>VZTU01030406.1:127972-166614 GCA_013400835.1 Zapornia atra
TTTCTTTGTTATGGCAATAATAATGTGCCTTTTGAAGTTCATACAGGGAGATACAATGCCAAAAGGCAAATACTTACAATACAAGAGCACTTGGTACATTTATTTCCTTCAGGCCTAAATTCTTCTCCTTCATTGTAATGTCTCCCTTCAAATATACAACCTGGAAAACAACATTTGAATAAGTGTAGCTCAGGATAGCATACTGCCTTTTCAGTATAACACACTCCACCATAGGACAATAAGAAAAGCAAATTGTACCATCCTATCTGATAGAAATCACTTCAGAAGCCTTTACAAAGGCCTTGAAAACCCCCAAATACTTTAAAAAAAAAACAAACCATCATTTGATAGCAGATAAATTTGCACCAGTGAAATTAGGGCTAAGCCAGGTCTTCCATTAAAGGTGTCTTTGAAACACTTTTCTAAGCTGTTTGCTTTTTACTACCTGCACTTACTCCCTAAGTTTATATAAGATGCTGGCAGAAATTGTAACAAATTAGAATATAATAAACCCATTCTATCATAACTGTAGCAGTGCTTTCCTACAAAACCTCTGTTAAAATCAAATTAGCCTATAAAACCATGTTAATTTGCCACTGTGCTTCCCAAAGGCCACTTGTTTCAAATCCCCTTCAAAAACTGCCACCAGTTTTTATGCTTCTCCTTCTAACAAAAACCCAGTCATCAGCCAGGCAAATCCAGAGGATAGACCTTCTGCAAAATGATGTAAATACATACATGGATGTTGCCATAGACTGTTGCCTTTGCATCCCCTAATCTTCACGTCCTCTACTAAAAACATTAAGCATGGTCTTCTTGTGTCGTTTAGCACATTGGGAGCCACTGGCCCTGCATCAAGTGGTCAAGTATAACGGAGAAGTTAGAGGCAGCCTCCCAGGTTATGATGGACATTGTTAGAAAGACAATTGTGCACGTGGAACAGCATCTTCCCATGAAATCTCACCTGGACACACAGGACAACACATCCCCACAAATTTGGAAGGGTTTTTGCAATGAACAACACACTGTACCTCCGACTCTACTATCACTCCTTCCTGAAAAAGATGCAGATCAGACACATTTGTTGTCAGCGTTGTGGTTGCTTTAACAAGGAAAAACCCCACAATTATTAGTGATACAATTAAAGCACAGCACATGCCGTGGAGCACCAAGTTTCAAAACCTCTTTTCTTTCTGTACCTGCTGCCTAGTATCAGGATTCAGGTTAATCCACAGTCAAAAGATCCACTTGAGTCTCCCTGACTCCAGACACAGGATTTGCCTTAAAATGCATCAGGTAAGAAACCAAGCACCTTCTTAGGAGAAGGAATTCTGCTTTATCAGGAATCCTTAACCTCAGTAATCTGTCATGCAGCTCTGGTGAAAACAGGCCAGACACAAGGCATTCTCATCCCTCTCACCTTGGAGGAAAAAAAGACTTAGAAAGCAGATAAAAACATCTTGTTCTGCAGAGGGGAGACGCTTATCTTTGATGCTTTGCCTGATAAGTATTAGTAAATTAACATTTCCTGTACTACTTGTTCTAGAAGTAAAGAGTCCTCCTGAACAAACCTGGGTGTGAGGATCTATGCACAAAAGACTGCGACTTCTTTTGGCTTTGTATTTGGAGACCAGGGAAACACTGGTTTTTAAATGTGCGGGTCTAGGGTAAACAGGATCACACAGTTTTGCATTTAGACACTGAAAGAGTCAATAAAACCCTGTTTCATTTCATGCAGCCAGTAGCAGTCAGAGTGTCTAAATTCATCATGTATCTTTTCATTGAGTGCAAGGATACAGAATGCTGCTGCTCCAACTTCATTCTCAGTGCACTTGTCTTCAAAAATATGGGTGGGTTATTTAAAGCAGAAGTATCACAGAAAAAGAGGGAAAAAAAATCTTTAAACCCTTTTTTCCTATTTGTAGAAGCTCTTCATACTCTTTCATCTCTCTTCTAACAGTTGTGATTTATAGTAGCTGCCTATTAAAACCGGATGAAATTATCAGCAAAAATTCTTGTTCTATTCATAGACAGAAACTAAAATTTCCTACATAATTACTTGTTTTCTGCTTGAAAATAGACAACCTTGCAAATGTTATAGTTGCAGATAGGCAAGTAACCAAAAATACCTCTGTGTTAACAATGCAGAGCTCAGGAAGAGAAGCTTTGGTTGTGGGTTTCTCTTAAAGAACATCCCAGCTAAAACCCATGGACACATACACACAAAAGCATCCGATTACTAAAATAATAATAATTGGTATCTCAGAAAAAGCTTAGCATGCTGAAAAATGAGGACTTGTTTCGAGGTCAGGACAGCAGGAAATGGCACGGCTGTGTACCTCTCCTTCAGCAAGTCATATAAAACCTATCTTTCTGAATGTTTGGTTATAGCTGGCCACATCTGAGTGGATTTAAACTACTTTAAATGCAAATTCCGTATTGTGCTGTGGGTATAAAATATTTCACATCATTTGGATTGGATAAAAACAGCTCAGAATTTCATGGGAAAATCTCATGACTCTGTTACCACGACGCTGATGACATTCTTACCTGGCACTGGTATGTAACACAGGGATTGCTAGGGAGGTGCCATTTCATGGAGCTGTTGTATGTATTTCCTCCATAGCTGCAATCTAGAGGAAGAGACAGATGCACATCAGTTAGGCTGAAAGCAATCGTCCTGCGGGAGGCTGCTGAAGAGGGTCACAGAGTAGCAGCCTAAACATCATCTCCTGCTTGGGTTAACATAAGAGATAAAGCTGAGACCTGGGACTGACAAGAAGGACCGTGCCCTGGGAGGGCTGGAAGTAAGCCCTGCCTCAGATGTCTGCTCCTGGTACATGATTGACCAAACTCCTTATAAACTATGACCATTCCAGACAAATCAGTGACAATTTACCTAAACTGTCTGTTCAAGAGCTGCTGAGCCACCCATGCATTGGAAAGGGGGAGGAGAGGGAGGAGAGAGAGTAAGAGAAGAGCTGGAAATGTTCATCATCCAGCCTGGCCATGCTATCCTCATCCATTAACCAAAACCCCCAGGAGAGCACTTCAGCCTGCACAGCTCAGCATGGATGCACTGACATCAGGAGAGCTACCCCTTCTTTCGACCTCATTTTTGCTTTCATGACAGAAAGGATCAACATCCACATACGCTAAAAGCCATCAGGCTCTTCTGCGTGGGTGGTGAATCTCTGAGTGGAGACGTTTTGGAATCCCACAGGGTTTGACTTTATACCTCTTTGTGTGTTGTATGACAACTTTGTTAACAAAGAATACGCTGGTTTGCCCATGTGCAGGATCAGCAAGCATTTTTTGTGCAAAATGAAGTTTTATTGAGCTGTTTGGGGGGAGAAAAAAAAAGCAACCCTTAATTTTCACATTTTTTTATTACATGTTCCTACTAGTTTCCTTCCCACTCTTTTTCACTGTTTTCTGGTATTTCAAAAGGGAAAACCAAAAAGGAACACAAAGAAAAAATAAATTATCTCACTAGAAAAACAAAACTAGAAAAGAAATATTAAGTGGAAATAAAATATTTATTTAAAAAGAATTAGTTTCTTAATGCAAAACTGTTTCAATTAAAAATTAATTATTTGGAGAGCCAAAGCATTTCTGAAAAAAAAATTAGTATTCAAAAGCAACACATACTCCATTTTCTGCAGGAAAAATGGCCATTTTCCATTTACTGCTCTGAGGGTTGTATTCCCTAGCCTATTTTATTCAAAATAGGCTTGATCAAAGAGCCTGCGAAACCAACAGGAGTTCTGCCAGGGACTTTGAAACACAGACATATACAGAGTCACCAAGCAGAAAACTACAATCAGTCAAACGATGCCCACGTCACCACTCTTTCCACACCCAACCTTCACAGCTATTGTAGATCCTTCTCTGCTGTGCAGGGTGCACTGTTCTGAACTGCTTTGAGCTATGTTTCATGCCCCTCTGAAAATAAAGCTGTTATCAGCCCTACACCAGTAAATGTTTGAGCTCCTTGTGTAAGAAACCTTGAGGATCACAGCTCCAAACTCCTCAGAAACTTAAAATACTCACAAAATCATTTTGTACTCAACCCCACACTTAAAGAGATCCTGATATATATACAGAGATCAATTACAAAGGTGTTAACTGCCTCCAGTTAAGATCTTAAACAACAGAAGTCTTGTACTTCAGGATTTGTAGTACTCAGACATTTTTCCAGACTTAAGTACAGAGCAACACAGGAGAAACCTGCAGATGCTATGGCCATTCCACTTCCCTAAGCTGAAACACGTATGTTTTCAAAAATACTTGATCAGCAGTCTAAGACCTGGCTGTGATAATTTAATCTTTGACAAATACCAAAAGGTAGAAAGCATACATTTGAATATTTTATCTTTTTTTAAAGTAGCAAAGACCCTGTGAAGTAATTTTGAGTAATAAAGAAGTGTTCAGATTTTCAGCATGTTAATAAAGTTCTCTATGACCTCTCATACATGCAGGCAAACATACTGAAAAGAGGAATGTGAATCTCTTCACTCTTGCGCACTTTGAAGTCCCATTTTGAAAAACATCAAGCTAATCTTGTAGCATAGTCTCACTTACTGCCCACTGCAAACGCAGAGCCTGTCCCATGCTTTTTAGTATCCTCAAGCTGCAGAAGTCCAAGCCATACTGGCATACTGGTCCTAGTCCAAGAAAGAGTTTATACTTGTGCTGGACACTCAAAAAGGAATGAGCTGTGTTGTTAAACATCCATATGCGTGTTTTACCAGATGGGCCTGGTAGCTTCAGCACTGTGCAGAATCAAGGGCTAGGCTGGAACCTAACAACTGCAAAATACCATGCATATTTGCTCACCAATAAATTCTTTAATTTTTTAATTTTTTTTTTTAAATAAAGCTAATGACCCTGGGCTAACCTACATGCACAGATGTGCACATTAAACTGAAATTTTCAGTTCAAGGATTAATCTAGTTAAGAAAGCATGAAAGTGCTGTATCTGTGCAGTCACCACTGCTCTCACTGGAAGTGCATATCCAAGATACGCTGCAAAATCCTCTGCCCCATGGTGTCAGCGTTGTCCCTGTGGAAAGCAGGAAGAGGGGAGCCAAACTCTACCTGCACACCAGCCGCTTCTGTCACTGACAATGTGGTGCTAGCACCACTGCAGGACAGCACGCCAGAAGTAACTATGGCAGGGAGAGCTTGCAGGCAGTAAAAGGGAAATTTAGAGAAGGTGACCATGGTGGAAAAGTCTGCAGAAGCATTGGAGATACCAAGACTGCTCCCAAGCTTTGGCACAGGCCAGCAGGTTGACTAAAGGAGTCAGAGCAGCATTGTGCAAACACCAGCGCGCCTCATGGTGGGAGCCGGATTTCAGCAGAGGCTCAAGATGAGGAAAAAAGCATAAAGGAAGGGGACAGAGTTAGTACACAAGCAGGCTTGGCGAGACCTGGGGGAAGGCTGAATGCCAGGCAAACTGAAGGAGGGCAAGAAAGGAAGCGCTTTATAATCTCCGGGTGAGATTTTAACCCGTCTCTGACAAGAGGTGTGCCCTGACACTCTGCCCTTTGGGTATCCAAGAGCTACACCCACTGCTCACTCTTCAAAAGGAAAAAGGAACAAAGTCCACATACCAGCTATTTTTTCTGAGCCTTGCTTTCAATGTACAAATCTCTCAGCTGAACACCTGCAAATGCATATATAGACTTTCCTAGCCCACCTACTCATAGAATGGAGGTTTATGAGCCTCACTTAAATTCAGTTGCATGAAACCTGCTTCCCTCCATGTGGCAACTCAGTCAAGTTGTTCTAGCTCACCCATGGTTAAAGGTCCACTATATTCAGCTTGGAAACTAGCAGTTGCTGAATCTCTTACATCTAAAGGCATCAGCAAAGTCCCTGATGTCAGTTTCTACAATAGAGTATCATGGACATATTTCAAGTTCCTAAAAGCTGTCTTAATTCCCTTTGGAAATATGATTACATTAACTCACTGTCTCCATCCATTCTTTGAAAGGAAGAACAGGAGAAAAGAATAAATCAAGGAAAATCAGAGCTTAACACCGTCAAATGCCATCCACTTCCTTCTGCCTAAATACATACTTAAAACCTTAAAAGAAAGGGTTACAGAGGTTGTCAAGAATGGAACCTGAAAATCCTCAGTGTATTCTGAGGAGTACATGAGAAGAACAGATTCAACATTAACAGGTAAATTTGACCCCATATACCCAACTAAGGAAAATTTTTATGATTCTACATACAGAAGGGAGTTAAGTATCAGTGGTCTATATCAATTTGAATGGAGCTAAGGTGATTTCTCTCAGTCAAGGAGCATGTCCTTATTTTTCAGTCTTTCCTGCTTCTTTCTTTAAGAATAGCTAGTGTTTTATTAATGTAAAATATTAACTTCCAGATACTTGCAGGTTTTGTTCCTATTACCTACTTCAACCCAAATAGTTCAGATAAGTCCTGGATAAACATGCAAGCTGAAAGTTGCTTATCTGAATCAAACCAAACCACTGAATACTTTGAAGTTGGTCAACTGTTGGATATGCAGTGAAAACTGCTAATTACGTTCTAGTCACCTCATAAGGGTAAAATGATCCTCTAAACTTAAGTCATCCCTGCACAAAAAAATTATGATAAAATAGTTAAATCACTTCTAATTAGCTAATTTAGCTGCTTTATTTCAATCTTGTGCATGCCTTACTCAAGCACCTTAGTTTCAAATGAAATAAATCAACCTTCAACTGATTTAATTTGAAAGAGAGGATTTTAATTCCAAAACAAGCATCCTCACACAGAATTAGACTTGGATAAAAATGAGGCAAATTATAGCTGATTTTGTTATTGGCATGTGGACAAGTTGACAATCAGGAAGCCATTTGTTTTTCTAAATCTAGTAATACAATTAAATGACCCTTTTTCATTTGCCCAGACACCACAGGTCAGACCAGTATCATGCAGATAGGGAAATTGACTAGGAGACAGTTTATCAATGCTGAAGCTCAACCAGTGTCCTCAAGAGTTCATTAAAAACAAGCTTTTATTACTCAATTTGACATTGCCTAATAAGATTCCAGAAGAGATTTTTGCTTCTTTAAGGCTAATGAGAGTTTTATAGACCAGTCATTTCCTTATTCTCCCAAGAGAAAGTGATAGATTGGTGCACAATAGGCTGGCTCCCCATCCCTCATTTCTTCAGCATCTTTCTTCTCCTATTAAGTCGTTTTCTTGCTTTCTCTCCACTTTCTATTTAAAAAAGTAATCTCTCTATTGGCATGGAAAATAAACATTAGGAAAAAGAAAACAGTCAGAAGACATGTTTTATTTAGCGTTTGATAAATTAATCCTCAGGGAAGTATCTAGGAATGCTAACACTAAATACCAGTTCTAGAGAAATAAAAGAGAGAAGAAAAGAGAGGAGAAAAGAGAGGAAAAGAAGAGGGAAGGAGGGGAGGGAAGGAGGGAAGGAAGGAGGGAGGGAAGGAGAGAGTGACGGACCAATAGCTTGCACATTCTGCAGTATTTCCCTGGCATGAAATCTCTTGGCCAAAATAAGAGAACTGTGAAATCTACAAACACCTACTATTAAATATATTTTAACATTTCTTAATGATGGTAAAGCCATTGACATCTACTAGAAAATGAAACTTCCTGTTGGGTAACCCTGGTCTTCATCTGTCATCACAGAAGCATGAAAACATACACAAATCTCCCATGCTTATTAAATCTTATCCTAAACAGTGAAAATCCAACTCTTTCCCCTGTAACTGAGTACAATCAAACCTATCTGCAGCTGAGCCATCTCAATTACTGTACCCAAGGGATGCAAGGCGCAGGGGCTCTATAAAGGGCGTACAACACGGCAGAGCGAAGTGGCCATGGGGTGAGCTGTGCATGGGACTGCACAGTTCACAGGCATGTGACCAAAGCAGCTCATATTTGTTGAGCAAATAGCAGCAGGAACAGAGATGCCAACTCCTTCCAGTGCTGTTTTTGTCCCCTGCACCCCATTGGAACTGAGTTTCACCTTTCCACATGTCTTGTGTTTGCAAATATATAAATATAGGAGGAAAAAGTTGCTCTGCGAGGTCCATAAGAACCTCACAATCCAAAATGCCACATAGTTAGGGCTGACATTGAATCTTGACCTGACACTTAATGTGCTTGCCAAGCTTGGCAGCTGGAGAACTGCAACTTCTCATAGGTACACAGGGTGTCATGAATGATGTTTCTTGGTGACACAATTTCTTGCCATTTATACCAAATTTCCTCAACACACTGATCATTCACGATCAGTACAGCTTACAGCTTCAAAGTTAAGCTGTAAAAGAAACTCTTATGCCAGTATTAAGTGTCCTAAGATGTTTATCATGTTGTTCTAGAGAAATTTTGCATGTGAATGCACGTCAAGCCTTCATCCTGGTCTTCTGTTTCATTTCACTTTGCCACTCTGGGCACAATTTCCATGCACAAGGTTTCAAGTGCCTCCATGTAGCATCATGGAGGTCTCATGCTATTTTCTAATACAAGTATCCTGAACAACTTCTCTGTGATTGTTAAAGTTTGGGTAACTTAAGTTTGACTGCAAAAGTATTTATGTCAAGATGACAAGACAGTTCATTAAAAGCTTTTTACGTAAGTGGAAAATTATATTAACCAAAGTAATAAGAAAATCTGAAATTTGAGGCGCCACTGAACACACGACAGATATTCAAAGGATATGAAATGTATGTGCCAAGACTTTTGCAAGAAGAGTTATCTCAGCAGAAGGATTGAGAGAGAGAGATATCTTTTCTTAGGCATAACCAGAAGTAATAAACCTGGATGATATTGTCCTCAGCATCTATGTCACTGCTTCAAAATCTCTGTTCTTGCTTGAAACACAAAGCTAGAAACTGAATGAATGTTAAGACAAACCTGTACCTCCAGCCTCAAGAAAGAGACCTCCTGGTTTGGAGCAGGAGCACATTATCAAGAGACTAAGAGGAAGTGAGAAAGGCCAAGAGAAAAGTTAAGACTTGATTATGTCCCCAAGCCATCTCTTTCCATAACCAGGCTCTGACGGATGCCAGAAGTAGATTATTCAGATGAAGATGAAAAAGATTTTAGTAGGAAAATATATAATTATCTTCCCAGCCCATCCCCTTCCATCCATGTATTAGGTTGCACCCTTGTCGCTGAAAGCTTCCCTTAGAGCATGTGAGGATGGACTGAAAGTTCTAGTACCCCATCAGGGCCTCACACAAAGCTCCCCTGCCCTGTCAGTCTTACAGCAGGGCACTAAGCTGGTATCAGGTATCCCATACTAGGGGTGTCCATAGGCAAACAAAGTGCCAAATTTATATATGGCTCCTGCAGGGTGTTAGCTGAGTAGCCAGGACACCGATAAACTCATAACCTCCCTCTAATTTCCTTCACAAGCCAGCCCTAATAGTTGAAATTGGCTGCAATCCTCAACCATAACACTTGATATCCTTTCCAAGAAATGCACAATTAACTACGATAGCCTTGGATAGTCAATATTCAGGGGAACTAGCACTGCTGTTGCTTGGGCTATGATTCCATTCTCTGTTAGACTCCAGATCAATGGAGCATAGTACATGAACCTCTAAGATCATTCATTAATTTAAAAAAAATCCCAACCACCACCCAGCAAAAAACACCACAGTAACTCTCAAAAGTTGATGAGGGCAGAAAAAGCAAAATTTGAGATAAGAAGTGAAAGAAATTTCAGAACAAAGCTGTTGTAAAAAATTCCCAACAATTTTGCCTTTGCCCATCCACAGAAGAGCAAGATTCTTAGGTTAAGGCAGAAGAATATGGTACATAATTTAAGAAATGCAAACTTTGTACAGCTCTGAGCTGGTAATTCCACTTCTTCAGAGAGCAAATAATGTATTATTAGAGGTATAAAGAGCTGTATATCCAAATGACAGGTTTCCATCCAACTAAATAAGAAAATGCTGCCAAATCTATATTTCTGTAATCTCAGTGATCTCATATGTTTTCATTAAAAGTATTATATAAAATGAGAGATGAAAAGTGGCCTATTTATCCTATGCTAAAGCAATGAGAGGGCTTAATTTTGTTAATATTTTCAAAATGCTATAAGTATATAGGATATTTTATAAACTACAGTAAGTATTTGTCAGAAGAATAGTCTCACTGGAAGTTTTCACTATTACACATAGCTGTTTGCATTCTCCTTGCAGCAGGGAGCCATAATCATGGACCCACATTTCTCTGTTCCAGACTTTGCACAAACACACAGCAAAAGAGAGCCTTGCCCCACCGACTTTACTATGCAAGGTCCAATGGGCCTAAACTCAAGAATAGTGTTAAAACAGATTGCTAGTCTGGAGGATTAAAATTTTAAGTAAAGCCAAATCCTTTCATATTTTAGGAATAACATGTTGTTTCCACCACAGTGAAATTTCTGGTTGCAAAAGCTGCACTTGTTGCTGTTTCTGACTTTTTTTTTTAATTAATAAAAGTGAAAAAAAAAGTGCTAGAAGTTATCTAATTAGCATACAAATACCCAAATGGAAACAAAGGAGTTATGCTCAGCACACAACCATTTGCAGGAAACATTTCTCTACCAAGAACTCAGTTTCTCCTGTATGCAAAGCTTTAAACATGTGAGTTTGGCTGGGTGTGTCATTGCAGGCTTAGAGTAAATCTTCCTTTCGGACTACTCCTTTGCTATCAGAGCTACTGGGCCTACGTACCCAGCCCTCATGCACTACTCATAATAGAAAAAAATATCCTGGCAGCAATGTCACAAATGACTCATGAGTGGTGGTTTCCTTCCTACACAAGCCAATCCTGGAATCGTACCCTTTGGTCTTGATGTTATCCTCTTTATGTTGTACTCAAATGACAGCAGCCATTCATTCATTCATTTCTTCACAAGGTAGGAAGACACAGAGCTATCAAAGAGAGCTGGCAAGGGCCCATAAGGCCTGATTAAGCTTTTCTAGGCTTTGGGAATGAAGCCAAGAAAAAAAGCCATCAGGTTCTGATGTCTTTTCTTGGTAACATTTTGTTCATGTTTAGATGAAATGCAGCCAATAAAAAAGAAAAAAAAAGAAAAAAAATCCCCGTTTCCCTTTTCCTGCTCATATTCCCCATGGGCACTCTGGCAGCTTGACAAAATAGTAACCGAGAACAAGCGCTGCAGGGCCAAGTCCTGACTGCAGCTGGGCTTCACACAGGGAGTGCCGGGGAGCTGCTGGGACAACCAAAGGGAGTAGCTGAAGAGCTATGCACCCAGGCTGGCATTTGCACCCTTGATTCTCCAAAAACATCCCATGGGACACTCATTCTGGATTTTGCACAGAACAGAAGCTTCAGGAGCATTCAGAGTGACAAGGGAGCAAGCAGTCTTCCTGGGGGTAGAGGTGACAGCAACCTGGTGACAAGGTGTGGTGTCCAGACTGCTGTATCTATACAGGTGCCTTTCAGAAAGAGCAGAAAAGCCTATCTGGAAATTTTGCATTTAATTTGAAAATTAAGCCTACAAGAACCTTTAAAATAAAAATTAAAAAATCTGAAATCTAAAGCTGTTCTTGCATCTTAAGAACATAGGAACTGTCATCTTAGATCAGACCAAACATTCTTCTAGTCAAGTATCTTCTCTCTGATAGCAGCCAATAACAGACATCTAGGGAAAAGTCAAAAAAATATAGGGCAAGCTCCATAGCTCTACTTCATCAGCAAGACAGATGAGAATAAGCACCCTACCTGGAATTCCCTCAGTGAGCAAGCCATGGACTCACACAGAGGGATAACAGAGCATTTTATTTTGTACCCTACTACTCTCTTGCTAATGAACCCAACATTCAGTTTTCCCTTTGGAGGGAAGTCATGAATTGGTAATTATCAACTCAGAAACCAACATTATATTTGTAAAGTTATGACTGTTTTGTCCTCTGTACATCCAACTATTCCCATCCACGTTAAGTTCCTTTACCATTTTGTCATCAGGTTGTTCAGTGTCCTAAGAAACTCCTGCATGACCTCACGAGCATTCCTCCTCTTCTACTATGCTCAAAAGATCAGGTAATCCTCAACCCTCTTCAACCTCTTCACTCCTCTAGATTATTTCTGAGCTTGTTGACACACTGAGATCTTTGCAAGGATCTGTTGGTAACCTTGTCCCATTACGAAAACAACCATTTATTGTCACCCTCCCCTCCCCCATTAGCTATTTGCTGATGAAAAGAGTTTCTCTACAAACTCAGGGCTGCTTAGTTTCTTCAGTAGTCTTTGAAAAGAAATCTTGGTAGTTGGGTCTCCCTGTCCATATACTTAGACACATTCAAAGGCCTTTAGTATCTTTGTAAGACATCACGCTTCCTCCTTATATTGCAATTATCCATGTGCCTCCTAACTCTATTTTTTAACAGTTTCTATTATTTGTCCCATTAGGGACGTCAGGCATACCAATCTGCAGATGCCAAGCTCAAGACTATTAATAATGTCCTGTAGCTACTCAGCCAATTGAGGATAAACAGTAAATCTCACAAGTAATGAGAATTAAAATAACATATTAAAGTAATAACTGCATCCTCAACTTTGAAACATTTTCTTTTAGTGCAGAATGATTTTATATGCATGTGTACACATATCTATGTATGTAAAATTTTCAGAACATTGACCAACCCCACATCCTATTATTGAAATGAAAAATCAATTTCCAGCCTAATCAAACCAAGACTTAGGATTCTTTTGTTATAAAACTGACACTAAAAACAATCTGAATAAAGAAATAACTTACACTTAATTTATGTAAAACCTGTAACTGCAAATTCTTACTGTTTCAGTAATGCTTTATGCCCACCTGCCCCCCCCCTCAGTTCATTTCCTTTTCTTTTAAATGT
Organism: Zapornia atra; assembly: GCA_013400835.1. Lineage (NCBI taxonomy): Eukaryota > Metazoa > Chordata > Aves > Gruiformes > Rallidae > Zapornia > Zapornia atra. The sequence goes on from VZTU01030406.1 coordinate 140,845, forward strand.
CAGATTTCTAAACAAATTGGGAGCCTGCCAAACCTATTCTGAAGTTGCAGAACAGAAGCAAACCATGAGCACAGTAGTTAACACACCTCTGCAACCATCCAGGAAAAACACATATCCATCACATGTCTCCTCCATCTGAATTTCAGCGTAATCTGTTTTCCTGCATTTGTATTTCCTCTGGGAAGGCAACAAATGCTTGCATTTCCTAACAATTTATCCTACCCTATCTGCCTCTCAAAACCACTTTATCACCACTGGGGAATTAAACAACAGAGGAAAAATAAAGAAAAGTAAAGCTGCCTGAATCTGACATTCTCCACCACATCAGAGCATATTACTACAGTGATATATTAAAAAAAGGACTAGTTTTCAATTCATCTACTTGCACATTTTTCATGCAGATAAGCATGAGCATTACATGCCATACAGGCTTATAAAAATTAATAAATGAATTGTGTATTTGATAATTGTTTCATTCTAAAAAGCTTGGAAGATACAGAGTTGGTCAATAAATAAATGTATAATATAAAGACTTCTGCCCATTTGAGCTTTAATAAAGATGTCCACTATATTATTATTTGGATTGAGAAATATTTATCAAAACAAATAGAACTTAGTTGGCTCGTTTCTAGTGTGAGGAGAAATAGAGTCATGGATAATGACTCTGCTCTTTACTACTTAGGAGCAGTATTCCTATTCTGTCCAACCCCACAAAAATTTCAAGGAATTCCTATTGACCGGTACTAGCAGATTGATGTAGAGCAAAAATTTCTCCCATAAAGCTAAAACAGGAGGTAGCTCTTAAAGGACTGGAATACCAATGAGGTACAATAAAGATGTGTTTCTAAAGGACTGTTGCTGTGCAAGAACTAATAATGACAGGACGAATATTGGAATTTATGCATCTCCACCAGCTTTGTAAATGTATTTATTTTAATTATGGTTACTGCCTCTGGTGACAGACAAGTCCCAGCTGAAAAGCTCCCAACTTTATCCTATCTCTGGCAATGTAAATGTGAACTGGTAATGTTTTAAAAAGAGGCAAACAACGGGAAGGGAACTGCACCTTTGCAACGCTCACAGCAAGCTCCTCTCTGCTTAATGACGAGAGCACAGTCCTTGGAGAGCATCGGACACTTCTCCCTTTTGCATGTCACTTCCTTATTCTGGAAAAAAAAAAAAAAAATGAACATGTAAATAGACAAAAGCTACTGCAAGCAAACCAAATCCATGACTACCATTTCTGGCAATTCAGAAAATAAAACGTGAGGCTAGCAATCTGCTCTTTTACTTCAGGAGAGGTCCTTGTGATTCAAAACATCTTTTTCCCATTGAAGGAACACAGTAGTAAACAGTCTCTGGATTATCCAGGAGCCCAAGTAAATGCTGTTTAAAGTCCACTTAGTCAGTAATTCATGACTGCTACCCATCGTAGGACGGGAAACATGCTCTGCTTAAGTGAACAACTAGGTACACGATGTGCTTGTAAAAATATCCTCAGGGTCTTGAGGTGCTGCCCCATGAACCGCACAGCTCAAGAGTCGTTTCTCAAGGACAGACGGTTGATGAAGAGGCAGAAATCTCAGAGAAAACAAAACTCTGTCACTGCTGAAAGTAATTTTTAGCTAGGGGCATTACCTAGCTACTCACAAGTCCTTCAAAAGAGGCAACTATATACTATACTAGAAAAGAAACCACAATAATTCATCTTTCTCCCCAAAAAGCTGAGAATCGATGAACCACCTAAAGCAGGCAGAATCTTTTTACAGCAAAAAGCCAGTGCTGGCAAAGGCCAAAGAGCACATTGATCACACTATGGAATGTCAATAGAGGATGTGTGACAGTGGGCAGAAGAAATATTCCATTTATAGCCTGCTTTGCCCCTGTGGTGTCAACCCTTCTGGTTATCCCTGCCTTTAAATAGGGCAGAAGACAAATACTGCAGGCATTCCGTTCAGTAAAACTTTGCTATTTGAAATTCCTGACTGAAAGTAGCCCTCTGAAGTCACCTCCACCTATATGATTAGTAGCTCAGTTCATTAAGTGACACAGACGGCCATCTACTAGATGCAAGTACCCACCTCATCCAGTCTTACGACTTAATTAGAGACCAAAAAAAAAAAAAATAAATCAAAGGGCTAGAAAAATGTAAATCATAAAACTAAAGGAAAAGAAGCTGTGCTTTCCAGTCTTTCTTTTGCTCCCTGTGGCCTTATTCAAGGTGCCTGTGAAGGATAACACGCAGCTTTTATTACACTCCATCTCTTTGTCTAAAATCAGAGGTTTATTTTCTTCAAAGTCACTGCTTGATCTGATGTGAACTATAAAGGCACTTCAATCTTATCAGTGTAAATGAGGACTCACTCTCGCCAAGCCAGTGTGAAATCAGCAAATGAGAATCAGGCCCTAAAGCGCAGCTGCAGTGACACAAACAACTACTGTAAAAAGCCAGGTCACTGCTAGTCACTGCTACGTGCTGGCTGCTCTGCAGAGCAACCATAAATGCAATTTAACTGGTGAGTTAAGCTGAATTTATGGCAGGTCTGTAGCTCTGGACTGGCACAGAGCAGCCACAGCACAGCAGTGCAACTGGCTCAACTGCAACTTTTTAGAGTGTGGGGTGAAATATTGACTCCCTTTACATGAACATAGTACCCCCTGACTTTGCCTCCAATAAAGCCTGTTGAACGGCACCAGAATCAATTTTACCAAATCGACTACAGACTGTATTTTAAAAGGTTCTGCTAAGATCTGATTCTCTTTAATGAGAGTTTGTGCAAGGAAAACTTTAATAGGTCTAGTGGCCCCATTACCTTTATCTGTGGGAAAATCTTCTGCATGATGAAGGTGGGTTTGAGGAAAGGGCAAAATCCAGTTTAGAGTATGTTTGTTACTTTGGAGAACATGAGTTACCCAGCTGCAGCATGCAACATGGACCTCTGTGGGATGCAAGATGCACAGTGCCCTACTGGGCCAACTCAGCTGGGCTGGACCCCAGGAGGATGGGCAGGCAGCCACCCATCAGATCCCCTCTTCAAAGGAAGAAATTCTATTTGCAAATAGCAGCAAAAGAGACAAGAGGTAAAACACAGTCCTGTATTTCTTCTTGTTCCCTGCTTCCCAAGGGACTTCTGGGCCAAACATCTCATGCAGCTTCTTGCCGCCTTCTTCCATGAGCGCCAACTTTCCTCCCTCTGCCATCAGGTACATCCTAACATGGTTGCTTCTTGTTGGCAACACAAATGATCTTACTCTTCTTCCCTTACCATCAGCAATGCCTGAGGCTCAAGTCCAAACATTGGACCTGCATTACAGGTGAGGGTGGAAGCAACTGTAATATGAATGCATAACTCAGATGGGCTGTACATACTAGCAGATAGGAGGTTTTCTGGGAGGGAAGGTTTGGGAGTTCATGTCCTCGTGTCAAGGACTGTTTTACATCAAGCAGCTGTTCCACATAAAGAACATCAGTAGTCCACGGTGCAGCAACAGGAACTGAAGGGTCTTTTCCCTTCGGAGGGTGTCTTAAGCAGTAGCCTACAGATTCATATTCCCTATCTCTGTACAGGCAGACATTGAACTATTTGCCACTCAGTAGCCCCGCTTCAGCAGAAGAGGGACTTGATCCTCGAATTCCCAAAAGCCACCAGTCCCAACAGCGAGGGTGCTTGTGGGGAGAGTGGGAGATGAATCTTTGAATTGCCTCTGGACATGGAAGGCACTGAACCTGGATCACCATTTCAAAGGTGAGTTATTACACCACAGTGCTAAAAGGTGTGCTGCTAAAAGGTGGGCAGGAGGTGCCAAATTCACCACTTCTCCACCTTTTGGTGGTTTTGTTTGGTTTTTTTTAAAGAAAAGAGCAAGATCAGTTATGTCCCTTGGAAGAGAAGATGCATCCTCCTGCCTGCAGGGACAGGTCTGTGTATCCCAGGTAAATAGAGCCAGTCTTTGCCAGCACAACAGCAGCATCTAAATACTTAAGCGGGAGGGGGTGGGGGGGCTGAATGTTCCCTCTCTCTAGCTGTTATCATAGACAAGTGGCTCCAAAAGCGTCTGCTTCAGATGTCACCCCGAGCTGCCTAACTCCCTGCCATTAGGGCTGGGCTGCTCTTCCAGAGTGTGAGATACAGTGACACAGCATCACTCAGGGCTGCAGCTCCCACCACTCCTTTTGGGGCTTTTTGATGAACAAACATAAGGTAGAGCCACAGTTGCCACGCACTACCCTGTAGTCTTCACAGCAAAATCCCCCTTAAACAATGAAGAGATGAGCATAGCCCTGGGGAAGCACATCCAAGTGCCTCTTTCTGCTTCTAGGACCAGGTTTAATCCCCAAATTCTTTCAAAAAATCCTTTTGTTTTATCTCACTGCTGTATCTTGTGGAAAACTAGGCCAGCAGATGTGGAAGAAAGGGTTAATGCACCATGCTGATCAATCATAGCACAGCAGCAGATAAAACAGGGCTGGTAAATCATTGTTTAGTCTATTGCAGTCAGGCATTATCCAGTACAGATCTCCTAAGCCCACTGGGTGTAAAAGTACAAAGATAAAACAAAGAGCAATTGTCATCAGAAGCTTTTTCTTTTTTTTTTTTTTTTCCCCTTCACAATCACCCCAAACACTGCTCTTAATGTCTACTGTCCGTCTGCTTGTTTCAATTTTGCTGCCTCCTTCCCACAAGGGCAAAGCAGAGGGCAAGAGCAAATGGACTTTAGCAACAAATCCTTTCATTCCAAATATATCCCCCTCCTACCCCCAGTAATCATAACATTTCATTACTTGTCCCAGCTATACATTTAAAAAGTTGTTAAGTAGCTGCATGCAGGAGAGCTGTGTTACCAAACCTCCATCTGTGCTGTCAACTGTGTCTCTGGAGTTGTTGAAAGCTCTCAGATACTTTGATTTTTGCTGTTCTTAAGAAAAAAGCTTCTTAGACGGCAACATTCAGAAGCCAGCAGTTATGGGAGGGTAGGGGATTTTTTTCCCCCTTTTGTTTAAAGGACATGCACTCTGGCACCAAAAAGTGCGGAAGAGACACATGGCTCATAAATACATAAACCATTTGCTAAATCAGAAACCTGGGAGTCAGTCAAATCCATAATAGGATCCCAAGATTCATAATAAATAACTTTTAATTATAGTCCTGCACAATAGTTATTTTAAACAGATGGTTTATAGATTCGCATCTGGGGTTTTTTGTTTTTTTTTTAATTTAGTGCTCAGGCACACACACAGAAAGGGAGAGAACCTCGGCTAAGGTTTTTATTAGTGTTGGAAAAATACATTGGTTTTTTTTTTTTTAAAGGGGTCAGGCTGATCCAGAACAATGCTGCCACAGCTGATGCAACTTCCCAGTCAGCACTCAGCTCGGCAAAAGGTTCACACCGGAATCCCAAACTCCCTCAGAAAGGAAAATTTAGGCCAATGCCAGAGGATCACACCAGACTCCTCTCCTGTACTCACCAAGACTGACTGCTGGATATCTTGTGTTTTAATGCATTTGGGGAAGGACAAGAAAGTTTTGTTGGGTACCTACCTTCATCCCCACCGTGCTTTGCCAGTGGGAACCAAATATGTCTAACTTGGCATGCAAAGGTGATGTCAGCTTCCCATACATGAGAGATACACTAAACAGACCTAATACCAGTGTTACTGCTTCATGCCACCTTCCCGTCACCTTTACTACAACCTCCTCTCAACACAATTTGTCCGCCTTCTACATGCACCTTGTATTTTTGCCTTCCATCAAAGAACTCCACGCAAAATAGCCCATTCTAGTGGCAAAATATATCAAACTAATGGCCTCAAACTCATGTGGTACAGTTAAATAAATGCCAACATGAAAAGACAAAAAAAACCAACTCCACACTAAAAAGAAATCTGAATATTTGGCAGAGGTCTTGGAGAGGATGTGTGCCAAACCACAGCTTGGAAGCCGCAGCCAACTTTCTACAGGGTTCCCCACTGGGCTCCTGCCTGCTCACAGCAGCCACCAGGAGGATGGCTCTTTTCAACCTGGATTTGGCTTGAAAAAGCTAAAAAATAAATCAGGAGTCTGCTTCATTTCTTCAGGGCTGTACCAAGGAGTGCCTCTTTTAGCGGTATCCCGAGCCTACTGTTGGGCTGTCACAGCTGGCTGCTGAAGGCCTTGCAGATGTGGGTTCTCTGGGGGCTAGATTTCCACTGTGAAAGTCTTGTTTGGGTCTTTTAGTTGGGTTTCTTTTCCTTTTTTTATTTATTGAAAATGCTTTTTAGGAGGCTCACACTGAATTTCTGATATCCTGAGGTTATTAACTACATATATGGAATAGGAAAAGTGTTGATTAAGCTTCCATTTAACAAAAAAAAAAAAAAGGCTATGGAGAAAAAAATAATAAAAACCACAGGGACAGATTAGATAGAAATGCAAACTACCATGAACAGCCAATCCTGAAAACTAATTTTTTTTTACTTATCACAATCCCACTAGTAACTCTGATAAGACTTCTCACAAAATAATTTAGAGTGTCCTTAAATTTCTGCCAGAAGAAGTCCATGGGATCATCTATCAAAACAACAGGAATTTTTAATGGCAAAATTTACCCCTAGGGAACTTGGGTGCAACTTTCAAATGTGCATGTATGACCTTGGGAAACAAAAAAAGCCATTTAAAATTGGTGGTGCAAGAGCCCTTGGGTCACTTAGGTAACATCTCTAGCACAAGGTATAGGGCAGGCTCAAACACAAGTCAGAGCACACCACGTGCCATGAACCACATGTTCTCCAGCCATGTTCATGGTTCTCTGCCAGATGCTGCACATGGCCAGAGCATCTTCTCAAGTGTGCATGGAACCAAACTCAGTCCATGTAGGCCACAGGAGCAAAGGTTTGGGCCAGCGCTGGCCACATGCTCTGTCCCTCCACAAAGCCTGTAAGCACCAGGCTCTCAAGCATGTGCCTGCAGCTATGCTTACGTGCAGACAACCCTGATGCTGGGCCAACTTGAACTGGAGAACAGGCTCAGACACGTGCATAACTCATGGTCTAGACAAATCCTGAGGCACTTTCTTAAATAGTACCCTTGGCTCCTTTGGCACTCTTGCCTGGAACTCACCATCTCTAGGCCTATTTACAAACTTCTCTTTAATTGACCGAGTTGATGCAAGCAAGCAATCCCTGCTATTACTGTGGGACTACTGTCTTCCATGAGCATTCCTCTGCCTTAGAAAGAGCTGCATGATTTGGCTTCAGGGAGGAGACGCCGCTCCCCAAGGAGAGATGTTTGCAGACATTTTGAACCACTGTCAAAGGGAGATGAGAAAAAAAGGTCTCATTTCCCTTGTTCCCCTCCAATTTTCTGTTTTTTTCCCTTGCAAAAACAAATTTTGTGGATGCAATAACAAAAATGTTTTAGCACACCAGGTGTGTTTTCAAATTCCAGGTGGAAAAAATATTTGCCTATGAAACAATGTGTGTTCTCTGCAAAATGATACAGTTCTCTCTGTTTACCCGCATAAACCTACAAACAACAAAGCATATGCTTCACCCCACGGAGGGGAGAGTTCCATTATTTTAAACATATCTTCAGTTTCAATGGGACAGCTCACAGGAGTGAAGCCAAACAGTACTTGCAGCATTAGGCCCTTGCCCCTGGCACAACACGATCATGATTTCAGCATGAATTGCATTAGATGCAAATGACGGTATTTCGTCAGGAACAAAATATGCCTGCTCAGTCCACAGAGACTCCTTTTCCTTTTTAAGCAGAGCACACGGTAGCCTCTGATTTATCCCCTCCATCCCTGTAATCTCTTTAGCTTATCGGGCCTCTGAGGGCAAGCAGGGAGCCCTTCCTGCGGTGGTGCTCAGCTACCACCATCCGCCCCCTTCATAATTCGAGTTCTCCCCGCTCCCCAGGAAAGACGATTAAAACAAAGGCCCTGCTGAAAGATGATATGGAAATGGGTATTCCCCACTGCTGTGAGGAAGGCATGAGTATGTGCAAGTCATTCAGGACATGTCACTCACAACCCCTGATAGACGGAACAGATTTTTATTATTATTATTATTTTTTCCACCATGTTTAACAATGTTCACCAGCATGCAGAAAGTGACCTTGGTGGTCTGCTGCAATCCCAGCGCTCCCTGACAGCAGCCTGCTGCACTACTACACGGTAAAAACAAAGCTCTTTCTTCCTCTTACGTTTGTTTGCATTAATGCAACTGCTGAGGCTGAAGCTGAGGTCAGGGTCTCATTACATCAGCCATCACATAAGCACATTGTAGGACTACATCCCTGCTCCAGCGAGCTTATTGACAAAGACACGGCCAGATGAAATGACCATAACTGCAGATTAAGTCAGCGAGAAAGCCAGAGCAAGACCCAGACTGCTTAGCTCACAACCTCCCTGCCTCCACCTCAACCTCTGAGTGCCACTTTGGATGAGAGTTCCTCACTGTGAAGTTAAAGGCAAAACTCTTTACCTGTCAACAGAACAGCGAGATGGTCTTCTAGCAAGAGACATCGTCTTCACAGGCTCCCAGCAGGTCATACTGCAGTCTGAAAAGCTACCTATAGTAATCCAAGATCCAGGTTTCAGGGAAGGGGTATGCACCAGAGTTCTGGTGGGACACCACACCTTTGCATTTCATGAGATGCATGCATTTAAAATTCATGGCTTTTTCTGTGAATTTTAAATGTGGGTTTAAACAAACAAAATAACCCCAAATTATGGTGGGTTTTTTTTTCTACTTTCTAAATAAACAATTTGTATTAATCATCAGTCACCTAAATCTGATGCAAATACCAGAGAAGACAGTAGTCACAGGCAACACCTGTGGAGTTGAAGCTCAGGGTGTAAAACTGTACCCATGCTGCTGAAAAAGGTTTCGAGTCACTGACCCAACTCCATGAGCCTACCAACTACCCCTTGCTGGATACTCCCAGTCATTCAGATCAGCCACTAAAACTTTTTGGATGATCACTGACCAATTCATTTTGAGTGAGATGAGTGATCCTGAAACCATGGTCCAGCCTAGCCTGGTTTACCCTGACTGAAGCTGATGGGACAGATTTCCTTCTCCCAGGGAAGGGACAGGCATCTGAGGGCCATAAAATCTTCTGCTACCTTAGCTCAATCCAGAGGCCACCCACACACAGCTGGAGTCAACAGACGTGGAGCAGCATCGCTGCCCTGCATGTATCAGACCCTGCAGCACATTACTCTGCTGACACTCCCCCAGCCCCTTACGTGCCACAGAACGGCTTGGAGAAGGAGTTTGCTCATATCATCCCCAAGCGAAACTGTTTTGAAAACACACTAAGTAAATTCTAGCCCAAAAATTTGTTAAAGATGGCACTGATGAATTATCAAGCTGATTTCTCAGCAGGTAAAGCAGATTCTGCCAAAGGTTTAAAATAAATTATTACATCATTTGAATTCAACAAATTTTAGATCAATCCATGCTGTCATGCTTTGTCCCATCACAAAAAGTAACTCAGTCCCATCAAAAGCATGTCCTAACAATACTCTACTTATGGTTTTTAACTATTGCCATCCTGGTCCTATAGACTGTGTTTGGCTCATTTTCCAGCAGACACTGTCAATGAGAGAAAAACAAAAACTGTGAATACAATAAAAAAAGAAGTACATCGAAATCTGAGTCACCCAGTTCAGAATTCCCATTTTTGGATGAGATAACTCTATCTTCTATTACTGATTGAAAGCTGACCAATACTAATTTTTCTTCTACTCATGTGAATTAAAACTTCATTTGACATTTATTTAGAATTTAGCTTTGAATTTAGCATTGACAGGGTTTTTTTTAATAAATATAATTTAATCATATTTTCATGGGATGAATCTACAAATGTATTATGCAAACAATAGTTACATATCATTGCAACTTTATTGCCTTCTCTGTCTGAAGTCTGCTTACTCAACACTTACACTAGAGATTTAGGCAGTGGCAAATGCTCCAGTTTTGGGCTTGAGCCTGTTCTAAAAACTTTGAACAAAGCAGCCCTTGAGGCCACATACTTCTTAAGGAGTTTAAAAAGCCCAATGGGCCTCCTAACTTACTCTGCAACAAGTCATATCCCATGAAGAAACTCACTTCTGTACAACACAAAAACAGGGTTAGATTAAAGAAAAGGGAAGGGGGAAAAAAAAAGCAAGGTCCCCTGCTGCTCTGTCTGGCCAGAATCATGTCTTTTACTGCCCATATCCTCTAAAGAAACGATGCTCTCATGATATATTACCCTAATACATCACCAAGTGACAGTTTTCTCATGATACTGTATCCTCAAAGATGTGATGCATGCCAGGAGCAGCAACAGGAGATCTCGGCTGGGGGAGGGAAGGAGGGAGAGGTTGGGTTTGGTTTTTTTTTTACTTTCCTTTAAATTTTTAATCTACAAATTGGGGTTTTTTTAATGTTATTTTGTCATGTAAATCCCTGCCAATCCCAGTTTCATAATCCCGAGGACTCCTAGAAGTTTCACAGTAGTAGTACAGCTTTTAAACTGGAAAGCATCAAAAAAACCCCAACACCCCCTCTTCATTTAATTGAAGCAAGTTTTGAAATAGGACTAAAACGCTTGAGGAACAACAACCAAATAAAAATAGTAGCCCAAAAGAAAGCAACAAGAGTCTGGTTTCGATTATAAAATTATTTAGGCAAGAGGCCTCCAGACACTGCTGTTTTAATGAACTTGCAAGTAAACTGAGCGCTGACCCTGCATTTGTTTTCTTACGTGATCTTGCCTGGGCTACACAGTGGTATGGGGGGGGAAGGAAAAAAATGAAAAAAAAAAGAGGTTATTTACAGCAGTCTGCAAAGAGAAGGGGCAGACCCCAGCTTGCCAGCCTGTATAGAAAAGAGTGGGAAGAAGCAAGGACCAAGAGGATTCCTTGAGGTGGGGGGCAAGAGCTTTCAGGGTCTTTTAATCCTGCCTTTAACTCACAGTGGATTACTCCTTTTTGCAGCAACTGCTCCCCATTAGTAACATCTTGGAGGGCCAGCCAGAAATCCTTACTCATGGACAGCTCATGGCAGCAGTCATCCTCAAGCAGGCTTCACCCAGTTGGTGTCAGTGAGAGAATCACAGAATCACAAGGGTGTAAAAGACCTTTAAGATCATCAAGTCCAACTATTCCTGTCCGATGCTAAACCATATCCCTAAGTCCCTCATCTACCCTTTTTTTTTAAACCCATCCAGGGATGGTGCCTCAACCCCCTCCCTGGGCAGCCTGTTCCAGGCCCTGACAACTCTTTCAGTGACTTTTTTTTTCCTAACATCTAATCTGAACCTGCCCTGGGGCAGCTTCTTGCCATTTCCCCTTGTCCTATCTCCTGTCACTTGGCTGAAGAGACCATCACCTATCTCTCTACACCTTCTTTTCAGGTAATTGTAGGCGGGGATAAGGTCTCCACTCAGCCTCCTCTTCTCCAGGCTAAACATCCCCAGCATCCTCAGCCGCTCCTCATATGAGAAGACACAAGGCCACCGGAGAATTTAGTGAGAAAAACTCAATGATGCTTTATTTGACATATCTCACTTCTATGTGTTTCTACTTCGCATCTACTCAAACTTCTGATGGATGCAAAGCTTCCATCAGATGCAAAGAAGGAAGGTGGAATAAGCTTTCCTTTGTTGTGATCAAACTGCCAAATTAAATTGAGGTTGTGACTTTCAAAACTTCAGCCAGGGCTGAAGCTACCAAGAGCAAAAAATGTATTTGCAGTTGTAAACGAAGCGAAAGCGATATGGAAGTCATTGAGAGGAAACGAAAGGCCAAAGCTGTCAAAGTCACTTTCACAGTCCTTGAGCTGACTTTGACCATATTTTGTGGCCTGGCTCTCGCTGCTTTTGGGTGAGACGTAGCAGCCCTCATTCACAGCAGTGATCACTTAGCCACATGACAATACCATTGCAGTCAATGAAACCACCCACACGAGTTCAGAGGTTTGTGCTGAGCTCTTCAGTGCAGACACATGCACAATGCCCTCTGTACCGGGCAGACCCAGTTAATTAAACAGTTATTTTTAAATGTTGCTCTGGAAAGAAGTTTGCTGTCCAAAATAAGAAACTAACATTGCACAACCACTTTCTGCTTGAAAAAATCCAGTGGTTAAAACATGTTTTTGCATAATCATAGCCCTGCAGGGACAGTTCTCACTTCTGAAAAGCAAATTCCCTTCTTTCTGTTGTGCACATGTACAAACAAACAGATTCTGGTATGTCCAAAGCTTGAGAATCTCAACTATAATAATATATTGAATAGAAGCCATACAAGCAGATTGTTCCTCAGCCTGTGTTCCCTTTGCTCCTTTCTTTCCCCTGCCCCACTCACACTGCTGGAAGTAAAAAAAATACCTGTTTCTGACAAGTAAATGGAGCTGACATTAGAGTGAAACTATAAGGTGAATGGGGTATGCACAAGTCATTTGTCATCTTGACAAAGTGATTTTCGGTCACCAGTGGGACACTTTAAAGACATCTGAACGGTTGGCCTTGACCACCAGCATTTCTTACAGCTTATAAAGGGACCCATGGGACCATGAACACAACCTGCTTTTGGAAGTGACTCCTGCAGGGGCACCTCTTGATAGATGTAAAGGCAGTGTGATATATCAAGTGCCATTAGGATCTTTGCTAGCAGGTTATATTTACATAAGTACGGAGCGCAGATAGCATCTTGTTAACCGAATTAATGAGACTCAAATGTCAGGGAAGGGATTATGCCTGGCTGGAAGTCCACAGTGCTCACAAGGCAGCCAGAGATGATTTCATTGTGTGGGACAGCACTGTTCTCTTTGAAGAGCAAGAACTCAGGCAGCAACACTACTACCCAGAGAGACACAGGGGAATCAGAAAGATGGTTTGAAATCCAAAGGTTTCCCACCTTTAGCATAAGAAGGGATCTTTATGATGAGAGACTTGTGTGCCATGTAAAACTGGGGAGCTGGGGCTATCTTATCTGATGTCTTAGAATTGAATTTTTTTATTAATTGTACCTTCCTCTTCAATATGAGAAGGTTTACGTTGCCAAGTCACAGCCCTATCTGGTTGGAAGAGGAACAACTTTTCATCCAGCCTGTCCACACCACTGCATTTTTCCACAGGCAACTGAAATGCACCTCTTTAGCCTAGAGAAGAGCAGGAAATTTCCTGACCAAGATGAGATCACTGATTTCTGCATCAATGACTCCTGGTACACTTTACAATTAACTGCTTTTCCATCACAGCCTCCAACTGCTAAGCTGCGTGATGTAAGAGGAGATGCTCCTGTCACCCAGGTCAGAGCAGTGAGCCTTGAAGGTTCTTTCTTGGCCCCAAAACAGAGAAAGGGATTTAGGATATAGCTTTGTATTCAGCAACTCCCATCAGCTCTCTGCTTGGCATGTCAGCTGTAAGAAATTCCTCGTCTGAGTTGTCTTCTCAGTGGAGGAGACAAGACAGGTAGCACAGGCGGTCTGAGCCAACAACCCAACCTAAGCACTATCCAGTGGGTTGACCTAAACCCTTTCATGGCAGCAGTACTTTATGGCCACAGTCACAAGTAGTCTACAAACACACAGAAGTGGAGTCACTTCACATCTGTGTTCTCTCAAGTAAAGCTCTCTCACCAGTAGTTTTTGTGCTATCTTATATAAGAGAGGTAAGGCCCAGTGAACAGGCTGAAGCTGCCCACCCATCTCTCCATTGGATGCTTTCCAGCAAACCTTCCTTTAGTTGTAGGTGATTTGCTTTCTTTTTCCCTTTTTGGCTCGAGCCTTTGTATGTTTCCATATGTGGACGGGTTCAATTATGCCAAGAAACCTAATGACATCAAAGATACTCACTTTATACTAAAACAATTACATGTAGGCCTAGGCACTGATTACGTACCCTTCTTCTAACAAGTACATAAAAGCACTCCAATTCCTTACTGCCACGGCCTAAAGTTCTAGATATTTTTTAAAATGTTGTTTGGGCTTTTTTTGTTGGTTTTTTTTTTATTATTATTATTATTTTAATTTCCTCTACAGATTGATTTTGGGGTCAAATAGTTTTTGCTTCAGGATTGGAAATGTTGCCAAGTTAAATCGGACATATACAAACATTTTTCCAGAAGCTACACAAATTGCACACTACTTCTATTTCCTCTGTGTTTTCATGTTAAACAAGCTCTGGTTCAGTATCAGTGCACTATGCTGCACCCTAAACGTCCACATCAGCAAGTTTCTCTAGAAATGCTTACTGTGTTTACACCATAGACAAACTATGCCTCCAGCATCCTTCTGTTTAAAAGGTTTCTTACACTGCTGCACTGTCCACATTTTAATGTATAATGATTTTAATTGTCCAGTGTTTTTTATCCACTGCTTTTACAAACAATCCATCCACCAACCCTTGGTTTACAGACTAAAAAGCTTGCATGCTCTGCGTTCTGCCTGCCAACATAATTTTATTCATTTATTTTAATCAAAAGCATTTGCCAGATTGAATCTCCAATCCACCTAACCAAGTTAACTGTATTTGAGTGGGGGGAGCAAAGTTCTAAATAAAATGAAAATGATCAGCTGTGCACAGCCATATACAGAAAAAAACCCTCTCTGTCACAAGCAAATGATCAACAGCCTCCCTGTAGTAAAAGAGCCAGCTGCTTTTATCAGTCTTTTAGGTCCCACAGGCAATCTTTCAGCTAATAGCCTTATCTGAAGCCCAGCCACCCTGCTCGGAGTCTTCCTGCCCCAGTGATTTCCAAGCAGCACAACCTGGAGGTGTTTCATTAACTGGCACAATTGGATCATAACCAGTACTCAGCTGCAGAGCAGTCATGTATCAGCTCTTACCCCTCTTGTCCCAAACCATGCCTCCACTGCACATCACCACCCAGACATTAAAAAAGGAGGGGACAACCTCAGGACAATCAAGGCCTGTTATTCTTCAGCCACTAATAAACCATAAGACAAACCAGAAAAACAGATGAGTCTGGCCACCAGAATACCTTTGATGCTTCCAAATATTGGGGTAGGTCCAATTCCCATTGAAGCCACTTAATATAATTGAATATAAAGATGTCAGGAACCACTAAAAACAAACCAAGAAAACAAAACCCCAAACACAATACTTTTAGCCTATAAGCTGTCAGAAATCTGATATTCCTGGTCAGAGTTCTAAGACACATCAGGTTGCATCCCCTTGGGTGAAGTGCTGCGTGGAGATGCTGTTTTCATGCATCAAAAAATAAAGTGACCCACATGGTGTGCCATGCCATATGGAGAAAGGGGCAAAGAAGGGAGCCTGGGGCTAACACTGAGCACTGTAACATAGTAACTCACCCAGGGCTGAGCGATACCTGGTTTCTGGCTTTCAGCGTGAATTAGAAATAGCAGTCTCCAACTTCTCAAGTCTGGCATCAAAGTCAGCAGAGTACTTGGCACAGGAGACTTCAGAACTGAAAGGGAACTGTCTATGCCATTGAGGAGTTTGCAGTAAGCACCTGATGAGCAAGAAGTTTAAATGCTGCAAGCTGGGGCTGATGCGTACACACAACTGACTGCAGGTGCACTGTGCGAGCGAGACCTGCTCTGGAGCAAACACAGTGTAACCATGTAAGGACAGCTCTAAGGCCAAGTTAAAGACCACCTGGTTCAATCTTCAACAGAGAAAGCATTGCAAAAAAGGTTTATTTAAAACAGGGACTCAGAAAAACCAGGGCCTCTATTTGTCAGGGAAAAGTATCAGATCTTTCCCATCATTTTTCTGAATGATGTTTCTAACGCATGTTGATCCTTTGTGCTCACAAGAACAAATGGATCTCCAACTCTAATGCCATTTAATTGCACAGCATTTTGCTGCAGCGCTTTACAGCACAAACAGGGAATGCTTCCCTCTCTGAAAAATCTGATACCATACAGAAAGTGAAAACTGCAGCTGGGAGGGGTTGATGTGCAGAACGCGTGAGGAAACAAGTAAAGAGGATGCAAATCACAGATGATGCATGAACATGAAGACATAATACTTTTTTTAGTACAGTACTCCTGGTTTAACAGCCCATTTTGAACCACTCTCTAGAGCAAGTGGATTCCAGGCGTGGAGGGCAGGGGTGGAGGGGAAGTTAAAAAAAAAAAAAAAAATGAAGAGGAAAAAAGTTTAAGAAATAAATAGAAGAGACAGGGGGAAAAAAGCTGTGGGAAATCCAGGTCTCAGAGAGCACGCAAGGTCAGGTCCCGGGGTTGACAAGAGGAGAGGGGGTCTGTGCTGTACTTGGACCCAGAGCTCTGCACTTGATGCAGTTGGATGCAGAACGGCGCACAGAGCTCTGTCTGACAAATCGTCAGGCTAGGAATTTCTTAGCTGCAGCTTAATGCATAAGATGAAGAGGCCAAGAGGCCTCAGAGGAAGTAATTACAGCAGTTATTAGGTACAATATGAGCAAGTACCGGTACAATAGTCATTTTAATAGTAGTATTACAGGTAAAAGCTTTTATACAATATTGTTTTTTCTTCACAATGGCCTTTTATTTGACCACGAGCTCAATATAAAAAGCTTGCATTTTCATTTGATTTTTCGGTTGTTGCTTCGTATTTTTCTTCCCTCAAAAATCTCTATTAAAACATGATGGGGGAAATAAAACCAGATATTTGGTGGGGAAAAAAATATCTATTTTTATATAGCAGCACAAAGCAGAGAAGCAGAAGTACTGACACCATGAACCATTCACTTACAGGGCCATAATTCTTAAAAAGACCATTAACAACTCAATGGAAGAAACTTGAAAGCTAATAAAAACTATATACAGGTAACCGTATGCTTTTAAAATGCCATTTTGATATTGGACCAGTCCTTTAATAATGTTTTTCTTATTGGCAATAAAAAACCGCCTTAACTTAGACTGATCCATTTTGCACTTATTGTAGACACATTCCAAAGACATTTGCAACTTATATTACATTTTTCCATTTAGTTTATGGCATTTTTGTGCCCTTCTTATTTTCCCCACATATTATTTATACATTTAAAATATGTTCTTTTGTATTTGAGTTCTCTGATCCTTCAATTATGCCAAAGAGAATCTCATTTCCTTACTTGATGGATTGGATCTTCATCATCGTTACAGTGACATATCACCAGCTCTCTTCCAGGAGGGTTTTGCCAAGACCTATAATCAGTTCAGCACTGTCTGCATATGTATGTTTACTCGATGCAGCTGACTATGCTAGAAATGTGCAAGTAGTGAACTCTTCACTATCCCATGTGGTCTGAGAACAACATGAAATAGCTTCTTCAAGCCTGCAGATTTCCAGAAAGGCTCCATCATTAGCTGTCACACATGACTCTGCACCATGTCTCCAAACTAAA
The DNA here is from genome assembly GCA_013400835.1 of Zapornia atra. Classification (NCBI taxonomy): domain Eukaryota; kingdom Metazoa; phylum Chordata; class Aves; order Gruiformes; family Rallidae; genus Zapornia; species Zapornia atra. The sequence goes on from VZTU01030406.1 coordinate 158,182, forward strand.
CGTCACAATAAAGCATAAGGAATTGAAGGCACACATACCTGCCTGGGGATGTGCCGCATGCTGAGGCAGCTCGGGGATGCAAAGCAAAGTTCAGAAAGTGGACTTCAAAAGGTCTACAGGCACAACACCCAGCCATACAATCTGTACTCACTCCTCAGAGGAGAAAATTAGATGAGATGTTGGACATGGTGCAACCTGGCCAGGGTGGCCATATCTGCATGTGGGACTATACTGACTTAAACATTACCCCAACATTGCTGTTGGAAACTTAGGAGATCAAGCTACAGTAACTGTCTTCTACCATAGACAGTCTGTGTTTCATTCTCAGACAGGCCAAATTCTTCTTACAGGTGTTGTGTGTATGAAGAAATAGCACAACTGAACCTATAATGAAGCAACCACCCCACAACAGGATATTAACCATCTCTGGGCTCTTGATTCAATTAACTGCTCACCTGAAGAAAACATCTTCGCATACGTATCTACACACAGGTTGTACTTTGGTCTCCATGACAAAGCACACATAGGACACCCAACTGCACCAGACATGGAGTTATGACTGGTTTTTGTTTCCAGGGTTTGTCTTTGGGGTGTGGGGTGTTGGGTTTTTTTTCCTTTAAGAGATGGCACATACATCTGTATCTTTTTTAAACTGGATAAAAACTAATAAAAGCTTTCATCATGTTGGAGCATATTTGTGTTCCAGAAACCCTTCGTACACCGATCAAAACAACATTCTCTTTTGCAGTAATATGGGGGTGAAAGCTACCAGTACACTACCGTACCATAGGCTTTTTTGTCTCTCTGTTTGTTATTTCTGTGGGTGAAGAGAAAGCTGATTATATTATATGGTAATAAAGACCAAGAATATTTAAATTGAAAGAAGATGCAGTTTTGGTAGGTTCTGTAGTTGATGTATGTAAACTATTGAAATTAAACAAAATAGGTATGAAAGAATTGTTTGATGGTTTTGTGTGAGGTTTTGTTTTTTTTTTTTTAATATGCACTGCTCCACTGAAAGTCATCTGGGCCACATTATACCTTGATGCAACAACAATTGAATCCTCATGTAATAAAACACTGCCATCTTCACTGAACATGTGTCAAACACTTGCTCTCGGGCTAGCTGTGTGCTTTCAACTCACGTACGGTGCTGCAGAAATCGACTATGCTATAGGTAAAGAATCCCAGCAAACCTGGTAGCTCTCTTGCTCTAGCCTGCAATGGGGAGATGGGAGGTTGGTTGTTTTTTCTTGGGGATGGGGGGCGGGGGGGGTGCAGGGAGGACCAAGAGTACAGGTTACTTCTCCCATTTTTTCATTTGCTTGCATTTTGCTTCACTATTCCATCAGTTTTAGCTAGGTAGAATGCTAGATCTTATACCGACAAATGTAACATAATTTTTTTATGAGCAAAGGTCAAATTCTACATTGCACATTTGGATTTAAAAGCGGAAACTTAAACTACAGAATGATGTTTCATGCTGAATAAAACTTATGCCAAGCAAAGCTCTGATTTCTAGTTTCCTGAGCTCCTGTCTCCAAACTTTTCTCAGGTTTCCAACACTTGGTTATACTTTCTGGCTCACATTTATTTCCTTCTGTTCTGGATTTAGGTGATAAAAGGTAGAGACATATGATTACCACTCCTAAGGTGCAGTTGGCAAGTTTGAGGCACAGGCATAAAGGAGGCGGGGAGGAAAAAGGTGGGGGAAATGGTGCTGGCTTAGATGCGGCTTGTCAGGGTCACCACTGGCTTTTATCAGCTGTTTCTTGACACAACTCACTTTGTTCTGCGGTATTTTGGAAAAATAAAAGAATAAAAGACCTTTTCTCCCCACAAAGAGCATATAAGGAATAAGAATGAAGGGTTTCTTCATTCTCCAGAAAAAAAAAATTAAAAAGAAACGAAAAAGAAAGCTCTTGCAATGTGAAGGCCACTGTGAGCTGAAGTATACTTATCTATTTCCTTGCAGTTCCTGGCTTCTCATCTATCCCTTTCAGCTGGCCTTTTTGGTACATTCATTTTAAACCTGCGTACATCACTGGCCAATGGGTAGGTTATTCTTGGATCTCTGCTTCCTTCTGGCAAGGTGTTTCAGGGTCCATGCAGATGGTGATGAACAAACATGAAATGACACGGCTCTCCTCACCACCACTGGCACCACCACCTGTCATCATTGTCACTGCTGAGCCCATCTCACCTTCAGAAAACTCAGCACTCTGAAGTTTTAATTCAGCCTAAGTTAATTCTGTGGGTTTTTTACGTTCTTGTCCTATAATTATGCACAGGTTCTCATTTCACTTATTTCCTACAGACTAGCATTTTTATGTCTTTTCCACGCGTATGTTGAAGTATATATTTCTTGAAAGCAAACGCCATAATATCAGGTGTGAGCCTACTTCTATTTTGAGTTTTAGATACCTTCCAGCCAAAAAGCTGTACCAACAAAAACTCTTGCTGCACTTGATCATTTACTGTACTTGTACCAGAGTTGAACTTAAATATTCCATGCCTATTTTATATGCTGACACCCATATAAAAGAAACCTAACCAAAAGTTCTCCCAATAGTCTGTTAGTAGCATTTTCCCTCTAACGTTTCAAAATGGACTACAAAAAGCCCAAAACTTAGCAAAATGTGACAAGTTTTCATAGATATCAAGTTTTATTTCTACTAAGAGAAATTCACCCATGCCTCCGCTATCCTCAGCCTAAAACTTTCACATCTGAAATAGAAAGACCTGACTCTGTCATACACAACATGTTCGGGTTCCTTGTGAAAAGCTCCTATGGATTGAAAGAAATATTTATTTTTTTGTTTCCACATGTGTGTGAGAATATTTGTAGAAGAAAACTTTTGCACAGGGTAGCGTAGCTGTAACCACTCACCATCTTAAAACATTTAATAGCTGGAGTAAAAAAATCTATTTCTTAAACTGAATCAATATAATTCAGTTATGAATATCATCAAGATTATATATATTTTACCTATAATCATCATGCCCATTCAAACAAGTTCTTTAAGACCCAACACTTTTTCAGTCACTTCATTACCCACAGTTTCCCTACTTTGATTGTCAGAAAACAGCAGGACATGACATTTTCTTACTACTGACCAATAAGCATAATTTCACAACTATATGTTCTCTAATTTATTTTTTTTTTGTACTGCCAGGAGCCAAACCATTATCTGAAATAAGAGCTTCCCTTTTTTTGACAATTTTTTTCTTCCCAGAGTTGGTTTACTTAGTCCCTGTTACTGCCCATCGCATCCAGGATTTCCTTCCAGTCGTGCCTCCCATACAGAGCTTGCTGCAGCTTAGAGCACTTTCCAATCCTTCCATCAGAGAAGTCTTTAGCTATTAAGACCTGCATGGCTGTCGTGGGACAGCCAAACATGGCATATGGCACTGGCACTTCATGGGTAGCCCTACCTGCAATTTTTATGTGACCTAGCTTCAGAACAATTTCCCAGTCTGTATTTCTGTTTTACCCTTTAGCCCTAAGTAATAAGGACGCCAGTGCTTTCTCCACCACTCCATGTTTAACAGCATACAAGGTGAATGCAGGAGAAAGTGGATACTTTCAGTGGCCTTCAGCCTGCTTTGTGCTACTCCAGTCTCTCAAACCCTATGGAAAGCCAAGTGATTTGGTAGCTTCCCAGAGATAGCATACCTCCTCTTGGAGATGTGGAACCACAGACATCCAAAGTGGAAGTGGGTAGAAGACTGAAGAACACTAGGTCTACCAGCATTTTGCAGGTAACAGCAGCAAGTCATAAACCACAGTTCTCAAAACCTGTGGATCATGAAGTCAGCTTGAATTTGCCTTTGTTCATCCGTGACTCAGAACAAGCTTGGGAGACCAGACACACCAAAAACCTGGCATCAGTGCAGCCTGGCCCTTCCTTGTCAGAGAGTCAAAAAAGAAAATGAGTGCGTTCATACTGTGACTGTACCACCCACATCCATTACTAAAGTGAAAGTGCATGAAGTGAAAAGGGATGGCTTTGTAGTCAAACCATTAGACCAGGAGTTAGGAGACCTGAGCTTTCATCACCACAGTCCTACAAGAAATTCCTTGTGGATAAACCACAATCTTTCTTTGACTTTGATCTTTTTCTCTTGGGGGAAAAAAAAATTTTAATAAATGGCCACTTCTTGCAGCCATCTGTAATTAATGACCAGTTCTTTGGAGATCAAATCCACCCATGGTTATTAAGTGCTTACAGATTATTAGTTGGACAGCAATACACCATCACTAAAGTGTTGTAATTGTAAAAGCTCACATTGAAACTATTGTCTTACAGATGTTAAAAATGACCTTTTTAATGTGCATTAAGACCACAATGTAGAGACAAATAAATTACAAATTGGGGAACCCTAGATTTTAGCCACAGTGGTTTGTTTAGCTGGCAGTTCTTGCACACAGAGCTACAGTGTACCATTACAGACACACACACACTCTTTAGTCTTACCTGTCTCCTTATATTAAGGGCAAGCACCAGTGCTGATCTGTGCACTCCACCACATTTCACTTCAACAAATAGGGAAGTCCAAAACAGAGTTATCTCATGGTGGATGAAGTGCTTTTTTATTAGAAAAGCAATACCCATACTTTAGCAGAGAATTATTTACTATGTACTCTATACAAACTCTCCAGCACATGGCCCCCAGTCCGAATTCCCATATCACCACAACTTATCTTCCCACATGTTACAGCAGATGCTCAAGAATGAACTCATCTCGTTTGGTAGCTAGACTTGGCTGTCACTAGGAGATTCCTCACCAGTGTCCCCTTTGTATTCAAGATTCAAGTTTTCTGTTACTGATATCTCTAAAACAAGAGCCAGAAACCTTATTAAAGCAGCACCATGAGAAGCCAACTTTGACTTTATGTACTGTGTTCATCTTCACATTCCTATCACGAAAATCAGTCTGCCCTGTCTCTGCTAAACAATGAGAAAAGACAAGCTTTTGGTTTTGGTCTTCCTACTGAGGCGTCTCAGTGGTGTGTAAGGAACTGCAATTGTAATTCCTCTTTGCAGTCTTTACTGCATTACTGCAATTGACTCACGACCTGTGAGTTTCCAGTTTTTACCACATTTGCTCTTCGAGCCAATTGCCCCTTGCTTTGCCCTCCCAACTGATTTAGCCCATTAAGAGAAAGGTGGAGACCGCTTTGCTTTTATGCTCCTCACCTCTTTCTCCTTTGCTAGGATGCACCCCCCACACTCTGCAGGACACAACCCTCTGAGTCAGGTCTGTCAAACACTCCTTGATTTGGTTCCAGGAGTTCGGTTCTGTCCCTTCTCATCTGTGAGATGGGGAAAGTCCTGGAAGGGAGTTACTTCGACATTTCTCTTCTTCATAGAGCTGTTCAGGTTTCTTTAACTTGTGCAGTTATTTATGGCAGCTTACAGTAATGGAAATGTGTCACCTCTATGGGGAGACCTGCCATAATCCGATCCAGCATTTCAGTTACTCGCTGTACTGGTGTTTTTAACACAAGTGCCCTCTGTTGAATTTTCTGTCCTCTCCTGGACAGCAATTGCTTCCTCCCTGTAACAGCTGATTAAGCTCTCTTTCTGGTTGCTCCCTTCTTAAGCGATGAACATCCATCAGGTTTGCCCTTGAAGAGTACTTCCAGAGAAAGTTTCTCACTGACTCGCTATTAAACGATCAATATTTCTAGTTGGATGTAAGGAAACCTGGTTCTCTCTTCCCTCCTGGTCACAAATCACCACACCATTCCTTTTGTTCCTGCTCTCTGCATACCTCTTAAAATTGATCCTTTCCCTGGTGGCAGGCCTGAACAGAAACTTCAGCAATGGGCTGTCCAGTAAGTCATTGCTTCGGATGCTGCACAGCGTTGAAGTCAGTCTGTCCTCTACCAGGTGTCCCAGCTTCCAACTCAAGAAACAGAGATCACATTTATCCTTTGGCGGAAATGGAACAGAGCGCAGCGAGTGCAGGGAAGCACAGAAACTCACCAGCCATCTGCACTCTAGCTAAAATGCAGAGTCCTCCTTGCACAGAAGGAAGCCTAATGCCCTCAGTTGCCATCTCACTAAAGTAAGCCCTACAAACCACAGATTTAGAGTTCTTACATCCAGTGTTTTTTGCAGTTCTTCATGTTCGTGCGCTAAAAGGGTGCTCATTGATTTACTAAAGCCGAGGTCTAGAGAGATCTATAAATACAAGTATTTTACCCTGATGCATTATTGCTCTGATGCCCAAGACTGAACTTCTGCTCCTTCCCAGATAAATTGCTTCCTCACTGGTTAACACCAGCTTCCATTAGCAAGAGTGGTGGCAGACATATTTGGGAAGGTGATCCGTGATAAAACACAGCTTCGTCTCTTCTTTTTTTTTTGTTTTCCCTTTGATTTCTTTACTCACCACATCCCATGCTCCTCCTTTCCCCACTCCCTCCATTCAGAAGAATCAATAACTTTATCCCTATTAGCTAAAAAGTTATCACCCAGTCTCACTTAAAAGTCTGTTGAACTCAGCGCGGTGATACACACCAACCTTGGGGGGTTAAAGTTCCTAACGTTGCCAAAACTGCCTTCTAAAAGGCAGTCTAAAGCAATTCTTTAAGTCTTTTATAGACTTATAATAATGCTGGTTAATGCTAGAAATATTAATGGCAATAATAGAGGGAAAGGCGAGAGTGTCTTGATACTTTGGCCCTGAAGTAGAACGTGTTCTGTACATTCAGCTGCTCTATAACTTCCAAAACGTAAAGTGTAGTGCTTTCTGGTCTATACTTTTCTTTGCATTCAGTGGCAAATTAAGGTTTATGGCTTTCTCTTAAATATATCATAGGAAGTTTTATTTAGAACAACTGGTTTTTAGCATCTCCTAAGCCTTGGCTTGTCCAACCGAATTGCTCCCAAAACTCTGAAGCAGAGTTACAAGGAAAGGGAATGTTTCTCCCCCAAAACGTGTATCAGCTAGTGACATTATTAACCACTGAATTCCCAGCACAGCAGGCAGTGTCGTCCTCGGAACAAAGCACTCTGATGAAAGCATCGCTTGTGCTTTCGCTGCCGTCTGACTGCAGCCCGCACAGCAGCCTTCACCTTGCACCCTTGTGCTGCTCCTCAGCCGCTGGCGTGGAAAACCAAGCACGCAGGAGCTCGACACAGCATTTCCAAACCCTCCCTTGCACCCCCTTTGCCAAGCTACACACAAAGGCTTCCATGCGCACCCTGGCCTGTGTGAAAGCAGTTCTCCCCTCCAAATTCACGTGGGCAAACGTGGTTTCACAATGTCACGTTAAAGTCGCGTACAACTCTGCGCCCAAGAGTTTTAAAGTCAAAGAAGTGATTGCCAGATCGTGGATTGGATTACTTTCCATTAGCTCAGCTCTGAGATAACCTTGTGCTACATAAAGGCGACAGAGGCACCCAAGATTTGATTATGCGAAATATTCCCCTCTGTGTGCAGTTACTTACAGTGCAGGCCTGACCTGAATGTTCTTATTATCTGAAATCCAAACTTACCAGGCAAACACACATTATACAGGGGTTGTCTGTGATAAATGGTATCTGCAGAACTTCTCCTTCGTTTTCACATTTTGCAATGGATCCTGAAACAGAAATAAAAGTTTAAAAATGTTGACATATTTCTATCCCCTCCCAGCTGCTTTTTGGAAACCGCCCTCATCACGCTCACGTTTAACCCCTGCCCCGTTTCTAGCCTCCAGTTTTAAATCTTGCCCTAATTTGCCCGCTCTAAGAAAGCAAGGATGTTCAATGCTTCCAAAGGGAACTGGGAAACGACTGGCCTTTCAATGCCACACAAACCTAGACTTTCTTTGTGCCCCAGTTATAGCAGAGAAGGACGCTTTTTCTCTTCTCAGATGACGTGTGGAGAATAATGAGTACTCCATGCAAAGCAGGATACTTCTGTAACGACAGATCCAGAGCTCACTGCAAACAGCAGAAAGCTGTCTACAGCACTCCAAGGGCTTGGACCACGAGCAAAAGCATGAGCCCTGAACTGAGCATCCTCTTAATGCAGGGCAGTTAATTGGCAAATGAGTCAAAATTAGCAGGCTGACTGTCAAACGGAATCGAATTAGAAATCCCTTTATGGCCCTCACGCCGATTAGCCGGCGTTGTGTCATGTTGGAATCACTCCTCGAAACCTAATGGCTCCTCGCTTGCACTCGGAATGGGTTCAGCGCTTCCCTCCGTGCCCCAGATACCGGGAAAATGCAAACCGCCGAGGGACAGCAGGGAAAAAAAAGTGGAGGGGGGAAAAAACCCAAAAGGAAACCTAAAAAGAAGGGGGGCGGGGTAGGGGGGAAGCATAGCTCCTGTGTTCACCTGCCCCAGCCCACGCGGTTACACCTCCGGCTGTCCGCCCTTCCCGCGCTCCCGCGAATCGCCAGCCAGCCCCCGCGCCCGACGGCGGGTCCCG
>VZTU01030406.1:167438-185920 GCA_013400835.1 Zapornia atra
GGAAGCGGGGAAGGAGGGAAGAGAGCGGGAGGGAAGAGAGCGGGAGGGAGCGGCGGGGGACGGAGGCTGCCCGCGGGTAACGCCGCAGCGCGGCTCGGCTCCACTCCGCTCCCCCGGCTGCCCGCCCGGCCGGGGCCGCCGAGATCTCCTCCCGCCTCCCCTCCGTCCCCTGTGCTCTCCCTTGCTCACGGCAGCCGCCGCACAAACTCCGGGAGCCGGAGCCGGCCGCTTCCCAGGACCGCCCCCCCCCAGCGAAGGGGCTTTCTTCGGCCCTCCCAGACGAGCTCCGGGGTTGCCTCTCCCCATCGGGGCAGCCCGAGGCTCGGCGGGGTCTGGGCTCACCCGAGGGGCTGGGGTGCAGCAGGGTGACAAACCCCGAACCTGATCTGCCATTCGGGTCCCTCGGCCCATCACTCCCCGGTGGGCAGCTCCTCCTTAACACTTCCCAAGTTGGAGGTCCATGCTTTGCTATCCGAGGTATGAACACAGGCAGTATTAGCTACAGGCATCACTGAGGCTCAGCTTTTGCACGCAGTAATGCACATGCGGTCTGGATGGGACGACACCTGTGGTGTGGGGCAGGAGGTTTTGCTGTGACAGGTCCTTTTTACAAATCATTTTCCTTCAAACTCTGATGCTTCATCTGGGGAAATAAACGCTCTCTGAACTACACTATGTTTATTTCAATGTTTTCAAGATTTCTACATGCTCTTTATTTTCTTTCTTTGGGTATGAGCTGTTTCTAAAAAGCTTCCAGTAGTGGCATATCAGGTGCATGGTGGGCTGGTACTCACAGTACTCTAAATCCATTCCCCTTCCCAGGAAGGTGCAAGGCAATTAGATTTGCATGTTCATTTGAAGAACAAAACCCAAAAGTCAAGGCCTCTGTGAGCTTGCATCCTTATTCTGACAAGTAAGATACATAAACCTCATCTCCAGTTTTGTCACCTGCCTCTAGGGTGGGAAGCAAAAGTCTTACAGTCGCTAAAATTGCACCAGTGATGGAAATGCACTATGGAAAGCTGATACTGATAAACTTGTAGGCATCACTAGCAAAACCCCTCTGTATATGAAGAGAAAGCCTGCTTTTTTCTTATCACCCAAGCTCCATCTGTACGGGCTGAAGGCGCATAGGCAAACATGATAATTTAGATACCATTAAAGCAGTTTTGTATTCCCTAAGAACACAAGTGGGATACGAAATTTGCTCCACAATATGTAGAATACGTAACAAACTCAGTACATAAATATAATGCATGTTAACTAGATTAGTTTTTTTTTCTGGGAAATACCATCTTCATAATTCCCTGCATTTTAAACATAGATGAGCCTGTAGAGGTACATATTATTACACACTACTCCAGAAGAGATTTTTCACATGTCCAAAGGCTTTTTCCATTGGAAAGATGTACTGAATCTTTCGGCAAACTGGCTTTTTTCTTACTTGTCTATCTGTAATCAGTGGCTGTTTCCCTTTTCTGATTCCACTGCAGGCACAGCCCTTCTAAAGCAACAGCAATAGGGAAGGAAATCTACCCTAATAATTTCTCAAGTAGCAACTACCACAGGAGAGTACTTACATCACTGAATGCATTGAATCTTCTCTTCATGATGGTCTAAAAATTCATTAAATATTTATGTCACCTGGTGTGAGAAACATACAAATCACAATGAGGGCATCAAATAACAATTCACACATCCAAATAACAGCAGGGAGCTTGCTAAAAGACTCTGAAAATGCAAAAAGTTTCATCTCCTTCATAAAATAAAGACAAGAGGTGACAGCAACTGAACTTTCACGCCCAATCCCTGCTGTAACTCTTTCAGTTACCAAGAATATGCAATGAACTCATACCTAAGGCAGGGCAGTTACAGAGCAATACACACAGATTTGTCACACATTTTTGCTTTTTGGGGGGGGGAGGGGAGGGGGAAGAGAAAAGGTGTGATCATCACTAAAGCATCTTCAACATGCTGATTAGGCCTAAAACTTACCTCTGAAACAGCATCTTCATGATGAAAATATTGTCTGTGGGGGTGAGCTCACTGGGGCCGTGCCTCATGGGGGAAGAGGGGAGATGCTCATTGGTTGTGGCAAGCTCTGTTTCCTCCCGATACTGATAACGGTGACATGTCACGAGGGAAGATCATTCTCTCATTTAAATCCCCCATGAGGTAAAACCCAGCCTACAAGGCTAATACACCATCTTAATCCTCCCACCTTAGTTTCACCCATTCAGTGCTACAGTATGGTATTCGTCACAGCTTTTTACCTCTCCCTTACCCTGTCTCCCAAGTCTGCCTTATCAGAGGCCAGCATCCTTTCTGCCTGCAATGTCGCATTAGGAATAGTTTCAAAGGCTTCTTTCCTTTTTGCATCCCTGTCTGAAGAGGTAATTATTTTTCTAAGCAACATGCAAAGCTGCGGTAATTTTACCAAAATCAGAGGGCCACATTGACAGCCATGTCCTGCTATTGGACGTGCAGAGACTTTGTCATATGTCAGCAGGTAAAACAGAAGTCATGTCATCGACAACCTTACCTGTTTGTGTAAACATTTCATGGTATCAGTTGTTACCAAAAGGAATCATTCATTAATTCTATTTATTGGTCAGCCTGGGCTCATCCAGCTGGTCACAAATGTCACTGTGTGTGTAATTCAGTTCCTTCTCCAGTGATGCTGTCCCAGCAGCCAGCCATAAACAATGTCAGCCATTAGCTGGTCATAATAAAAGTTCAATTTAGCACCCACCTAAAAAGAAAATAAAGTGTTCTGGTGAACAACTGCAACAGTGAAGATGTCAGCCGCCACATTCACATGATTATTTGTTCTACTGGCAAGTCAAAACTACTCGAGAGCCCATTCTTGATGGGCTAGAGAACTCTTCCAGAAGCAGAGGAAGGCACAGAATCACTAGAATTCATACATAATTTCTTTGGTTTAGGTAATTCACTCTTCTAGGCCTTCCAAAGGGTCCCTTACTATGCAAGAAAGCACACATAATAAACAGGAACATGTATAAATTGGTACTGGGAGTGCCCCTGCTTTTACTACTTTTACATTACTGTGTGCTATTTTAACAGTTTAATTGTATTTATGAGACATCAAAATAAAGTATGTCTCTGATGAGCACTGTATTGAAGGCTATGTAAATGGACACAATTCACTCTTTCCAGTACTGTTTTGCTAAATGACCAAACATGGTTTGTGTGACTGAGCTTACACATTTCCATAATTATTGACATTTGACTTCAAGATACATTCTCCATCCAATAACTTAGACAATCAAAAAGAAGGTCACACACATATGCCATAGGTGGAGGCACAGGTCTGATGACCTTCAACCCTTCAAATTCTTGCAGAGACACCCATAATTTGGGGGAGTATTTTGTTATCAAGCAGTAATCAGGAAGCTCTGCAGCCACTCACAGAATCATGACGGACGCATCACACTTTCATCCAGGAGAGCAAATGGGACTTTGTCTACTGCATCCCTCAGTGGCTGATCAGGTCTTTACAGTTGAGTAACACCAAGCTGGGCTGCAGCCCTGCAAATGCTTATGCATCTTCATTCATTTCTGCATTTAATCATGTTTTAAAGTTAAGAGCATCTACTGATGTGAGCAAACAGTACTTCTTGTATGGCCTCTTTCTCTCCAGGAGATAACATTAATAAACCTTGAGACTAGCCTGAGTGTGTCAAACAGGCACTCCTGACAAAGCTCCCCTACTGCAAAATATTCAGAAAATTAAATGGATGTAAATGAGGTCTGGAGACCACACTAAGTGGTTTTAAAACTGTAACTGGATTAAAAATGGCATATGGTCGAAGTCTTTAAATAAAAGGAAAGTACAAGAAAGTATCTAAAAGTTACAGTGAGACTTACTTGAATAAATGTTTATAAATTTGATCAAACAACTCATCATTTTGACAGTTTTCCATAAACCCCTAGAACATGCAAAGCATTTAATTTATTTGTGGCAAGATAAAGATAATGACTAACATTTTTAAAGTTTATTAACATAGAACGTCCTGGCACAGTCAAACTTGCATACTTCTATTGTTTAAATTCTATTTTTCTAGGAACTCAAAAAAGTTAGCCTTACAAAATGAGATTCTCACTGCAGAAGTCTTCGAAACAGTCCTCATCATCTGTATTTGTACAAATGCAAACCAAATAAAGGGAGCATAAACTAAACGGAATATAAACGCCACCACTACCTCAAACTGAAAAATACCTGTAATACAGCAGAAAATATTGCTCCAATATGGACACAATGGACTGATGTAGTACTCCATATCAAACGTGCTAAAACAACAACAACAAAAAAAAGAGTAAATTATAATAGAAATGCTGATGTCGTCTTAACTATGGGATTCCCAGCAGAAGCTATTCCAAGAGGCCACAGGCCAACCAAACAGAACAAAGTGGCATATGCTCCCATTCCTTCTTGTAACTTTGCTGCTGTAAATAGTTTGTCTCCCAGAGATAATAAAAGTTATTTTGTGTGAGTTACATGGTTTTGTGTTAGGTCTACCCTTGAACATCTGCTGCGTCTGATAAAGGACAAGGGCTTAATGAGATCACAGGAAGAGTGGCACACACACGAGGTGGTGCTTTGCTTTCCACTTGTGAGACAAACCAAAACCCCTGTTCTGCCTGGCTGCCAGCCTCATTAATGAATGCAAAAAACAGGGACTACTTGAGAAACATTTTATAAAAAAATGGAAGATTGATGACTGTACATGAGGGTGAACCTTCTCTGTCCTACAGACAGCCACTCTGCCGCGCAGAAATTCTTGATCCCATCACTTGACTCCCCCAAAAAAATAAAAGACCAGAGATTTTTTCCCTCTAGCCAGGATCCAGTTCAAGAGCAGCTGCTCCTACCAAGCACAGAAGAGCAAAGACTTGCAGTTTTACAGAGAGGCAAGTTTCCAATGGCATTGAAGTCTTGAAAAGCTGGAATCAATACTTAATAGCCTCAGTGACCATTAAGCAAATAAATAACCTCTAAACCATGCAAATACTTTCTATTCTCTTTATATTAAAGATCAATCTATTGATGTATCATTGAATCAACATGCATCCTCTGAGATCATCACTTTTATCACTTCACCTACTGAGACTCTCCCTTGTGAGCTCATTCCTCCCACTGCTGTTCCTGTTTTACAACAGAATTTCTCCCAGGACTTTTTTTGATTGACAACTTAAGGCTAAAAAAAAAACCAAACCCCAAAACCAACCCACAAACCCAAACCCCCCTCCGCCCCTAACCCTCTGATGTGAGTCCTGAGGAACGAAATACATCAAATCATAGCCTCCCCTCGTTCACATGGGCGCCCTCATTCACATGCGAACGAGTGAGAAGAGACTAAGGGCCATTAATTTTAAGTAATCTATAATAAAAAAGGTTACAAGCTTGTCGGCAATGGTGGGTAAAAGAGACCAGCTGCTGTGCGGGGGAGCTGCTGGCAGGTGGCAGTGTTGGGAGACCAGAGCCCTGCAGCCACGGAGCAGGGATGAGCTGGAGATGCCTCCACGGTTAGCCTGAACTGCAGATCTGGTTATAGCCATCGGACCCATAGGTGCCCATGTCTTGCTCTTGTACGACAAAAATGCTCTGTTGGTTTATTCTCAGAATGGGGGGCGGGGTTTGTCTTTTCATTCCTCTGGCTTCGGCTGTATGGGACATTCACTTCTATTGTCCCCTGCAATAAGTATAGCGTTCCTTATTTTATCTGGGAACAACAGAGAGTTTTACAAAAGACCCTGGCTTAAGCTATTTCCTGATTACTTTTTTCTCTTAAGAAAATTGCCCGTGCAATGTCACAGCTGGTATAGGTCAGAAACCCTCCCTACTCTTCTTTCTTGGCTTCTGATTTAAATGAAGCACACTCAATTAAGCATTAGTAGCCGATCTGTCCTACTGACTGACAGCACTACACATACAGGGAGCGATGAGCTGACAATTGCAAGCAGTCTTTTTTCAGCTCCAACCGTCAGGTTGCGTTCAGATAATATACATGAGCAAATCAGGGTAATCCTGCCAGGATCCAATGAAACTTCTGCTGGTTATGCAGCTTCATAATGAGTAATAGAGTCGTTATTAAAGAAACAATACAACGAGATTTAATAATGATACTGAACTGCCCTGCGATATGATCTCACTGGCTCATTAAACCCTGGGATATTCTGCATGTGCTTAAACCCAAAAAGCAGAAGTTAGCAACAACAAAGTAGAAGTTTGTTTAAAAAAAAAAAAAAAGCTTTATTTTGGTACCAATTCACCCAGGTCAGACAAATTTTAGACCTTCACCAAAGAGAAAACACAGAGCCACTTGGGCAAGAGAAAAAAAACCCTGTACTTCCAGAAGGCAGCATAATTCAGTGCAATTCATCTACCTGCCTCTCAGCTATCTAAGGCTCTTTCAGGGGGAGAGGAGAGCATCATTAAACGTGCCAGAGGCAATCAGTGCCATTACACAGATCTGCAGGGGGGTTCTGCCAAATTGCCACGTTCTCCGACAGTAGCATAACTCTAAATGCATCATTTAGGAGCACGAGGGGAACAGACACAGGGTATACAGTATTTACTTTGGGAAAGTATCAGTCACGTGTCCTGTATATATTAGCAGGTTAAACCCAAGAGAGTAAGCTGAATTACTTGTGACCAAAAAAAACCCACCCCCAAACCCCAACAATTAATCAACAGTTTTAAGGCTTCACTGAATTTTAAATATGTATTTACATGTGGTGTACGCTATTTATTTTAGGTATCTTTAAACATAGCCTCTGAGGTACCTTTAAACATAGACTTTAAAGGCTCAAGGTAGCAGCTGGCAGGTATCCTGACATACAAAACGATGTCTTGTGAGAGGCTGGTTGGTGATAAACTATTTTCAGAACAGGATTTGTGGCTTTGGGGACTTGGGGTTTAAATTAAGCTAGTTTGAAAAACAACACAGAGCCACCTCTTCACCAAGTCACTTAAAATTCTAACTGGTTTATAATAGTGCGATGCTTTGATCAAATTTGCTTTAATAGCCTTATGTTTTGATCAAATTTAAGTCAGTCTGTATAGCTGCAGTGTAGTTTGCATCGGTATGGATGTAGGATACTACATAAGATAGCTGTTATTAAACAAACAGAAGGCAGCAATGCTGGAAGAACTTTGGAAACTGCTCACCATCCTCATACACCCCATAACTTAGACCCTTCCTCGGGAAACATTTACATACCAGAGTAGCCCAGATGAGCTCAATAAGAATAATCACATCACAGGCAGAAGGCCTTCCTGTAAGCACTTGCTGCAGCAGGTCCCCAGAGGAAACCAGGATAACTCCATTCAAAATCAGGGCGACTACAGCATTGGAATGCTCCTGTGTTGGGTTAGCCAAAGAACAGGCCTCTTCCCCTGAAGGGGCTACATCTCCTGGGACCCCCAGGAGAATGAAACTGGGCACGGAGCACTCGGAAAGTGCAGCACTGAGTGCCATGCACAGAGACAGACACACCTCCACACGCCTGGGGAATGTGACCATCACCCCAGAAGCAGCGGAGGACACTCCACCCCTTTTAATTAGCCCTTGCATTCAAACTGACACCAGACATAACTTAATTCACAAAGGTGTAATCCAGGAACTCAGCCGAGCAGCAGCCAGTATCTAGGGTCTCCCAGACCACCCCCTTGGGAGGCAAAGGTTTCATGGAAGCTAGACAGAAAGAAACCCAGAAGTCCAACTGGAAACCTTTGGGAGAAAAGGTGTGAGACTTCCCCTAAACTTACAGAAGATGCCAAGTGAGCTGTGCGACTTGGCATTGCTCAGACGGCTTGCCTGGGACACACATGGTGTGGAGGACCTGCAGAATGGAGACCACAACCTTTCCCTAAGAGATCACCCTGATGGTGCTTCTTAATTTCAAAATTAACTTGTTTTGAAGCATGCGTTTCCCTTCATAAATGTTCATATTAAGAAAGAAAAAGATCAAATAATAAATCACAGCACTGAGGGTTTCACCACGCCACAGTGGAGCTCCTTTCAGTTTGGTTGTGCCAGAAGTTAATAACAGCAACTGGATGACTTCTGCATTTCTGTGCATTTCTCTTTAAAAATAAAAATTTCATCCCCACACTTCAAGTGATGATGAACTGACATCTGAGCATTCCACAAAATGACGATACAGGCCATCTATGAGAGAAAGTAACGCTCAAGCACTAGCCAGTGCTCACAACAGTTCCACGCTTTGCTTTTTGGATCCAGTCCAACTGGATGAATAGACAGCACAATTCCCAAAAATGCAGGAATTTTGCTATTATGAAGCACTCTGAGGACGACAATCAAGCCTCAGCTCTGTAATGATAGGATTTCAAAAAATGGCCATTTATTTTAAAATGGGCTCTGTGGTTTGCAAAGCTGTTTCTGCGGAGCACGGCGAGGATAAAGCGCACATACTTTTAGAGGCTTTCGGCTGCTGGCCCAAGTACAGAAAAGGATTAAGACAAGACAGTTTGAATTTACATGATGCAGACTAGAAGAAATGAGGAAGAAAAGATGGCTCTGAAAGCTACACTTTGTTTTCTCCTTGAAGAGATGTAATGCAAACTGAGTGGTTTTTTTCACAGCCAGCAGGATTCAGCCAGACTGCAAAGGTGTGAGCACAGGAGCTGCAGAACAATAGATCTATTCACCTGCAACCATATTCTCCAGATCTGGAGCCTCACTTTCTGAGCCAGACTGAGACATGGACCTCAAGTTTACCTGGGGTAAAAAAATGAGCAAAGCCAAATTATCACTTAGTTTTGATAACACAGGACTTAGTGATGGATAGGATGGGGATTGAGTCAAGCCTGGCAGAGACAGTGTGGTATGTTAACCCAAAGAAATCCCCATGGGCACGCAGTAAAGATGAAGACCTATGTGGGAGCCTGTAGGGAGAGGCAAAAAAGCCCTTACTGCACCAGTTTATGAGTATTTTCTGAGCACCATCTGGCACCACATTTTGCAAAGGGGGGCAGGGGGGAGAGTCAGATGACCCCCTCTGACGTGAGCCAGGTGGAGGCACAGAGCTGGGGGAATTCATGGCAAGTCTTGAGGGATGCTGGTGCAGCCCGACTGTAGACACAGCTTCTGCTGGTGCTGTATGCTGAAGCAGAAGATTTACTCTTGAGAGGTAAAACTGAGCATCCCTGCTCCTGCCCTGTTGAGGAGCACAGAGGAGCCTGTGCCTGCTTGGGGAGTGGGGGAAAAGGGCTAGTGCATGGCTCTGGGGCTGCCCGGGCACGCTGTCAGAGCCTCGACTGCCCCAGTTTCGGTTTGTCCTAGCTGAGTCAAGCCCACAATCTTCTCATCACAGAAGCCACATGACTAACAGTCTAGCCCCAAGTAACGATGAAGCAGGCGCAAGAAATTAAGGAGAAGGGTGCTCCTTTTTCTTGTACCCTCTGGCTGTTTTTTGCTTTTTTTTTTTTTTCCTTGAACACATATGTCCTCTGGCCACTCCAGTGAGTAAGTTTACCATTTTGGAAACTGCTCTGCCACACCCACTGGATGCTGAATCAGAGAGAGTGAGTTACACAACGTCGCTATTTACAGGCGGTTTGATCTGCTTACCTCTGCTGCGCCGCTCACTTCGCTTGCAGCGGTGCACGGCTGCTTTTGGAGGAGAGGTTGTTATTCACGCGGGTAAAAGCGATATGGAGAAGGAATAACATTTGTCTTTAAAATCTGGTGACTGTGGGAGCACCTACAAGTTTACAGTAGCGAGGCAGGGAGCAGAGAAAGAGGAAGGGGTTTCGGTCAAAAGTCAAAGTGGAAGTGATTTGGTAACAAAACATCACAGGGCATGCAGGTTTCTGTAAAAGTTAGCACAAAGCCTTACCCAGCTCAAATACAGCCACCCAAACAAACATGCAGGTAAATGCCCAGACTCAGTTCCTGGCTTAGCCACAGAAGGATGGACACGTTTGCTGTTTTGAGACCTAGAAAGCTTAACTCAGCTAAACACCCTGGGTCCAGCTCTGCATACTGGATGTCTCCAAATGACAGAGAAGTGGAAGAACGTTTGTAGAAACTGTTTTTCTGGCCAGACTGTATTTTTTTGCTTATTAGTTTTTGTGCTACCAAAATTGTCAAGCTGAAGGTAGGAAGCTCACCAGGCAGTTAGGTCCTCTCTCGGCATGATGTAAACTGGAAGCCAAAAATCAGTGGCCAGGTTGGAAAAATTTGGTCTAAATGAGAGGCAAGAAAGGTTAAATGCATGAACTCTGTTACTCATTGGGATTTATTTGCTCAGTTCTAATTTTAACTTTGGTTAGCCCAATAAAAGGTATCACATCACCGTCTGGGTAGCTGTTGTACAAAAAACAATGCAGCTACCAACTTTCCTCTGTTGGATGACATACTTGGGCAGTAGCCCTTTAAAAAAAAAAGCTTCAACTTCCTTAGAGCACATTTGGTTTTCCATTCATTATTTTCCTGATGCTGAAAGCAATGTTATTCATCTCAGAAAAGAATAACTACATTGTATTTCAAAGGTTTAACCAAAACACTCGTTTTGCTACAAGTTTTCCTTCTTTCAGGATTTTAAAACATCTATAAAGTGGCTGCTGGGCAAAATCATCAATTTATGGTCTATGTGATCTGGTAGGAAAAGAAAAAAGCAGCAAAAAGTAAAATAAACTAATTAGATGATCGCAAGAGTGACTACTATCTGCAAAAATGTGGATGTTGAGAAGGCGGCCTAAAAGCAAAGGAAGGATTCCTCTCCCTGCAAGATGAGCTAGTGAATGCTGAATATTAATGACTTTTTTAAAAAGGAGACAAAAATGGAAAAGTAAAATAAGTTCTTAATGCACTATGTACCACCTATAATCACCTATACATTCAAAACTCTCTTCCACCTTGTTTTTACCAACCTCACCTGTAGCACTTAAATAGAAGACCACCCTTTACCTTCTCCACTCCTGGCCGCAGACAGTGAGGAAGTATCATCCACTTTGGCTCAGACCTGGCTTTCCCCTGAGACTTGATCTCACGATCAGCAGTCGTGTGGGACTAAAGAGGTACAACTGCCACAGCAGTGATAAACCAAGAGCTATTCTGAAAGGCCAGACATATTGTCCATAATCTTCTTTAGTTCGTTGGCCACAGAAATATCCCTTTTCAGTCTTTTACTGATAACAAGCTGGTGGTTATCACTACATCCAACCCTGACACCTGAACAGCAAGCACCTGAATGTACCAATCCTTGGGGCACAGGTAAGGCAGGATTCCTCTTCTCAGGAGAATACATTTCTCTGTGGCAGCTGGCATGGGAGCTTTAGGACACCATCCTGCTGGGAATCCAGCTCCTTAGGTCTCTTCTTCCTCCTCCCAGGCCTCCTAATCACTGCCAGAAGGGGCAAATCCTTATAGCTGAAATACTGTGACTTGAGCAATAGGCAAACCACAAGTCACACATCTCCAACTGCTTTTGGGACTTGTACCCTGAAGTCCGCAAAGCAGCTGTCCAGTGGCATGATGAAAGGTTAAGTGTCATACAACCATGAAATATCGAGTTAATGCTGGAACATGGCACTCAAATATGCTGCCAAAAGAAACTTTCTTTGTTTCTACTGGATCAGAAGCAATCGCACCACGTTAACCAAGCTGTATTCTCACCAGTTACAGTCATCGCTCAAGCAGAAGGAAGACACTACATATCCAGACAGCTGGAAAAAAAACAGTTCCTGTTATATATGTAACAACTTGACTGTTCTCCAATATTTATGGATCCCAACTGCCTCCACTTCATTATACCATCAGGGGAAGAAAAAGTACAATAATCCCCTTTATGTCTCTTGTAATTGAATCCAACCATGATTATAATATATCGTGGGCACTTGAAGTAACTATTAATTATTGAATGCTTGCTTCATAATGAATTGGAATATCATCTGTTACAGACCAACTTCTTTATATATCCTCTAACACTTCCAAGATGCTGTGGAACTGTTCTATCCTTTAAAATGAATCAAGTAATAAAATCAATGTAATAAAAGCTCATTTCTTTCCCAAACATACCGTAGACTTTGCGATATGGTCTCATCCGATTTAGCAAAGGAGGACGGGTCCAAGCCATTCTTGGATCAAACCCCTTGTTATTTCCTAAGGTCATCTAAGAATAGCACCTATGCTACATTCATTAACAATGATAAAATGTCTCAGTATAATGAGAGGAGACTGGAGGTGCCAATTTATGAAGAGTACACAAAATTCAGGAAATGGTAATAACAACAGATCAATTGAGAGAAGCCATGGAAACCATGGCAACTTTTTTTAATAGATAGAGGAGATGGCCAAGCTTTCTGTTGATCAAATGCCAAATTAAGTAAGTGCATTTTTCTTAATAGAACGTGTCCTGGAAATACTTCCCTTCCATGCTCTCTCAGCTGGGGAGCAGAAGGGGAATGTGCTGTCCATTGCTTGATTTCTGAAACTATTTAATAGTGCTGCTTTAGTTGTTGAAAAGCTGCAATACATCATCCTGAGAGTGACTTCATCTCACAAGTGGCTGAAGTAACATGTATAAAATGCTCTGGGTTGTGGGATTTTTTGCCTCGGCCTACTTCACATGCAGCACCACTCTCTTCACGAAAGCAACCACTTCAGGGCTAGAATGGAGCAGCTATTGAAATAATACTGAGTAGCCAACCCTCACGTGTATGGTATTTTGGGACCTTTTTGAGCAACCCTCAATTTATTACATCATCTAGCTAGGATTTGTAGGTGCTTATATGTTATCTCACTATGATGTGCGATCTCCAGTAAAACAGTATGGATGCTTTCCTGTCAAAATCTATGGTGAAATACTCAGTTAAATTCAGTGAAAGTAGATTTAGGCTTCTAATCAGGTTACAGTAATGACTCAGGATGACTGACCTCCCTTCAAGATTTCTGATCAGGCAGCAGCTTACATAATCAGAAGAGCTTTGATCTTGTTTCTGCAGTTGAATACACATCAGTCTGCACTCGGCCAGGGTTGCAGTGGAGGATGAGCTATGATCTTCAATGATCATTCCCACTTAGGAAGCACTCCAAGTCTCTGTTCTGCTTATAAAGATGAAGCGAAATATCTTATCACACACTGTTATCATTTTGCTCCGGAGTATTAACAAGTTTTGCCAAAAATAACTTCCAAAATAAATACTATTCTATGATGAGTGTGTTGTGTTAAAGTGGGGCTAGCAAACAAGTGAATAATTCGATATGCACATGCTATATCAAATGGAAAATACTCCCATTAGAGCTAACATCAATTTACATGCTGTAGCCTGAGGGCGTGGATCTCTTCCAGGGCTCCTGGTTACTTCTGTGATTTTTTTTTCCTCCTATGAAAACATGATTTTGCTCAATCATTTCATTTTAAGAACAAGGATGGATACTGAAATCTTCAATACAGCAGCTTAATCTGCAAGCATGGGTGCCTCATACACATGTCATAAATCCACGTACATGACAGTTCATGCAAAGGCAACATCAACCTACAAGGGGTGCATATGAAATATAATTATACTTTACTCCCCCTCCTGAATTCAACAACATGAAACTCTCAGAAAATACCAGAGCAATTAAAAAAATAACAATTGTACTTATTTAAATGTGCTTGCATGTTGCATTTGTTTATACGCCTTGCTACAGTAAATGTGAAGACAGAATGATTGGGACACATTGTCAGAGAACACCAGGTCAAATCATTTAACTGGGTTATGCTTCCATCCTGTGATTAACTAAATCACTTCTTCATTTAATGCCATCAGAAGTGCTAGGTGTCTCTGCTGTGTTCTTCTGGTCTCCTGGACAAAGCGTATTTCCCCAAGCACCAGTTTCTATGCAGCAAACAGCTCTATCTTGCAAAGGAAAAGGAAAGACAAAATTATTCCTGATCATTCTGGAATGATCTGGTTATTCTGACCATTGACCATTATATGAACTTGCAGTACAGGGGACGGACAAGCAGAGAGGAGTTTTGGACTCTAAACCAAGCATTTTCAGTCTTTATATACATATCAAACTTGTTTTGGTCTACTGGAATATTGGAATCAATTCTCACAGAAACAATGCATTCAAAACCACTCCTAATTATAAATCCAGCCTGGTCAAGACACCGAGCACCTTGGCCTCCCCATTGTTCCAACCTGAGGGACCTGGGGCCAATTCTGTCCCCTCAACAGGATCAAGGCTTATGAACCCACAGAAAGCTATGCAAACTTTACCTTTAGGCTGAAAAGTCACCAGCAAACAGCATAGGGACATACCACATCAGTACTGGATAAAGCTTATGCTACAAGGGAGTAAATGAACAAAGCAGCGTGATGTCAAGGGATGACAACAAACAAGGCTATGGGAAAGTGAAGGTTAATTTCAATTAAAGAAGCAATACAGAAACTTGATTTCAGGAGTATGTCGTGTTTTGCAGCAGGTTGACTTCTTTTCCTCCACAGATTATTTATAAACAGGATATTCTGACAAGAAGGAAGGATACTTATTCAATATGGTGCATATCCTGTATTTTATTTTTTTTTAAATGTGCGGATTTCACACAGAAATACAATCTCTGCTCAGCAAATTTCAGTTTATGGCAGTAAATTACTCTTTATAAGCAATACAAGAATATTAAAACTTATCTCTAATGCTGGCTGTACAGTAATGTTGAAGAGAAAAAGAGAAGATACTACAAAGTGAAACCCAGCCTCTTGAAAGTAAACATGTTTTTCCTGTGTCATAGTTTAATAAGAGAGGGACAGAGGAAGACTGAGGCTGGAAACCACAGTCCTAGTTTGAACTCAGCATTCTGTTCAAAGCCCAAAAGATCAGAACAGCCCAGACCTCCAGAATGTGGTCATCAGAGTAGTAATTGTTTTAATCTGTTTTTCTAAATTGCAGCAGCACAAAAACAAAATGAAAGAAAAGCCCCTGGATAACATTCACAAAAAACACTCAGAAATAACATTTAGAAAATAATCTCTACCAAGAAAATAATCTCTAGAAGTATTTACCTGTTTAAGAGAGAAAAATGTATATATTTTATGATAGAACTTGTTTTAGAAAATGCATTTCAAAGTGCTATAATAAAGTTGCCATGACTCACAGCATAGTTTTTGAGATGTCACAAAATTCCTTCTAGATATACGTATATAAAGTTAATTTCATTAAAACATTCCTTTCAAATTAACTTTTATCTGTGAACCATCTAAACATATAAAATTCTCCTCAAATATCTAAACATGCCGACATATTGCATGTTTAAGGTGAACAACATCACTCTAAAATCCTTTTCAGAATAGTTTGATTGGCCAGCAACTGTCTGCCTGGGCTTCAGAAACACTAATGAGAACCAAACATTTGGTCCTCCCAAATGAGTGATGTTTCCTTACACTTTTCTGTTGGCCAACTCTCTAACTTCAAAACTTCCTGTAATTGGCCTGATATTTTTTCCCAGCCAAAATGAACTTTCTAAAAAATTGAAGCTACATTTGAGAACTTCTAAAAATTACTTTGCAATATTTCCTCTTAGCCTGCTGCAGAAATGACTATGCTTCAATGACTTCCTTCCTCTGAATTAGATGGACTATTTGGCATGTGGGGAAACGAAGTAATTTTCATTCAATGCAACATTTAAATCCTGATGATACTATCAAATAGTGCAATTTAGTGTGATATACAAAGAGGTTATACATTACGACTATAGACAGTTCTTCTTTTCTTTTCCCCTCTTTATTACCAATATGTTTTCCCCTTCCTGTAAAACTATTCTCATGAGGCCTCATTTTACAAAGCACAAAGAAGAAAAGGCAAAGAGTGTTTCTGAGCCTTGCATCTTAAACATGACAAAAATTAACTTAAATAAGAGTGGATGGTATTATTGACCCGAGTGCCTACTCACTGTTTACCCTAAGTTCCCAATGAAGGCAGACAGCTCTGAGCACTCAGATCACATTCAATAATGGTAATTATGACAAGTAATGTGTTTCACAGAAGTCTCATAGTAGTGTGCTTTCCAGCTATATTATGCACCTATAGGTTAGGATTCTTTGGTCCAGGATTCTGCACAATTATGGAACAGGCTTTCAGTAGTGAACTGTGGTTGATTTTTCTAGATTACCTAGTAGGCACTGACAAGAGGACAAAGGAAGATTTGAGATCTATGTTAAAGTTTAAGCCTAATAGCTACAGTAATTGATTAGTTCTCCATGGATTTTTCTTTGGTCATTGAGGTGTGTACAGAGACTACAGGAGATTATTTTATTGTGTAATTTTCGCAGCGCAGCAGGGTACATTCACAATGGGCTGGATACCACCCTCCTGACAAAAACCACGGGGGAGGGATCAGAGTGAAGAAAACTGAGCCATCAGAATCACTCCCTAACAAGCAGGGGGTAGGATTTTTCCTTCCTGGGAAAGCAACAAGATTTCTGGCCCCACAACTCACAGATATCTGAGGTCTCCCTGGGGACAAAGTAATTTCATTGGGAGTTGCCGCCCGCTTCAGCCCTAGAGGTATCAGAAGCCTTAGCCAATTCCCTGGCTACGTAGATCTATTTTAGCTAATATGTTGAAAAAGCCTTTGTGAAACATGGTTATATTATGTTTACTGAGCCAGAGCAGGACTAGAGGGCTAAGCAGCAGACACACAAGTGGTGCAAAGTTGGTTTTGGTTTGGGGGTGGATGCAAAGAGGTTGAAAGCAGGTTGATGAATGTTGATGGCTTAAGACATCCTGAAAAAAATAACGTCTCCTTTTTTATCCACAGGTCAAGCTAGCAACTGTCACCTCCTCTACTGAAACAGCACAGAAGTGAGTTGGAGGGACCTCTTCTACAGCTAAAACAGGAGTTGGTGAGCCCCTGTTGAGGAAACCAAAGGGAGCATGTAATGAGGAGATGGCTCATGCAATTACATCCACCAAAAGCTAAACTGAGATTAGCAGCGCTTTTTCTATCTGTCATCCAAAAGACTGCAACTTGTACTTTGGTATGAATCAGCAACAGCCAGGAGAGGCCTCATTCAAATGTCAGCTCTAACACTTGAGTCAGATCTCAGTTATTTTCAGATCCGAGTATCTTTTATTGATATCTCAACTCACTCTCAGGAATCTAGACACGAGCCTGATGCTTTCAAACCTTAGGCCAAGGTCCTCTCAAAGGCTGCCTCAGTTGTCAGGTCTTGCATTTCAGGCACCTTGCATGGACTTGGCTTTCAGAAGGCATTTACTCTTCACTTTCTAAAAACCTCAACCCTCAAAGCACTCTCCAACTGAGTTAATAAAAATTAAGGCACCCAAAAATTGCTAGTTACTTTTGAAAATCTTACCCATAACTAGAACAGACAGATTGACAAGAAAAACAGGACAGGTAACCATAAAAAGATCCATGTGTTGCTGCGCTCAAGGTACTTACAGTGTAAACTTTATTCACATTCATAGTGACATAGTTAATGGCAAAAGGGTTTGCCCTTTATGTCTAGTAACAATATTTTACTCTATATCTCTAGAGAGCAGGAGTCTCTGTAAGCAATGAGAGAGAGGGAAAAAAAATTGATGGATTACCAGTTTTTCTTCTGGTGGTGAATTTCAGCTGTCTGGAATCATGAATGTTAGTACAGGAAGAAACAAGATAGTTATCTTTTGTCAAAACTGTGATAGAACAAATGTTAATATAATCTCAAAGGGAGGTACCAGTTCAGAATATCTTTTAAAAAAAAAAAAAAAAAGATAAAACATATCCTGAAACAAAGGGTGCTTTTAACTATGTGTAAACAGTCTTTGATCAATCAACTGAATCCTTAGAAAGGGCTGATATATCGCAAAACATAACACAGCACCCCTACCACAGTTGGGTAAGTGTTTAAACTTTGCTCACAGAAAGGATGCTAATAGTTGGCAGGGAGAACCAACCAAAATTACTAGAGTGAAACTTTTTTTGTTTAATTTAGCATAGTTCTCTTCTCCTGAAAGCTGCAATCAGTAGAGAGTAAAATGGTTTGGTACTGCTGCATTATAAATGCATTTGACACCAGACAGAAATTCTTCCTGAGGGTTGTCTTCAGATTTCATGGCTTTTCTGCTTCCTCTGCTGCATCCTCAGACAAACCTATAAAGCAGAAAGAAGATGCTTGAAAATTCCGTGTACTTGGCAACTACATGCACTGTATTGTTGATTCCATCAGTTTGCAAAACGCCTTGGTTATAGCTGGAGGAAACAATTTATTGCATGCAAAACAGGCTAAAAATGCATAACTTGCAAATTCAAGCACTCACAAGTTTAGAAAATATAAAAAACAATAAGGGCAATTTCACATCAGCTCTTTTATGCATATGATGGATGATACAGTCTAAGTTTTAAAATCACAGAATACCTTTACATCAGAAATAAAAAGATCATATGTCCAGTTGTTCTCTGACAAAGCAGAGTTACTCTAATCTACTTGCATTTTGCCT
>VZTU01030406.1:185926-218401 GCA_013400835.1 Zapornia atra
ACTTGCATTTTGCCTGCCCCTTTTTCTAGTTAGAATACAAACTCACTCATACAAGCTCATTCTTTCATGACCTTAAAGTGACTATTTAACCCAACAGTTTCTTACCTGTCCACCCTTAGTTTAGTTGAAAATCCTTTAACTTAAATCCTTTTCTAATGAGTGTAAACCAATCCAAAATAAATTGGCCCAATCTCCAAGTGATATATGAATAATCAAAAATAACACACCGCTTTTATGGGGTTTATTGTGTGGGGTTTTGTGGTGATGTTTTAGGGGTTTTTTTTCCCCTTACGAGCCATCTCTCAAGAAGGAGGCTGAGATCACCCCCCACACCGTGAAGTACAATGATCTAGCAGGTCAGCAGAATAAAATTTGAGTATTTGGGTCTTCTAAACCCAAGCCACCAGTCACCTGCAAACCCAGCTGCTTTCACAGCCATGTTCACACAGAATTTAGCACCAACAACCTACATAGTTTTCAAGGAACATGTTTTAACTTAGATCTGTGCAATTCCACATGAACAAAACCATCTAGATTTCTTTTTCAGTTTTTGTTTTACACTATCAGCGGTTTTTTGGTGATTGGGGATTTCAGTATTTACAGTGATTCTCACAGCAGATGGTACTAAACTGGACAAATTTAACCTCAAACCTTGAGACTGAAGGAAAGTATCAATGAAGCTACCAGAGCAGGAGATCCAGGATAAAAACCACCAAGATACAAAAGACTAAAGCAGTAAACATTTCAGCAACAGCTGGAAGCCCAAGGCCCCCAAGGGTCTAAGAAGTTCCCCTTTCTGAAATTTCTTCTTTTTTTTTTTTTTTTGGAAAGGACAATTGAAAATACCTTGTTAAGAGCTGACTTGGGTTTACAAAGGTCAGCCCTAGAATTGTAGTTCTTTTGTTCAAAACTCCTATCACAAAGTGCACATGCTGGGATGCCAAAGGGCCCAGCAGCAGGTCCCATCTTGTTTCATTAATGATCATGGGGAAGGAGGTAGGTAGCATGATAATGAAATGTGCAGATTATATAGAAGCCAAGACGAGCTACAAATGCTGGAGAAGAGAAAGAAATATTGCTCTAGGACTAAGGGATTAACAAGGCTAAGAGAAGATATAAGGAGATACCACTTGAAATACATCATGGAAATAACAATGCTAACGCAGATACTTGCGGAGGAAAGCCCTGCAGAAGTAGCACAGTGGGAAAAGCTGTTAGACACAACACATTTGTAGTGAAATACCCCACATAGCTCAACGCCATGTAGAAGCCGCAACAGAGCTCACAGTTAATACTGGCCACGACTATGTAGCTTTGCTGAGGTCGCATCTGAACCGTTCAGATGAGGAACAGCAAAAAGCTGGGTCAGCTCTTTGCCCCTGAAGAGAGCAGCTGCAGATTTACCAGAGACCAAGAGGCACTAACCATGTCCGCTAAGTTGCACGGTTAAGATGTGTGACACTGCCACTGCACAGTGCCTGCAAATTCAATACATTTGAGGATTGGCTTGAGGACATTTAAAAGGCATAACAGCACAGAAATTAGGGAAGGGAGGTTTTAAAAAAATGTCAAGGAGAAAAAGAAAACAACTCTTCACAGAAAAGCTATAATACCCTTATGCATCTTCTCCTCCATTAGACTGAAAACATAACATTAAAAATGATAATGGAATTATAAAATTATAATGCAAAAAAAATTGAGACAGAAAATAGCACCCAAGTTACTGCTCTGAAAATCTGTTATTTCCATGACATTGACTTTTCATAAGTGTGTCTGTTTCTACAAATTGCCTTGCCAAAATGGGCAATGTGAAGAGTTACTTTCAAGCTTATGAAACACAGTGGATCCACTAAACCTAATGTGTTAACTGTAATTACAAGCTGGCAGAACTGAAGTAATACAGCAGGATTTACCTCAATTTCACATAACTTTGCCTGACAACACCATACATGGCTATAGGGAACATGGAATACTTCTACAAAGAAGCACAACATGAGTAAACTGTGGGAGAGGTGAGCTGTCAGGTGACGTACACACTGCAGCTATTTTTATTGTGTAACTCCAAAACAGGAGGCAGTATGAAAACGTGGCTTGCAGTGATCAGCCTTCCCACCTTTATCCTGTGTTTTTTCAACATGCACTATTTATTAGTGATCTAGGAGAACAACATAAATTTCACATTGATCTAAGTGACACATGTTATATCATAGGAGGTGAGATGATTAACATCAGAGCGGTTTATCATCAGTATATTCTGACAAGCTAAGGCAGATCCTTAGAAACACAGGGTATAAAGTTAAAAATTCCATAGAGTTTGCCTCATTTCATCAGGGGAAAAAAAGCTTCCTTCCATCTTCATATCCCCCATCATGAAGTTCTCAATGTTTCATTTTATAGATCATCCAAAAGCCCTATCAAAAAAACAGTGATCTGAGACACATTTACACAATTGTATATTAAAAGGTTTGTACCTCTATTTATCAGCACAGTTATGAACTGTGAAGCTGCTTTTGGAAATAATTGTGATAAAATTTAACTCTTCTGCTGTAAAGAACCCCAAGAGTTTTTGGAGAGAAGTTTTCAGAGTTAAAATATATGATTAAATTAATATCCTGATTAGTGTGTATCTAAGGTCAAAACTAGATTCCACCTTCAGTCATTTAAATCCCTCAAAATGTTTTGTGTATTTGTCAATCTGAGCGCATTAGCACCCTCATGAAAGTGGCTTCTATAAACAAAGACACAGAATATCTCAGTCACATTAATTTGCTTCTTGAGAAGCATGACTTTACACATACATATCACTGAGTCACAGACAGTTCATTTGTATGTATTTTTGAGTCTGTAAAATGGAGAGTTCAAAGAAAATCAGCTACAGTGACAGAAGCACCAAAGACAGCTAAAAAACTCCAACTTTCCTGGAACTATTATTCATGCTGTTAGAGGGTGAAAAAGCCCACAAGCAAAACCCCCCAAAAAACCCCAAATCATTTAAAGGGAGGGATGATATTTGAGCATGATGGCAGAAGGGAGGAGAAAGGTTCATTTTCTGTAGTCATAAATTGCTCACACTAAGCACGATGGTGTAAGGTTTAAAGATGTTCAGGTTAAGCAATTAGGCAATGGAAGAAACTACCCAGGGAGGTGGCTGAGTCAAGCATATGAGAGGTTTGCAGAGATATGGTAGATGAAACCCTAGTGGGGATTAGTGAGGAGGAAGATACACAGGCTTTGAACTGCATGACCTAAAGGATCTTCTCCAATCCTATCATTTATGCTGCTATGATTCATCTTAAGGAGAACATTTTGGACTCTTATGAATTACTGGCTGAGTTTCCTGGATACTATTGTACATTAGTCTACTCTGAAGCATGCATAAAACTAAGTCAAAGTTGGCTTTGAAGTGTTTGATCTACAGTATTCGACACTTCCCAGTCTCTTTTCCATACAGTGACTCAGAAAAAGGGCTGTTATAAGAAGAAAACAAAAGTTATTTTGAGTTCAGATTAAGTTAGAGAAGGGAGGCACCACTTTGTTCAGCAATTCCCACCTAAAATAAAAAGAGGAAAAAACACCCCATCTCATTGCCTGATGGTTAATAATGCTATTTCTAGATGTGACATAAAACAACCTCAGAAAAAACTTCAGCTTTAAAGCAACTGTTTTTCATAAGATTTTGGAACCAAAATGACGTGTTCCAACCAAATTAGTAACTCTTCTTGCTTTTTTTGTTAATAATAGTCATATTTCTGAAAACCACCACAACTTTATTTTTAAGAACTCCATCTATTCACTATTAGTAATTTTGATTATCATTATAAACTGCTTGAGAAAACAGATACAGTTCCCTTTCTCTTAGCATACAAGCTTTATTCCATGGACACCATCCAAAGGGATTTTCAGAAAGTTTAAGAGAGTAACAATATCTCCTTATCCCAAGCACAATGATACAGTTTAGTTGGAGTGCAAGAGGGATTAGTATAAAATCATCAACTCTTAATGCAGTGCAGAAGATTGATCAACATGATGGACAAGCTATGAACTTTCTTAAACTGCTTTAATGGGAGAAATTGGACCTGATTGGTTTTCTATATCACTTTATATGGATGGCATAATAAACTGAGAGTGAGTCTTACCATTGCCTCCCAAGTCACCAGTAAGTCACTGATGACTGTATACATAATTTTAAAATGATCAGAGTTTTGTATTTGAAAGGGGAGCAATGGCAGCTGAATGAGTGGGAGGCATGGACTGACTCATTCATTAAAGAATTGTGTAAATCACATAAATTTGCTTTTCATTTAGGAAGTAGTGTGACTGATAGCAAGGACTTCATTCAGGGAACTTCTCTTTTTCCTAAGGGATCAAACACATCACAAGACAGATAATGTGAAACAACAGTTTCCACACCACTCACTCTTAAATACACCCCCTACTAACTACAACTAACATGACAAGTCCAACCTATACAAAGCTGAAGTTACACAAGTTTCTAAACCACCACAAAATAGCAGGGGTAGAAGGGGCATTTCTTACCTTGGGGATAGCAGGGTCTATTCCCATAAAACTTAAAAAAAAACTTGTAAAAAATCTTCCTTTTGTCATTCTGACTTAATGGTGACATGTAATAGCAGTGTAACACAATGGGGATAACAAGGAGGTAACAACAACAAAGGTAACATTTATCAAGTGTCCACTTTTTTCTTTTTTTAATTAACTTTTAGACACCGTACAAAGTTCCTGTTGAATTCATGCCCCCAGGCAGTAGCCCTCAGTGAAGGCTCTGCAGACATGGACCACTGGCAACTCAGGCAGACTGTGAAAAGGGACACGTGGGGAAGAGTTACAGTGTCTGTTCCCTGGAATGTTCTTTGTTTTGGTTCTTTGTTTTCCAAAGTATAGTAACTAAATATCCCTATCATTAATTTAAACCTACTTTGTGCTGTGCTTGGTTTGTATAATACTGTTGTCTTCAACTGTCATTACACGATACGGTGTACACTCACACACACGTACCCATGCACATCCCTACTACACAACTTTCTGTTGAGAACCCCAACAACTAGAAAGCATTAGGATTGACACCATTGGGTCCAAGAAATGAACAAGCACATTGAATTATTGCCCATCTGGGTTGAGAAAGGTAGGGAGGTGTGCACCAGTTCAGTTCCTGGGATTATCAAGTACTCAAGCTGTAAATGGAAGAGTTCAGACTCCTACATTTCTAACGTTGCAAAATTCTATGCTTTCTTTAGATCTCTGCTTCGTGTTTAGAAAGTCCTTAAAACATATGAAATGTTTCTAATATGGAACTACCAAATTTGGACATCAGGAAGAACATCCAAGTGACATGACCAAAAGTTTCCAAGGAGCTGCTTCTTTTAATGACCTGGTCACTTTGTGTGTATATATATATATATATACGCACACACACACAAACACACACATTCTGCTGGAATAAACACATTCTGCAAGGAACCAAGAGATGCCAAAACAATGAATCTAGCTTACATTTACAGATATCAAGGAGAGAAGAAAAGGAGGAATGGGGTGCCAGTCGGTTTGAAGCTATGTAAGCAGCACACTTAACAACAGTATTCTAAGCTCAATTCAAGAACAAAAAAAACACCCACCCAAAAAATCAAAAGTGCTATTACAGAGCAAAATGGGTGACAAGCTGCTTAAAAAGCAGTTATCTATCTGAAATTCAGTCACTGATTGTTAGAGTGGGAAATGTAATTTCAATGAAGCCAAAAATTTTTTATTAAAACCATGCCTATTTTCTCCAAATACCTGGCTTATCGCAATCACCTATAAAATTCTGGACATTCTTCTAGGACAGCTTGCAAATTTTTTTTGACAAATCGTTGTTTTCATTTAGAAATTATCACAAGAAGTCATCATAAATGACACATTTCAGCTAGAACAGATATTTCTTGCCAGGAATTAAATCTCTAAAACAGAGTTTGCTTTTCAGTGGCCAAACTCCCGTTCTTTCTAATTATCTATCAGTCTTTGCTAGGGCAGTAAATTGATTCAGTGCCTTCTAAGGCAGATAGACACAATACTAATCTAAAACTTAACTAATTATGGCTACATAGATGTCAATGCTTCCATTTATTCTTCTCCATTTTTATATTTTTCCATTCACTGCAACTCAAAGTCCTACTAAGCTTTGCAGAAACGTTGGCTCTTTAATAATTTGCTGTCAGACAAAAAAAAACCCCAAAACATGTGTGCTACGTACAGTGAGATTAGACAGATGATAATATATTTAAAACAAGGTCTTTTTGGCATAGATGTAACTCTTCGCTTTTTCCTGGGGAGAAGTAATGCCACAGTAATCAGTCTTCTGCCTGCTTGATTCATTGTGCTGTTTTGTTGACTTCCCAGACAGACAGACCAGCCAGCTGACTATTACCAAATCCT
This sequence comes from Zapornia atra, assembly GCA_013400835.1. Classification (NCBI taxonomy): domain Eukaryota; kingdom Metazoa; phylum Chordata; class Aves; order Gruiformes; family Rallidae; genus Zapornia; species Zapornia atra. The sequence goes on from VZTU01030406.1 coordinate 192,356, forward strand.
TTATCTTGCCAGACAAGGGATCACCATGACAGATAGGCAAAACTCCAGGGGTAGGTTAGCTTTAGGGCAAGATTTTCCACCATTTTCATATGAATGTCAGTGAATCCTACTCCTGGAGACAGTTAAGCGGTGTCTACCTGCTGCAAGAAGATCTAAGATTCTTCACAGACATGAGATAGATAGACAGATACAAATAGATGGATATCAGTCAATTTCTACTCCCATAGGCTGGCTGCAGCTCATAACTGACATCTGAAGGCCTATAACCTCTCTGCTAGTACAACTTCAAACATTCCTTATCTACCTATGTGAGTTCAGCTAATACTAAGCAAACTTTTTGGCTGAGATTATTTTCCTTTGAAAACTGCAAATGCAGGTTAAATTTCTACTGAATTTGTCTGATCAATCTGGCTAAGCAAAGCATTACAGCATTTTGATATTTTTGAAATCTTTTGACTTTTAATTTCACACTGAAGCATTACAAATAAACTTATTCTAATATAATGGGGTTGTTTTGTTTCTAAAATAAGTTGGCAGGTACAAAGGCTAGGTGAAATACTTCATTTCAGGAGAAACAGATAAACCTGAATCAATCATTGGAGGTTGTCCAATATTTTTTTTTTTGCTTTAAGTCAGAAACTTAAACTCTAGTTATTCAAAGAACTCTACTCATTAGTGTGTACCTGCCATCTTAAGTCTAAATGGCATTATTTAGACTTTAGTTATTGTCAGAATGAAGCTTTCAACAAATGTAGCTACAATACATACAGAGGAAACATATGTGGCTTTATCCAACACCATCTTCAGTGAAACACAGAATAAAAAGTTTATTCAGTTTACAGAGGGAAAACCCCCTACCATTTTTTATCAATAATAAGCCTGATACTGTCATGCATTTAGGGCCTTTCTTGTGCAAGTTTAACTTGTATGACTACAAAACAACTTAGTTCCTTCATACATAAACATCAGTTTCTCCAGTAGAGATTTTGAAGAGTACACATAAGCCCATGGATCCTCAGTACCAGAAAGATGCAACATAATAGAAGAAATTCCAAAAGGAACAGTGGAAATAATTGCACGATTTTGTGGAAAACACAAAAGAGGAGAGGGAGACAAATAAAATAGCCAAGGGCAAAGTAACATTAGGAATTTAGTGCAACAAAGAGACATAAAAGAAGTTCAAGAAGATGAAGTCAAGGAAAGGAATATTCAAGGCTGCTTTAATGCCCTGTATTCTCCCTAGGGATGTGGAGGAAGCCACGTGACTTATGACATTTGCAAATTAGTATTGCACTGAAGACAACGATTTGGTGGTGTCAGGGAGATGGTCAAGCTGATATAACAGGAGTTTTCCATTTCTAATTCCTACTATCATACAACAGATCTGAGGTGCTACAAATTCCTAAGTGTTTTGTAATATTCACAGAAACATCAGCTTTTGCTTACCACCAAGTATTCAGCAACTGAATACTCCTCAACATGTTGCTCCTTTTAACAATGGAATATTACAGTGCAAATGATAAAATCATATTCAATATTTCCATGGATTCTTCTGGAAATAACATACAACAGGATTTTACCATTTGATGTCATTTTTCCTTTGGAGTCTTGTGGGAAAAAGAAATTGGTAGAGAGGCAGGTTTGAGGAAAAATGTGTTTAAAAAAGAACAAAGGAAAAAGAATACTCTTGTGTAATACTTTCCAATAGTGAATTGCACACATTCCTTTTCAGCTACAGTATATGAGAAAAATGCTTAGAGTTTTTTTCCAAATGCAATCTTTTGATAAGTCTCAGAGTTGGCTTCAAAGCAAAAGAACAAAATAAAATGAGCCTGTATTAAAGTATCATAAGAAATTTCTTCTAAATGGACACATGACTCCTTTCTACTGCTCCTCAAAAATCTTTATCTACTTGGGGTTTTTTATTTTATTTTGGTTGGGTTTTGATTTTTATTTATTTATTTAATGGCTTTATCTTTGCAAATGCCAAGAATGTTTTTCGTGGACAGAGGGTTAATGTAATAGTAGTTAATATTACTTTTTATTTGATACATATTCTAAACTCTCTTGATATTTCTCTACCAAAGAGAAACTCACAGTAAAGTGACTCAGATTTGATGATCCAGTTCAAAATTTGTTCACACCTAAATCTGTGCATTTCTCAACAAGGACCAGAATGCTCTGGGACCTCCAACCTCAGACCAGTATCAGCAGAAGCAGAGAGCAGCACTTCGTAAGACTGCATCAGTTTTAAAAGCATTATGATTTTCTCATACACTCAAGTGACAAAAACTAAGCCCAGACAGAGTGCAGGACAGCAATATAGCTTTCATCATTCTATGATTTTCTGTGACTTTAGGGAAAACATACTCAACTTTATAGACCGGTAATTCAGTGTTACAAATTTTCATGAGATGTCATTGCTATGACAGTGATTAAAAAAAACAGAGGTTATGTTCAAATTACTGTTTTCTACAGGGAAACTGCTTTTTGCCATCTAAATGAGCTGGTTTAATTACAGTGCAACACAATTCACTGTTCTAGGTCACAGGCTTCTTATTGAACTTGACACTACCAATGCTTAGGAAGAGCAAACTTATTTCATTCTGGTGGTCACGTCATCTGAAGACTATTTCCTCATTGGCTAATAAGTTAAATGCCTGAACAAAACATAGAAAGGAAAGACTGACATGACAAATCAGGGGAAAAAATAAATCTAGGAAGATAAAAATTTTTCCAGAAAGTACACAGGGAGAAGACCTTTTGTTGTGGAATGTTTCAATTTATCCATCACTTTGCAGTTCTTTCCAAATTTAAGGAACATCAGCAGCTTAGAACACTAAGAACAAAATGCCAAATCCCAACATATTTAAAAGGTATACCACAAATAGTTTAAAAAAAATAAGTGCTTTTATTTAAGGTCAGGTGAACACTTCCTGCACTTTATGCATTAGTAATCCCACTGAATTTAAAGAGTCCTACAGGAACTAATACTAATCTGAGTAGTATAATATTATCAATTAAAGCAAAAAATCTCTTGAAGAATGAAAGCCAGGTTTCCCAGACTCCACAGTTACGTGTATATAATAGAGAAGGAGCTATCTTTGGAGCTACTTTAATTCTACTCTGCCTTTTGTCCACCTGAGACAGCCCAAACACAGGTCAGTCATGCTTAAAGTTAACCTACCTGACAAAGGAACATCGCGGAGGTCTTTATGGTATGATTCAAGTTAATGCTGCACTTTCCTACTTGATGTATGCAAGGTCCACAAACCTGTGCTTGAAGACAGTATCTAGGCCACCATTACCTGTCTTTATTTATGTAAGCAATAAAGTATGTCCCCCCTCCAAGAAGATGGATATCCAGGTTTTCACAAGCCACGCTGAAGCCAGTGAAAGTCCTCCTCAACAACATAAATCTGCTCCTACTTAAAGCTCTCTCATATAAGCTGTTAAGACCCAGATTTACTGTTTCAGAGAGCAGCCAACTCCTCATGCATGATACTTAATCAGCTCCGATTCCAGTTCAGAAAATTGCCTCCAATCACCAAAGCATACGATCAATTGAGATCAGTGGAAATGACATATCATTTGTGTGTTGAAATTGGGCACATGCACAAGCACTGTCTTAAAGAAGAATCTAAGCACAGCCTTAAATGCTTTCCTAAATATTGCCCCAGGATTCTCTGATGCTATGATACATTATTTCAGCTTCCAAAGTGGTGAAAGCAATGCATTTAATGTTTCAGTGTTATTAACCAGTGTAACCATTCTAGATTATTGATTTTGGAAAAACCTTTGACACACGACAGTGGTTTGGTGTATGTTTTTTTCCTTTTCTCTTCCTCTATCCCTCCTTGATTTTGCTAATGATCCCTGAAAGCCTGGCACAAAAGAACTATGATGAAATAGAAATTTAAATATCTACATTCATGTTCTGAATCTAATATAAAATGCTAACAAACAATACTCGTTTAGTAAAATAAAGAAAATGAGTTGGGTATTTTTAATCTCTTGCATTTTACCGTGCACATGATTTGCAAGTAATGGCAGTATGGTTTTTTGTGGGAGGTTTTAATTTTAAAGAGAACCTGGTGACATCACCCAAGGAAACAGCGAATCATATATTACATTTAATTCAATACAATTTTGTTTAAAACTTTCTTAGGAAACAGATGCTTTTCTGTCTCCAAAGCAATCTCAAAGGAGTCTCTGCTTTTACACATGGCATTTCTGATCTCTCACTGCGGGAGAGCTTTACATCAAGGTTCACACAGAGGTCCAAAAGCTCCACTGGAGCCTCTCAAGGTGATAGTTTGGGCAACAGTGTAGAGAGAGAGATTCTGTTGCAGCAAAAGCAAAATCTAAATACAGTAGACGGAGATCTATCAAAACGTAGACATAGTCCCACTGTGCCTGACCATTATCTGCTGCTGCTAGGATCTTGCAACAAGCTGGATGTTATCGCTTCTCTCCCAGTGCACTTGCAGCTTAGAGGTCTTGTTGCTGTAATCAGGGATTTTGCTGAAAGAAAGGCAATATATATCTTATGTAAGCTGCTTCTGAAAAGAGCTGTGAGCTAAGGTATAGGTCATTTTTGCTTTTAACCCTTACTTGGAATGTTGTGTAAGAGTGTTTTCCAACCTGTCATCCATGCAGTCATGGTCTGCAGCCCATGAAATCACATTAAACAGGAAAATAAACATCATTCTTACAGCATTTTCAGCTAAAGGTGCACAGATATGATCATGTGCAGGAAATGGGCCAGCAGACATACAAGACTGGGGAAGTGTGAAAACCTCTTGCTCAATCATGCATGAAGATGAAAAGGATCAAATTTTAGTTTTACCAACATTAGTTTAAACTACAGTTGAAGGACAAGAAAACAGAAAAACATGAACAACATAACCAATGTGTAATGAAGTTTTAACTACACTACCCCTTTCTCATGCCTTCTGGAGAAGGCAGTAAGACAGAAGCACTTCTGAAACAGGTCCAAGTACTAGCATCTCATTTAATGGGTTGCAGTAAGGACTACCAAGTAGCTCAAGACAGACAGTTCCTTTAAGCATGGTGGAATAGTCTGCTGGCTCACACTTAACATGGTCACATCATCTCCACCCACACAGGAGAATTCAAACTGTGCTGTCAGAAACAGTATTTGCCTGAGGGATTCCATATGTGTTACCAGACTGAATCCATGTGCAGTAGCTTGGAAAAGGATGGCTAGTAATTTTAACAAATTACAGATTCAAAAAAAATGAATGAGTTATTGTCATATCTATCAAACATCATGGATGGGATGACAAGTTAAATGACTTCATGTTTGTAAAACTAAACTGGATCGTATTGATACCTATCTTTAGATATGCTGTGACACCACTCTCCATTTGAGCCAAGCCTGTTTTGAATGACTTTCCTAGAAATGTTTCTAATCCTACTGTACCTTCCAAATTCCAGGACCAAAATGTTCTCTTTATTCTTTCTCTTAAATCTCATCTAGAAATCCCTTTATCCGGCATATGATGCCACCTTCACATGACATTACCCAGATCTGGCACATTTCAAGCCTCATCTGCATTTCCAGGAGGCTCTTCCAAAAGAGACAGAACTATATAAGGAAGTCGATAAAGTCTGAATATAGTTGGGAACAAATCACTTATCTCTGTGGGATCTTTCTGTGTCATTTTGACACACTGAACTTTGGATTGGACTTAATGATACACTAAGATCTTTTTGACACACTGAACTCTATGGTTTAGCTCAATCTTAAAGACCCTTTCCAACCTGAATGATTCTAAGATTAGTACAATCTACCCAGACTTTGAGTGGAGACTTTTGTATATGTGACTAAATTTTTAAATCAACATAATTAGCTGACAGAAATAATACAAGGCTCTACCATACCTTTCTTAAAGACACCTTAATGTTTTCATTCATCCACAAAGCACATCTACTTTCCTTCATCAATGGGTATACAAATCATGACAGGAACTGGCACCGGGCTTCAGGGTGGGAACAAAAAGTGACCTGCAAGGCTCAATGGGACTGTGAGTCAACTGAAGTCATGAGTCAACAGCAGCCTGTTGCTGATTGAATCTGCCTCACCAGTAGGTGTTACTTCAGCCATTAATGCAGATTGCTGTATGGCTGCAGGGACACGCATGCCTGCCAAGGTACATAAAAAATATCCAAACCAAACTAAAATCTGCCAGATTCTGAAAATATCGTGTAACACCCTGCTCTGTATCTGTAACAGCATCTAAAGTAATGTTTGGGAGAGCTGACCAGGACCACACCCATTCCTATGTCTGCAATACAGCCTCAAGGTTTTTCATTGATGGCCATTCCACTTCATCATTCAAAGCAATGCTTGGCTATTTGATTGCTGTGATTTAACACAGTAATAACAATAATCCAGACTATGCTTAAACCACTCGCAGTACTTCCAAAACTGTTTATTAGCATTGGCTTCTGCATTACTAGCTATTTTCAACACCCTTAATACTGAAGTTCCTCCTCTGGCACCTCTGAGAAGGCCAAGACTATATGAAAAAGACGGCCTTATTTTTTGTTTGACAGAATATTTGATAACTGCACTTAACTTCACAGTTTATTTTTTTAACCCAAGCTCAGGCTAAAACCATCTAAAATGCTCTGTGCATTGTAACTTTAGGTCCACACAAGACAGAACTGCATAGAGAACACAGTCTTTTTCATCTCTCTCTCGAAATGAAATTCAATAGCTCCTACTCAACCCACGAGCCAACTGCAAGGCCATCATCTAATCAACCCATCCCTTTATTGCAATCACAGTCTGAAAATTCAGGTCACCAGGCTCAACATCTCTGAGCAGAGTACAAGACACATCAGACCAATAATTTCTGTCATGCTTTCACCGAATCTTATCTTTAGCGAGTACTTTCCAGCTGGTAACCGAACATGTTTCTGAAGAACCTCAGAATGGGAAGTGCATCACAGGCAGTCTATCACATTCTCTCAGTGCAACCAACACTTCCCATGGACTAGAATGACTTCTTAACATATGAATTTCATCCTTCTTAAAATTAGAATTCCCAGGAACTGAATGCATAACTGAGGATTTACACACCAATGGAAGTCAATTTTTACCACTCATTGAGATTGGACAGAGGAAAGGGTGCTTCACTTTAAAAGTAGGTTTTGTTCAGCAGGTAAAGCAAAAGAACAATATACAACACAAAGAAATTGTCTATCAAACATAAAATAGGTCACATTTGTCTTCTGAACAATGTTTTCAGACTGCTTAACATATGTACTAGTTTTTAATCAACGTTTCTTTAACACACAACTGTTGTCTACACAAAACCAGTACATGAATGGCAAAAGCAGGCAGCTTGTCATTAATACACAATATGAAAGAACAGCAGTTCTCTATGGGACTTTTTTACTGTAAATCCAATGCCTATAAAAGCAGTGCAATTGAAAGCAGGTGGGATGCGGTACAAGGGTTTCTCATCGTTCTAAGCATACAGTTCTGCTCACTCAAATAATAAAACCTCTATACTTATTCAGTCTTGTACTTCTCTTCAAGCTAGGCTACTCAATTGAGCCAAATAATGTGTTGTCCAACTTGGACTAAGCTGTGAACACTAAGCTCATTTTCCTAGTGAACTGTGCTGTACTTGTACGATTTCTACATTACAAACAGACATTATCTATAAGAAAAAAAAATTACTAATTTCTAAAGTCAGCACTGTTTCCAATTTCTTAGCTTGCTGGTGAAATCTTAAAGGATAATATACTTGAGATTAAAACTTAACACACCACACACACCCCCGTCATTATTACCATGATGTAAATACACCCACATGATCACATGTAATTCACTGCCAAATTCTGTACCATCACTATTATTTATATTTGATCTGATAGCTGGAAGACATTCCTTAGACCATTTTGCTTAGAACTGTAAACAGTAGATAGCATCATTCTTTACACTCATTAAAAAGCTGCTAACAAAACTTTTACCACATTCATTTTTGCTAACTTAAAAGAAAGAAGATGATAAAAGGGCAACTTGCATCTCATTATGTTGAATTGTAACAGTGAGAAAGAAATACAAAGAAGACAAAGCAAGGGTTTACATGGCAAATCTGCTGATAGCTAAACTTTCTGAGATAAAATCATGGCTATAAATCAACTTGAAGGAGCTGGAATTATTAAAAAGATCAGGTAACATTTTGGTGTCTTCCATTCTTCCCACCTCATGTTATCCATTTTCATAGAAATCTTTTAAAATTTGGCTCATGGCTGCATCAAAGACTAAAATGAAGAGTAAGAACTGTTTTGTTTTGTTTTTTTAAATCTGACTTGCCAAGGAGTAGAACTGTCACCCAAGTTTGCAAAGCCAATTCTTCTGAGAGCTGTGTAAAACTCTGAGGTGCCAAGAGGCCAGAATAATGAAATCAGAATTTTTAAAGTCTGATTGTCAGCACTTGTACTAGACAAATAGACATACTCTGATCTGTGCAAAGTCTGTGATTACAACTTGGTTCTGGAAGTGGGATGCTTGCCTTATGGAAAATGTTGGTATTTGCTACAGGTTTTGATACTTCACCATGTCAAAACATGGAAATATAAAAAAGAATGAAACTTTTCACCATAAAACAAGTTTGTGGATATGAAGAACAGAAATTACAGTCTCATTTCCTATTGTGATTTCTACTCCTGATTTCTGTCAGATTTACATACTCCCTCTGCCAGTTTGCTCAGCTAAACTGACCTATCCACCCTCTCATATCAACAGTACTCTCAGCTACCCTTCACATCCACTAAATTTCCTCCCAAACAAGAGTCACAAGTCAAGCTGATGCATTTTCACATTGGTCTCCTGCAATCCATCTGTGCCTCAGAGATGTTTGCTGAAGTTGTGCAAAAAAGTCTACATAAACTAACTCAACACGGGGGGGGAAGAGTATTGTTGATTTTCCCTGGATAAGAGTAATTTTATATGAGAAATTTTGGAGAATTAAAAAAACCTCTCAAAATCAAAAGCCCACACCCTGACATTTAATTATACACTCTACTAGGAAAACAGTCTATAAGGAAGCACTTTTAAGTTGGAAGCATATATTAAATTAAAAAATAACCCCATGACTTATACCACATTAGCTTTATAAAGTGCCACATGCCAAAAAGCAAACATAATTAAAAAACCAGGGTGAATTCAATACCTCTAAAAAATGCCTTTCTGATCATAAATGTTCTGCAGAAAGATGGTACTGAAAGCTTCATTATTTGAAGAGACAAAGGAAATGCCCTTTAAGGGGAGATGTCTGATTTTACTCTTGGGTTTCTGTGGAACAGAGCATGGGGCTCGTTAACACAAGCCCTGCCCCATGCAAGTGTCATCAACGTGCTGGCAGGACCCTAGCAGATACCTCCATGCACGTGTACAAACCCAGTGCCAGCACTGGCATTTTCACCATGTCCCAAACACAGGTCCGCTTGCCCATGTGAGAGGTCACTGGGAGAGCTATAACCCTCTCCCTTCACACCTTTGGCTCTGGGCCTCTCTGAGGACACAGAGATTTCTGTGAAACTGGTGGAAAGCAATTTTTGTGGGCAGCTGCCCATGGAATCAAGGAGAGGACAGGAACCCATGGAGCAAACACTTCCTGGAAAGGGTTCAAAAAACAGGTGCTCATTTTCAGAAGGAAATAATCAGCTTTCTCTCTTTTTTTTTTTTTTTTTTAAAAACATCTAGATCTGGATCTAGATCCTCACCAGCATAAGAACAATGGGGGATTATTTCAACTGGTGCCACCACCAAAGTGACTCATTAACGGAGCAGTGGGGAAAGGAAGGTGTGTTTTTGTGCCTGGCACATGCACACCAAACACAGAGTACCTCTATGCCAGGGAAACTCTCCATTGGGAACCTAGAAAAAACCTGCTGGAGCTAAACCAAGCAGAATGTGACTATTTTAAAGGAATAGTGGGTATTATTAAGCAAACTTTAGAATGCTGCTCCTCACTGGGGCACACCACTTATGGAAACACAACATGGTAACTTGAAAACATGCCAGCAACCTTCACTGTTTATAGATTTTAAAGAACAGAGGGGCTTAAACTATGATGATCTCAATACAACCTTTCTAGTAGGATGCCTGGAATAATACAGAATATAAAATTTCACCCAATAATTTACTCAACAAGCCCTTAACTTCAAGTTGAGCTTTTTGATGTAAAAACTTCAGCAAAGAATGAATCACATCTGTAAGGAAGTTATTCCTCTCTGCCCAAAATTTGTCCTTTATTTCTAGGTCCAAATTTTTCTTGTTTCTGCGTCCAGCCACGTACATGTGCAATACATCGGCTCTAAAAATCATTATCTGGTTTTGTTCATGTCTACTTTACATCAAACAAAACACAAAAGGAAGTCAAAGAGTAGCTGTAATATGCACATTACAGTGCTCTTAATCTCATGTCTAGTGTCATACAAAGTACAAGATAAAGATCTCGAATATAACACACATTGTCTACTAGAATTGTCCTTGCTTGGATAGCGAGTTCTATTTGCCAGTAGAAGAAGGATTAAGTCTAGGTAAAATACATTTCCAAGCAAACTATGGATAGTTTCCCCATTTGTCAGGGAGCGCCTGTGGAATGACAGAGACAGAAACAACACTCACCACACTCGTGTGCAGTTCCACCAGGTTTTTCTTTACAGGGTATGTAACAGTCTAGTGGACTTCTTTCCCTTTTTTCTTTTTTTTTCCAAAGCTGTATTTGAAAGCCAGATGATTTGACTTATGCAAAAAGCTTTGCTTTAATAAGTCATTCTACTGCCAGATCGTTTTCTTTATAAAATAGAAGTACATTTCTTTTTAAAAAAGCAAATTTGCTTCCCTGGCCCTAACTATGGAATAGGAGCTCCACCAGTGTTGTGTGTCACCCATTGAAGAAGTGAAGTGGAGATGCTGAGTGTCTTGGCAAACTGACTGCTTTATAAAATGAAAACTTGTACTCTGCACACTGAAACATTTACCAGAAAGTCTGACTGACTATGAAACTGAAGTTTTCCTCAGAAAAAGGTACTGGAAGACTTCTTTCCCCATAAGCCTTCAACCTTAGTGTTGTAACACAGTAAGCATGGTGAAATAAGCTTCTTGTTAAGACAGTTTCATACTTTGTGGATAAAGAAAAAATGGTGACGCTCAAAGGAGCAGTGTGTAGAGAGATGAAGATAAACTGGACAGTTTTTCAATGTCCTAAAAATGCCATTTAAGCACATGAGGTAGGAGAACAAGTAGTATGGAACTACAGTTGCACCAAGTTGCATCAGTAATGTAATAGGGAAAGGGAAGACCACAATGGCTCTCCATCACCTCTGATGGAGGACTCTGCATAAAGACTGTTGCTGTGGGAGTTTAAACAGCATACAGAACAGAGCAGTGCAAGCTGAACCAGACCACTCGGTGGGACGTTGGTTGAGCTGAGGTAGAAGTATTCATAGTACAAACATAAAATTTCAGAAAAATCCCATTTTTACCATGTTCATCAACAATCCAAGAACAATACCAGGATCACAGTTACACCCATGTCTATGTCATCTTTTACTAAAGCCTCAAACCCTAAAGCCATTCCTGACAGCTGCTCTGCAAAAAGATAATAATACTAAAGACAGCAGCTTCGTAATTTAGATACACACAGATACTCAGACCAGGTCCCCTGTTCAGGTCATCCAGCTGAGAATCAACAGGCTACTGTTGCTTTGTTTCTAACCACTTCCTGACTACAGTTTAGCTATTTAGTTTTTCACCACCTGGTTTGTATTTGATTTTCAAAAAATAAAAATAAACAATCTTCCCCCAAGGAAAAACAAGAGTATTGCACAGTATGCAGTTTGTGACCAAAGAGGCTACAAGTTGAGGCAATATGTTCTCTGGTACCTAAGCCACAGGTCAGACTGGTTGCCAGCTAAGCCAATATTTCTGGTTTGAAGCATCTGCTGAACTCTCTCAAACAATAAGAAAGATTTGTTCCATCACTGAAATAGAAAACCAAATTTAAGAACGGCTGTGTAAATAAAGTGGAAGGTTATTCAAAACCGATGACCCAGAGGGCCAGCTACTTCTGGAATATAAAGAAAATTAACCTGGGAAGAAGTCTGAAAGTTTGAAGTTGTAATTCTACTGATTTCCTTCAATACAAATGCATACATAGAAATAAAAATGGCCCAGAAATATAAAATTTGAAGAACTGGTTTTTTAAAAGATGTTTCTCTGGGAATAGAACTGATTTTTATTTGATTGTTAACTTTAAAAGGCACCTACCGAATTAAAAATATGAGTTTCCTATTTTTGTTCTAGTAAATAACATTGAATGTTTTATTGCATATAATTGTATATAACACCACATTATCCTAAGTATTTTGTAAATAAAACAATCCATTTTAACATTTTATGGATATCTCATAATGTTAATTTATCCACTTTTAATTGACATTGGGATTAGTTCTTCCTACACAAGCTTCAGGCTTTAAGTAAAAATCTATATTCCAAATGCCTGCTTAAAGTTTCTCACATTGCATATTGCTTGAAAATATGACTTGTCCATCGAGCAAAAAATGAGTAAAAAGCATTTCCAAACTCTTTGTAGAACTTGAACTCTCAAACGAGTTCAGAGTCACTACCCAAAACTCACGGAAATATGATTATGTTCCTTAGCACTCTTCTAGCAGGCTGATGGGAACCTTAAAACAATCAAATAGGCACTTACTGTCCATCTCCAGAAAGCAAATAGCAAGCACATTTCATTACCCTTGCATGCTGTGCCATGAACACTCAGCACTGGCAGTAGGGTGCTGTGGGAAGAGAAAGAAATGCTGTTGCTGACCACTTTCCTAGCTTCCTATGCCCAAAACCAGCTGTGCATCATATTTGGTTCCCCATCTACTGATTTGCAACTAGCCACTCTGCACAGAAAAAACTATTCTCTGGCAACGACTACACTTATTTTCACATTGAATAGCAGAAAAACAAACAACAAAAAATGTATCTGTTGAGCTGCAACTGTACATATTCATAATTTGTCAGTATCATGGCACTTCACCTGGGAAGAACTCACATCTAACACTTATGTTTTAGGATACATATATTTCCTTTTTATTCTGTGACAGTATTCACAAGTTTACAGTTAAGCATGGCCCAATTTTTTAAAATAAATTACTTAACTCCTCCATCTCATTTCATTCTGTTCCTTGTGTTCCTGCCTAAAAAGCAAACCTTTCTTTACCTTTTAGAAAATAGAATTTCAAAAAGTACTTAGATAAAAGCACTGCAATAGCATACAAAAACCAACTTAGCCCAGGAGCCACCTTTTGGTAGCAGCCTAAAGCAGATACTTTGGCAGGATACACAAAGCAGAGGGCTTTGTATTTAAGCAACGTCCACCTTCAAGCACTCCACAGCAGGAAAGTTTCCTGACCTAGAGATCAGGTTTACACCTCTGTGGCTGGTAATTCTCAACTGACTTTCCTTTCATAAATTCATCTAAACATTGAACATTGTACTTTGGGTTTCCACAACGGTCTGTGGGAAGGTGTTCTACAATATATATGCTATGTAGAAGCTTATCCTCTTTATTTTTTTGAAACCTGCTGCCTGGTATTTCACTCAGTGGCCCTAATTTTAGTATTTTGTGAACCACTGAACAACCCTTCCTGATTTCCTCCACACCATATGTTTTTCTATGCCTTTACCATATCACCTCATGCCTTATTCACCTTTCTCTAGCCTAAAAAATGCTACTGTGAGCCACCTGGTCTTTAGCTTACTTTTTGCCTGTTGTGTCCACCTCCTCTTCTTTGCCTTTGTTATCCATATGGACTATAACCAGCATTTCAAATCTCCTATTTGGTAATAGATCATCATAAATATCACTTCTCTCTCCTTCCTCAAGGAGGAATTTTTCCCTCTCTGGTCAAGCTGTCACAGTTGAATAACACTATTTTTTTTTCTAGTCAGACTCTGTTCCAGTAGACTTCCAGTCACGTACTCTTCCCTCTGGCAGAAGGTCTGGGAGGAGATAGCATAGATATGGTCAACACTGCTGTTTGTGAAAGGCCCCATTGTTCAAGCAGGTGAGAGACATCTGATACCAAAATGGCTAGAGTGGTTTCTTGCACCCTTCCAGACACTGTGCCTCCACCACAGCTCCTCAGGTGCCAAATTCCTGCCAACAGAATGTCCTCATTCACGACTGTCACAAGTACAAACAGGATTCACTAAATAAAAGGGATTCATAACTGAACCTAATCCCCAAACTGTGACAGAAGCCATTTGAGTAATCCCTTATCTGTCAGGGCTGTGTTCCACTTCATCTGCACATTCCCCACCAAAAAGGGCAGAGATGGAGTAGTTCAGTTGTGGGAAGCTGCTGGCATGGAAGGAAGCTCCAGCTGAGCTTATAATGGAAACCACTGGCCCCTTGGTTATTACAGAACAGAATTTCTCATTATATTCCCTCTATACCACTTACAAGACAGGAGATTTTCAATGTCATGTTAAAAGAAGGCAATTTAGAAGGATAAATGTATATGAAGAAGGCTAAAAAAAGATACTACTTCTTTTTAATTGGTACAGTCAGCACCTTGGTGGGTTAGTAAAACAAAACATACATAAATGAGATGCAAAATGAAACTGAAAAAACAGAAGCAGAAAGTGAGAGTTATTACTGCAATTTCTTTTAATCACAAGACAAAGTCATCATTGCAGATAGTCAGAAAGAAATTCCTTTTGCTTTCAATAGCCAATGTGTTGCTGACCTATGAATGTCTCAACCCAGGATCCCAAAGCAAACACTGAGCACTACTGGTGAGAATCCCTTCCCCTCTCTCTGCCTTAGTTTTATTTTCTAACTCTGGTAGAAGTCATGCAGGCCACACTGAAAGTTAAAATTCCATAAACTGCTACTCTTCAAAGCAAAATAGCCACTAACAAGGACGCTTGCCTTCTACAGCACTCAAAAAGTAACAATGGAAAAATGCCCCGTCGTGTGTCTAATACTGGTAAAAGCTGATGGCAAAATCTGATTCAATGCATTAGCTCAGTTTTGAAGGAAAGATCTAAATCAGCTATCAGAAACAGCAGCCCATCTTTTTTTGGCACCATAACGGAATTTGAGAGGAAAACTGTAACTTGTGCTGTGATTCCATCAGATCTTACAGCTGGGATGGACTAGTGTGGTACTTCTATGATAGGCTTCCAGAGAAAAAAGATGCCAGTCCCCAACTGATGACAGAGCAGATTATATGCTCCACTCTTTAAAACAGTATCAAACTCCAGAGGCACAAAGGTAACAAAAGATTGTGTTCATTAGAGGGGACACCTCATTGAATTGAGCATCACAGCACTGTGATCTCAGTCATGGTTAGGCAAAGAATGTTTGGGGGGGCGGGGGAGACCGGGACCTAAAAGCAAATTCTTAGCCCCTCACAGTCACTGAAAAGATGAAATTTAATGTGCCACTAAGAAGGAAAAGTAACAAACTAAAAGATACACCATATAACATGATTCACCCTGCAGTCTCAGTGGGATTCAGGATTTTCTTCACGCTCTCTCCTAAACGGTTGTGTAGTGTTGCTATGTACTATTAAATACTTACCGCATTCCACCCCAGGGGTGGCTCCATTTCAGTGCTGGGTGAAGTGATCCTTATTTAAACATTACTTAGCTCACAGGAGTGCTGTGAAACTTAAATTAATGCCTGTAAAGTGCTTTGAGGTTCTTAGATGAAAGGTGCTACAGAAAGCTGAGGTACTATTAGTGTTTCTAAGGTTGGGTGAAGAAATTTGGATAAACTAAAAACCTACATAAATTTTCCCTCAAAGCAAAAGTTTTTTGCAGTTTTAGTTAAAAATTAAAACAAAACAAAAAATGTTAAGACCGTTACAATGCCTGGCTTGATGTTCAATTGGAGTTACAATTTCACAGCTCCACAAGACAAAGCATACTAACACCTCATTCATTCTCAGCTTCTCAACTTTACCTCTGCTTAAAAAGGCACTCTCAACATCTCAAACCGCACTGCCCTTGAAGATCAGAACCATCTTTTTATCTGTGATCCATTACACAGGCGACTTTATTAAATAAAAAATAACCAGGTCTTGGATCTTCAGTGAATCTACGATGACAGAATTAGCAATCAACAGCTATTAGAAAGTTAGCTCCAGTCTCTAACTATATTGAGGAACAACAAAAAGCTGGAATGAAAATGCAAGCTCTAAGTACTATCCACTTGATTCTATACACAGGAGAAACAATAGCTTCTGGAGAAGAAACAATAGCTTGGAGAGATGGTATTTTCTCCTCAGTCTCCATGACTGCCTTTGGAATAATACAGCTGTTTGTATGACCAAAGTAGGACACTCAGAGATCTTCCTTCTTAAAAAAAAAAAATAATTAAAAATAATAAAAACCACCAACAAAAAATTCAAATGGGTATAAACTCTCTCTGTTACATATAACTCTGTTACTATGCAAACAGAGGGCAGCCCTTTTACATGACATGTAGCTGAAAAGCACATAAGAAATGCATTTCTAAAAACCATAAACATAGAGTATTATTAAAATCATGTTAGAACATGTAAAAACTATATCAAATAGAAGGTAATTAAATCCCAGAAAACTCATGAAAATGCTTGTTCTTATGAAATTCCCAGCAGAGTTTCCAAATCAAACCAACATGAATAAATATCCTAAACAGAAAACCTGCAGGAATGGAAGCTTTCAATTCTTTTGAGATTTGCCCCTCACAATTTATTTCCTTTGCAGCCTGGAACTGAGGGGAGGAAATCTGCAGCTCTGTCACCTGCAAGAGGGATGTGGGCACATAAAATGGTACGGCTACTCCACTTCAGTATCACTTTATTCAGCGCAGACCAAGAAGAATTTTTATTGATTCAGTGCACTTTGGGGGTTTGGCATCTACTTACAGGTTGTATAACACTGTGAGAGACCATGTTTTAACCTTGAGTATGCATGACTGCTTGTGACTACTTTTATGTTATGAGGTAACTATACAGGAAAAAGAGAAGGCTGTGGTCAAAAGGAAGGAAGTCCCAATCTCTGCCCTATATATATTCACTGTAATTGCCATCTGCATATAAAAATATATGCTTGGTTTGACTAAAAACACATAGAATACATGAGTTCATTGGAGAGTATACAGTAACATCAACCAAGATAATACCTCGCACAAAGCAAGAGAGTATAACACATCAGATGTTGTCCAAGTATAAAACTGCACTTCAGCAAGCAAATAAACACCCCATCAGCCTAGAGACTGATGAAAATAAAATGTGTTCTACTTAAATGCAACCATAATGGTGAAATCTAGTGATAGCACTTGAGCATATACACCAAAAAAACCCTAAATGTGGCAACTTTCCTAGTAAATTGTCTCTACAAGCATCTGGCAAGCATTTTCCTTTCCTGTGTTCCCTACCATGGACTGGGAACCATCCATGGAGAGATTTCCATTCATTCAGAGAAGCCAAAAACCTACCCTAGGACACGCCCCTCATTGAATTTTGTACATTTGCTACATTTTCTTTCAAATACCTATCTATATCTTTTCTAAAAGTCATATCAGTTCCTTCTCTGTTGTCTTCTCTCTGGAAGCGGTACAACATTAATAAACATCTTTGTAAAACAGCAATTCATCCACAATTCTCAAGTTTTGTCTATAACTCCTTGCTCTATGCCCCAGATTCTAGTTCAAAAAAACATCTAGAGATTGACTTTTTCAAATTGCTTAAAAAACACACACCTTTTAAGTGGAATGAATCCCTATTACTTCAGTAGGATCCCCTTCTTTCCTGAAGAACTCAGACCTAGTTGTTTTGTGTATCCAAACCCCCTGTCTTACTACATTATCCTAGTTGTCCTTTGCTTTGCTGTAACTTTTTTCTATAATTTTCCCTCTTTTAAAATAACATGAATTCCTTACACAAACCTAAAATTATTTCCCACGGCTATTCCTGAAATTATAAACAGTGGGGTTTTTTGCCATTTAATACAAACAGAATTTATACAACGCCTTCCACCCAAAAAGCTTGAAAAACTTAACACTTTACGTTAAGTTTTACCATATCTCTGTGAACTGCCTCTTTATTTACAGCTCTCTTCCCTCTGGGCAAGTAAGACTATATCCACATTACAGAACCACAATCTGATGCAGCAGGGACCAGAAAAGCCTATGGGCATGGCTTCACCCTTGGCTGAAGCTCATCTAAGTTGGGTTGCAGCCCAGAATGAAGGCCCACCCTTCCTCCTCCTCCCTCCTCTTGGGTCTCTGTGAACAGGGCCTACACAGCCAAATCAGGGAACAGATCCAGCTGAAAATAGATCTCCTCTCCGTCAGGTTCTTAAGCGTCTCTTATTTCAGCTGACCATCTCACCACGCAGTCATTGGTGGTATCACCACAAAGCAGGGAAAACACATGGCTGAGAGATAAGCACAGCTCCCACTCCTTTCATCAGGAGCAGATAATTGCAAAACTGCAGCCACAGTGTAGAGACAGGTAAGACAATTTGGTCTAACAAGTCACTAGTACACAGAAATATCGAGCTTTGCTCCCACCCTAACATCTGTCTTATCTTCTGTCTCTTACTCTAGCTGCTTGTTCTCATTCCTTCCTTGTGCTGGTGCTGAGGCCCATCAAACTTCAGAACTCAATCAACACATAACCCCACGCAAAGTTAAACTGGCAAAAACTGTGCAAACATTTATTTTTTCTGCTGGCTTAGTGACCAAAGTACTAATACATGGACAAGGCAAGGGGGTGGGGTCCAGAGCTGGAGCAAGGGCAGGAGGAAGGCAAGAGTACAATCTCGTCTTCCCATCAATGAGAGATCCTAGACCACCAGCTCAGTCATTTTATGTAACTCCACCCTAAAGGACTTCTGTAAAGGGTCATAGCTAGCTGGTTGTGAGAATTAACCCAGGAATAGGTACCACCCATCTAATTCTGTATTCACAGACACTTTTCCCCTTTATCTCAAATAACCTTAGAGACCTTTTGTCTTGCTCAGTTTGGCAGTATTTGTTGACTTCCTACTTTCATTTTCCTTATTTTTTAATCTTATGATTCACCTATTAGCTTCTCTTGAATGTTTGACTCCCACATTCTCCAGTTACCCAAACTATGAATCACGCTGTTCTCCGTGTAATCCCCTTCATCTTCCATTACTGTTTTACCTTACATCCAAATTCTTCAAAACATCTATGCTAGTAAAAATGCTGTTATCCGCTTAGTTTTTTCTTCACTCAAAATGGAATTTTCCCATATTTACCTGCTACTTACAATCATATCTTTCCCTAATATCTCTCTGAATTGCCAGTCTTTCACTTTGAGTTAGCTCTCAGCAGAGAGAAGCTAGGAAAGAAAAGCCATCTGTTCCCAAACCCAAGAACAAGCAGTAGTAGTAGTGTGCCCATTGGCATCACCTCACAGAAAGCAGAATCTCATCCCTAGAGCATAATGCATACAAGTCAACAGAGACCTTACAGATACCAATAGTTACATTTAGTGCAACAGGGATCTACCATAGTACCAGTTACATCCATTGCCAAGCATATTAAAAGCATCACACTGAAGTTTTAAATTGGGCTTCACCTCCTCTCTGTTGGTTCTCTGTCTAATTATATGTGTATGTATACAAAATTAGACTATGCTAACAGTCAGTGTTGAATGAAAAACCATATAAAAGGGGAAAGAACAGGAGCTAAGTAATATCTTCAGTAGAAGAACCTGATCCTGTGAGGTTCTGAGGGCCCAGAAGTCAAACACTATTACCATAAGCGAAGGCACCAACTGAGCAGTAAGTAAATAAACGTACTGTCTCAACAACAGCATGTCACCACTGATCCGAACAAAACTTACGTGCCAGGACATATAGCTCTGCTCCCATGAATCCCTAGAGACTCCTTTTACAGGAATGCTTTTCCAAAAAAGCAGTAGAAAATCTCTTGCCTACATGGCACACTCACATACACAAAAGCAGTTGTGATAAGCCCTCAGTTTTGCTCCAGCCACAAGAACCTGTGGTCACCCTTAACTTCAAACACTTGACCAGTCCTAAAACATTAAAGAGAATCGCATGATTATGTAAAGATAGACACATGGGCTTCTGCAAGCCCCTTCAGAGAATGAAATGTACATTTCTTAAAGAGAAGAATATCTCTTATTTTTAGCCCAAGGTCACAATATATTTTATAATTTTAGGACTTACTTTTGTATCAAGGCACATTTTAGTTTATTGTGCTTCAACAAATGGTCATGCAAAGCATGAAACTCCCAAGGAGAATACGGTCTATACCTTTGGTTTAAGAAGCCTCCAAAAGCCAATTTTAATACATTACTACTAAGAGGACAAATTGGCTATTCTGTCAACAGAGAACACCAAGTAGTCGACTAGTCTTGTTAGGAGATGGGCAAAGATGAAATGTGATGAATATGCAGCTGATGAAGGAAATGTATAGTGAAAAACTCTTCAGGATGGTACTCAGTCTGCTAGCAGAGGGCTCTGCCTTGCCAGCTGCCAGAGCTCAAACAAAGCCTTTGATGAAATCACAACTACCCTTGTCTCAGTTTCACAAAAAAAAAAGAGACTGTGGACAGTTTAATTATCACAGAACCATTGCCATCAGCGGCAGTTTCATAATCTTGAAATGCTGCCATTCTCAAAAGCCATTTGCTTGAAAAAAAAAAATAAATCCTTAAAACACAAGAGCCTGTCATACTGTCCAAACAATAGAACAATTCTTATACAATCAGACGCCATAACTAATTAGTCAAAACAAAAACACCCCCTCCCCCTTATTTTTAAACAAGGGAACAAAGAATGTAAATTTTATCCAGAAATATTAGATTTTAAGAGGAGTAAATATATCCAAAAATTAAAACAGATGAACACTGTAGACTTGCCTTTCCTTCATGCCTGTACGTGCACAAAACTGATTCTGTGTTGAAGGAATGAGTACATACACTGTTCATGTTCCTAACAAATGCAATAAAAAATAATAAGTAATAAAAGCAAACTCTGTGGGAGCTTTTTTGGTCACTTTCACTTACATTTCAAAGGAGCTGCCTGCTTCATTCACACTCTATCTTGTTTAGGTTAATCAGACTGTATTTTATTTTTTCTTTGGCACCTATAAAGATTGCACTGATATAGTGCTTATTAAGATAAGTGTTTCAATGTTCTTTCTTCTCACCATTAGTCACAATTTCCTAATGCTGATATTTTGCCAGGAAGACGGAGGAAGCAGTTACAAATGCAAGTGATTAGTATGTGCGCGAGTGCCTTGACGCACAGTTTTGGTCACTTACTAATACAAATACTGAGCTGGCCTAAGGGCATCTTTGTGTCATTTTCCATTAATAGAAAAATATGAACTCTTTGTAACAAGTTGCTACTAAGCATTATTTCCTTGACTTCTATTGAGTTAACTTTTCAAACATCTGATGTTTGTTATTCATTTTGTGCAGCGTTTGGACGTTCTAAAAACCTCAGTAATCAAAGCAATATGCGCATTGGAGAATGTTCTTTTTGTTAGTCTGTACTGGTCATATATCAATCATCTGACTATACAGAGACTGGAGTAAGTTCAGCTTATTTTTCTTTTATGAGACAGATCCATATATAACAATTACATATGCAAATAGTGCCCAAACACATGGGGGGAAAAGAGCTACACAAAGAGATAGAAGGCGAAATCCTCAGCCAGCTGGCTTGAGTAGGGACAGAATTACATTCCTAAAATTTTGGCATTAGACATTCTGTTTGAAAAGGTAAAAGGGGTCGAAGATGATGGAGTTTATGAAGAGGAGGCTCAGAGGCTGGAAGAAAACCACACTGCCAAAATAGGAAGGCAAGAGAGAGACAGCTAGAGAGGAACCGCTGCAAGAAAGGCACAAGTAGAGCTGCAAGCCTGAAAGGACAGCATGAAGATGAAGCAGGAGGGTGAACATAGGTGATTCAGGCAGAAGATGGTAGTTAATGGAAACAGGTAAAACCAGTGGCTGTCAATAAAGGAAATCAAAGAAGGGATTTATTGAGTTAGCAGTACATTTCAGTAGACATAACTGAAAGGGAAGAATACTGTTATCAGAGGTCAGAAAAGGTCCTGGACTAGCCAGGAGTTTTCAAGAGAGGTGTTATAAACTGGTCAGTATCATGTCTGGTCCGAGCTTGAAGCAGGCATACAGGCCAGACTTTTTGCTTCTAATATCCCAATTCTTGCGGGGAGAGGAAAGGGGATTGGGGGGAGGGGGGTAAGCAGTGTGGGGATTTTAGAAGTTTTCATAGTATATATGGGGAATGGATGCAGTAAAGGGAAGCAGAACCAGCCCAAGGTTTGGAGGAAAAAAAAAAATAAAAAATCAACCGACAGGAGCAGACTACATATGAAGGAAGGCTTTGTACCTGGAGGCTGTGAAGACCCTAAGTAGCAGCTCCTGTTTCTAAGGTGGATGACCTACATTAAGATTCAAAGAAAAATTTTGGAAGGAATCCAAAAGTATTTCTGCTGGTACAGGAGGGTCAACAAGTGTCCGAGAGAATGCTTCTCTGGCTGCTCTGGAACAAGGGCAAGGCAGTAAACCTTTCTTTGCTTCATTCTTCTGAGCTGGCAGCTTTGTCTGGAGTCTCTTAACCAGGAGCAAAAATACCTAAAGACTGCTGCTACAAAAATACATTGCTGAGGATACTTGGAAACACTTTATCAAGACATGCCTGCCTTGATTTTAGCTAGGTATTTTCTAGCTGTATCAGAAGAAGAAGAATGCTTCCTCCTCTTTCTTGAGTGCCTGTTTTTCCCCCTAACAGCAAACTAACAAAGTGATTTGGGAAAGGTGCACAGTGCTATGCATGTTATCTTTACAAGACACTTAACAGCCTAGGAGGAATAACTTCCAAGATGTCTTTAGCTCACATCCACATCTAAGTAAGTTCTGCACAGACAGTAACATGGGGAACTCAAAAGTCACTTCAATGACGTTTACATCCATTGCCAGTCCAAACTTCAACTCTGCCCCTAGCAAAATAGCCATGTCTAGAGCAAAATGTTTTAGACTCTGTGTAGATGTAAGGCCAGGAAAAAAATAAACCTTTCACTTACACAGAATCAGTAAGGGAAGGGATAAATTGCAGAACAAATTCTAGAGGTAACTAAAATTGAAGGGAGGTGAGCTACTAAACCAGCAATGTACACTGACATCCTGCGAGACATTTCCATGAAGTTTACCTTTTCCCCTTCATTTTTTTTTCCTTAGAATACAGACAAAAAGGCTGTTAAAGCAGCATCCAGAGCTCCAACTAACCACACTCTCAACACAGTCAAACACTTGGAGTCTCGGTGGCTGCCACCACACAAACAGGGAGAGCAGGCTGGTGTGGCAAGAGATTACCTATGCACATAGCAAAGCACTTGGATATAGCAGCCATTGCATCAATGTCACCCGCAAGAGGCTTCAGGGAGGGCAGTGATAGGACAAGGAATAATGGGTTTAAACTAAACCAGGGTAGATTTAGATTAGACATAAGAAATTCTTTGCTGTGAGGGAGGTGAGGCACTGGTACAGGTTGCCCAGAGAAGCTGTGGCTGCCCCTCCCTGGAAGTGTTCAAGGCCAGGTTGGATGGGGCTTTGGGCAACCTGGTCTAGAGGAGGGTGTCCCTGCCCATGGCAGTGAGGTTGGAACTACCAAACTCTTCTGTGATACTCTTCTTGGCAGTTTGGCTCAATGCTGTACCAGCAGGGACACCAAAGTCTGTGTGCCTGTGTGTGTGTGTGTTTATGAGCGTGCACAAGTGTCAGGGATGGATGCCAAAGCTTTTCTTAATCCTTTACTAAATGAATAAACATTTAGCTTTCTATGGGAGCTAAAAATAGAATGCAGAGCATCTGTCAACCATCCTGATAACAGTAATTTTACAGAATGTAAAATAATGTAATGTAACATAGGTAAAATACAGTTTCTATTATCAGACTTCTACAAAATTCAGATATATATAAGCAGAACTCAGAGACAGGAGGAAGAAAGATTATTTGGGAAGATAACACATTAAACAACAGAACATATACATAAAAAATGTGCATCTGCTGTTTAGGACTGAGCATAAAACTCAAAGGAGGGAAAAACACCATCAACAGAACAGAAATGTATTTAACACTTCTTCAATCTTATATAAATAGTAAGCTTATTCTATGAAGATTTATTACACTAATTCCACTAGATTATTTATTTTAAATGAGGTATTTAAATCAATTCACAAATAGATTGTGCCACGCCAACTTGGATAGTTCACAGGCACTGTACAAGGATTTTAACATAGTAGCCCTTTTGGCAGGGGAGGGGAAATAGTCTTGTTTTCCCTTCCCCACCAAAAAAGGCTTTTCTATTAGAAATATAAACTCAAATCCAGGGTGACAGCTCATCTCTCCCTAAATCTAGGCATGTTTTTTTTAAAAAGCCTATGAAATTATAAAGAGTTAGGAATTATATACAAAATAAAAATATGACAGAAAGGGAAGCTTTCATCTCTCATGGAAGCAAAGACTGTTTTTGTTGATACATATGGAAAAAATTAGGCCCAATTATATGTTGTGCTTTGGCACTGGGGTTCCAACTTCACCACAGGCTTATTTTTTTCACAGATATACCATTACAGCCAATTCTACCCTTGAACATTTGAACTCAAACCTTGTAACACAGGCATTTTTGTTGCTAGATTACTTGTACCCTGGATGAAATGCTCTGTGTTACCGTTGTACTATATTTAGAGGTTAAAAAAGGGTTATCTGTAAAGACTCCAGAGAACATATATTCAGAAAAATATAATAAGCTTAAAACATCTTGCGAATAAAGCACACTTTATTGCAGCATAATTTCTCATTTTCTAAATTAGAGTGTGAATTATAGTCCTTGATATCATGATCTAAATATTCATTCAAAGGTTTTAGTACAACAAAACCGCTTCATTTTATGTGATAAATCTTTGAATGAAGATAGTTGCTTTTGCATGTTTGTCCGGGTTTTGTCTGGGATAGATTTAGTTTTCTTTCCAGTAGCTGGTATAGAGCTGTGTTTTGGATTTAGTGTGAGAATAAGGTTGATAACACATGGATGTTTTTAGTTGTTGCTGGGTAGCTGTAGTGTCTACATTAGGTCCAGGACTTTTCAGTTTCCCGCACCCTGCCAGGTGCGGAAGAAGCTGGGAGAGCACAGCCAGGGCAGCTGAACCAGATCAGGCAAAGGGATATTCCATACCATACAGCATCATGCTCCATATATAACTGGGGAAGCCAGCCAGGAGGTGGGATCTTCAGCCCAGAAATCTTCGCTGATAAAAAAAGAGTTTCAGAATTTTATTACTACAACAGCCAGAAACACTAATTTACTAGAGCTTAATTTACTACAGCCTGTGGACTGCTGAAATATGGCAGGTGATGCACTGACCAAGATAATACTGAATCTGGCATAGACAATAGGATGCTCTCTTTTCCCTGAGATTTTTCAAAAAACCAGAATATCCTCAGCCAGTGTGGCATTGGAAAGTTGTGGTGGTTTTGGCCCTAACTAGAGACCAAATACCCACCAAGCTGCTCGCTCGCTCCCCCCCTTCAGCCGAAAAGGGGGAGAAAATAGATATTGGGAGGCTTAGGACTTGAGATAAGGACAGAGGGATCACTCTGCAATTAGTGCAATGGGCAAAACAGACACAGCACAGAATAAAGGAAAGAAAAAGGTGATTTATTACTACTTACTACAACTACTACACCCAGTGAACCAGAATGAGATAAGAAGTGGCCAGGTCTTCAAGCACCTTCCCCCCACCCCTCCCTTCTTAGCAAACTTAAAACTCATCCCGATTTTACTCCCTTCTTCCCCCCCCAACATGGCGCGGGGAGGGGCAGGGAATGGGCACTGGGGTTCCGGTGATTCCCAACAAGCTGCTTTTCTTCCCCAGATATTATCACTTCTCCTTCCCCCCC
>VZTU01030406.1:218626-234520 GCA_013400835.1 Zapornia atra
GCAAAGTCACAAGTCCCTTGGCAAACCTGCTGAGGCGTGGATCAATCTTCACAGGGCATAGTGGTCTCTGCTCCCCGTCCTCATCCACGGGCTTCGGGGGGACACCCATTTCACCATGGACTCCACCACGAGCTGCAGGGGAAACTTTATCTTCACATTCTTCATCCCCCCCTCCTGCGGGCCTGGCCTTGGAGTCTATGCAGCTTGTTACATCTTCTCACTCCCGCTCCGGTGGCAAAGTGCACCTGCCAGCAGTTTTTTTTCTCCTATATGTGATTCCCAGAGGCGCTATGACCAGCTCTGATAGGCTTGGTCTCAAATTTGGCCTTGAATGTACCAGTGTTTTTCAAAACATGGGGCTTGCAGAAAGCTGTAACTGCAGCCTACAAGAGCCACTGAAGTAGCAGTTACACCAGACTGCAACAAAAGTGTCTTCCCTGATTTCATAAACGCAGGATATGGAGGATCCATCCCTCCTTTACCCAATAAATGAGACAACTCAGCTAAGGCCTACAGCCAAAACTTGGGATCCCTATGTAAAAAAGAAATACAAATACTAACATTTGTCCTCTGAACCCCCCTCTTTTGCCCCCAAATTCATGTAACCATAAATATTTGGAATCAGACAAGCTAACCCAAAACCCCTGAGAAAGTTAAGGTAAAAAAAAAAAAGAAAATGCAGACTCATATTCATGACAGAGTGACAAAAATAAAACCCTGCTGCTCATGAACAGTGCCTTCTATACTCATCAGAAACTTCATTTCATAGGGTTTGAAGCCAGAGTGGAACATCAGATTAAGTAGTAGGACCACCTGTATATCAAACCCACTCCAGATCATCCAGGTGCCCCTATGCTGACAATGCAAAAGTTGTTTGGCAAAAAGCTTTCTGAAGTGAAGCTCATTTTCATAAGAACACACCAAAAATGCATAGTTTAGCTATTAATCACTTCTTAATTTAAGAAACCTTGACAAAAGACAGCTTTTCAAATTCCCACAATTCAAAACATTGAGTCAGGTTCCAAACATTAACTTTAAAAATAAAAATGTTAAAAATGAGATTAGGCTGGTTTACTTTTGCTTTCTCATTCCTGCACTTTTAATGTAAATTTTTCCAGAACTATAACTTCTAGGAAAAAAGTGTTTCATATGAAAGTTGACATACTTTTGTAATCTGCTGCGTTCAAGAGCTGAAGATCTTAATGTAGCATCAAATTTTGCAAGACATACAAGTGAGAGATAGCAACACCATCAATAATTTAGGCACCATTAACTGAAATCCCTTTGCCAAAAGAGCATATCCTCTATGATACATACAGAGAGGAGTAGTTAATGAAAAGATGTGTTCCTGTTCCTGAAGAGAAGCTGTAGAAGGAATTTGGAAAAAAAGGATTCTTGAAGGGTTGTTTCAGGCCTGGAGTATTAAACACACTGAAGGAAAATAAAGACTTGAGAAGCACTGTACACACCAGAACAGAGTACACCAGGAAGCAACCACAGCCCAAAAGTAGAAAGAGAAGAAATGAGATTATTGACAGCTGAGGACCAAAAGACTGAATGTGATGTGATAAGAGACAGAAGAATAGAGATGGACAAAGAAACAGAGGGAAAAAAAATCTATATAAAACGATATTTCTGTAATCTGTAACCAGTCATGATGAAGGGAAGACTGCAACAGTCAAGGTAATGGACATGAATGGACATGAAGGATAAGAAGGG
Organism: Zapornia atra; assembly: GCA_013400835.1. Taxonomy (NCBI): domain Eukaryota; kingdom Metazoa; phylum Chordata; class Aves; order Gruiformes; family Rallidae; genus Zapornia; species Zapornia atra. Next base: position 220,346 of record VZTU01030406.1, read on the forward strand.
GAAAAATACATTAAAAGTGTGAGGTTTATAGATGAAGATCATTATGATAATTCTATTCATTACCACTTTGGAAAGGACAACTAATTATACTTGAAAAGAAACATCTCAAATTTGTAACCAATGGTCTACTTCTAAGGGCTTGAAAAAACATTGTTTTACTACAGTCCTTCACCTCTTCTGGAAAAAGTGTAGCTATTTACAAACCAAAAAGCGCTAGTCCTAATTAATCCATTAGCATCTCTGTGTCTAAGTCCTTACATAAGTTTAATTATATTTTATTATTTGAACAGAGAACCCAAAGACACAGCTATCTTAAAAATCTGCATTAAACAGATCTGTCTGAAATATCAACAAAGACCTTCAGTCATATCTGGACTACAGATACAAGCTTCCCAAAGATCACAGGCAGAAGTAAAGGTGGCCAGGCTGTCTATGACCTAGAAGAATGAAATGCCAGAGCAGGCAAGCCATCAACCATCTATCTGTGGTATTTCCTAAATGCCTAATACACCTCGATATACAATGTCACCTAACTGAAATACTATAACAATAATTGGTTCTTCCTGTACTTAGACAGGAATGAACATTATACACAGAAAATGGAGAGGGACACTAAAACCACATGGAAAGGACAAGGGAGAAATATTCAACGGAAACATAATGCACAGAGTGAATACTAATAACCTGAGCTATTGTGGCTTAATGGGGAAGGATACTGAAGTTTTCCCCTTTGTGTGGCAAAGGCTGCTGCAGAACTAGGGAAGGATTCTTTACAAATGGATTCATCTTTGATAACAAGTACATGAACATACCAGGAAGAATTTCTGCAGATTCAGATTGGTCTTAATTGAATCTTAAAATGACCACAAGTTCTTCAAGAATCAGCAAATTATGTGTCTTAAATAAAGTTTATAATAATCTCCTCACTTTAAAAATAAGGGGAAGTAAACTAAAAGTGACTAAATGTACCCAACCTTTATCCAATCTTTGGTGATGAAGACCCCAGAAACACTTATTTCTTATGCCTGTAGTAGTCATGTAATCGATTTTCTTCCTGAAAATTAATATTGTCCCAGAATGTCAACAACAGAAAACATTAATGTTATTAAGCAGAATGTAAAGTTAAACTCCAGCCATCTTAAAAATACCAAAGATGCTTTTGTAAATACAGTGCCAGTCTTTCACAGGAAAATGCAGCTACTGTTGATATCTCCAATCTTGACAGTATGGATAATCACATTCTGATAAGATCATGCTGTCTGGGCACTGCAAAATTACATAGTTCTGCAGTCTGCTATGTGCTTTTCATTACATGCACAAAGAGAAAGCTGCAAATTCTGAAGCAACGTAGCACTTGCTTTTAGAGCAATACACCTGTCGCTGATGATGCCACATTTTCTCTGGGTTATCCAAATCAAATTTGTAACTAAAAACAGGGTTTGATAAACTGATCTGAATATGAACTTCATGATAAAATTTCAGAGCTGGTGTTTATAAACCAGCAGAAAATGTATGAGGGGAACAGGGGAAAAAACCAAACCAAACGCAAAGATACAGTCATTTAACATATCTATTATTTCCAATTTTCTTACATTCTATTTACCTATTTCCTAAGTACTCTACTGAACAGTTTATACATCAATAAAATTTTGGCTACCCTAAATTAGAAATAAAAGAATTAGCCTAAGTGAAGAAACAACTGCATCAAGACAAAATTATTAACTGTTACTATGTACTTGGCCTGGTATACCAAATTTTAAAGAAAACAACAACTGGGTTTTTGTTTTCTCTCCAGCCTTACACATTATATAAAGCAGAAAAACATGCATATTTTGTGGAACTATATATTCACTATAGCATAAAAATAGGTTTTAAAAAAAGCAATCAGCAATGCATCCTTTAAAGGTGGACACTCCATTAGAGTAGCCACATTTTCTTACAGCACTTGTTATTGATTCAGCAGAATTTAAAATAAAAATGCCATTTTACACTTTATGTCTCCTGGAACTTTTCCTAGGATAGCTTCTCATGAATGACACTTCACTTAGTAAGAGATCAAACTTTCTCACAGGATTTTTACAACACACAATGAGAACGATGCTGAGATATTGCAGAAGCCCAAGCTAGTAAATCTACGTAGTGCTATGGAGTACCATGTATATTTAATGGTATATTTAACACAGGGTCTCTGGGAGTAGCATAACTGTCTTCACATGCCACTTTCACTTTTGGAGTGAAAGTTTGGGGTTGTTTTTTTTTTCATTAAAATAGAATTAAAAAATCTTCCTATTCTATTTCAACCATGAAGTTAAGCCTCAAATGAACTTCACACTACCACCGCAGAAGTAGAGCAGTGATCCACTGACTGGATTAGCCACATGTATCATGGTTTGTTTGGGAAAGTTGAAATGATTTGGCAAAAAGATTTGAAGACAAATGCATCAACTACCATTTGCTACGCCTTCTGAGGGGAATATTTTTAGCAGCCCAGTGGCACGCTCTACCATCAATTTAATTCCAGGAGGACACCCTCCACAAGGACATCTATCCAATTTTGACTTATGTGCTTTATTTCTTGATCTTAAATAAATTCACTCTCTTAACCATCCCTGTGTACACAAGCACACTGGGATCGATTCACTGCAATCCTTTTCCTTTCCTCTGTCTCCACAGAGAATTACGCAGGCCACAGTTTTAAAGCAAACAGTTTATGAGTCAAAAAGAGTGTTTGGGGAAATACAAAGTAGGTGACAGATTTGTAATACAATACGGAACTTGCATACGTGTATGTAGGAGCATACAGGTTAAATTATTGCCCGGTGGATTTCCCACGGCAGTGAAATACAGGCAGTCATTCTGACCTTTCAAAAGCTGCTCATGGGTACTCTGGTGCTGAAAAACAATCATTAAAAGTTATTTTCTGCACTAAACAGATGGCTCACCTTTGCCAAGGAGCTCCCAGGTGTTCAAGGACATGGCCAATGACTCTTATATTTCCTTATATCCCACCTGCCAGTCACGAAGTAAGGAAAAAGGAGAAATAACTGGAGTGACCCTACCTCTGACCAGACTTGCTTTTACACAGCCCTTTGGGCACAGAACAGGTACGTGGAATTTATGACAGCTATTAGGAGAATGACTTTGAACACTACAGAGGAACAAACAGCTATTCTGCTCACGTTATGTTAGGTCATCTAAAGCTCTGTTAAGTCAGTGAAAGGCGATCCAAGAAAGTAACACATTTTTATTTGACACATCTTTGGGGAGTTTTGCCTGAGTAGCATTACCTCTTTTTGGCCTGCATGGGAAGCCAAAATTTAGCATCTTTAGGGTATTTCTACTACAAGGAGAAAGTGATGAGCAAGCATTTCTTCAAAGCAACTTTTCACTAACAAGGCTATTTGCCTTCCACTCAGGTTTGGGCTTGATCTTAACTCACTCTTTACTTTCTCTGAGGCTGTATTTTCACAGTTTTGTGTCCTACAATTCTCTGAGGCATCAGTTTGTTAAATCTTTCTGCCTCTTTCATATATTTCCACAGAGAGAACAAAGGCTTACTAGGAGGTTTGATGGCAACCCTGTGAATACAAGGCATCAAGGGCAAGCTCCAAGCCCCTCAAGGGTTCTCAGTGCTCTTCAAGGTGGATGGTTTGTGCCACCTCATTATCACTGCTGGTGCTATCAATACCAGAGCAAAGCTTTGCTGACATCACATTCATTTACTCGTATGGACACACATGTGAACAATATTCAAGACAATGTGCTTTGCCATAAGCTAAAATTCAGTGGCAAAATATTTCTATATTTTGGCTGAAACCAGCTTTCTCCTGCCCCAGTTCACCTCACAGAAGTTTTACTGTTTATTACATTGCATAAAGTCTTAAATTGTAATGTAATGGTGGTATCATAAAAAAATCCCCCAAAATGACTGGGTTAGGATTTAATCTTTTTACTTGATTTAGAGAAAGCACTGTTGAGGAAGTTTTCAGCTACTAGCCAAATACAATGATTTCACTGAAATTTACTGAAATATGGACCTATCGAAGAGGGTACTTTGGAAATTTACAGGGGAGGAACAGATTACATACATGCTATTTTAAAATGAACACTATTTACTTTAGATATTTAGTATCAGTCATATATCTTTATAGATTCTATTTAATTAATATACTTATATCTACAAATATTATAAAAGAAGCATGGATTTACCAATTCTTTAAGGTAGAAAAGCTCCCTTTTTTAAGCTAAACCCATTTGGTGGGGCTCCGGTACAAAACTACGTAACTAATCATTTCATTTTAATGATGTAATGAAAATACCACAAGGCTGTCCTTACAGTCCTAATTACTACTAAAGGCATCTAAGGGGATTCTTTAGAATATATTAATCCTGTACTCCATAAACCATAAATTCAATTAGCAAGCTATATATTCATACCTAGATTAATATACTTTAGAGAAATTAATTCTTCATTAAAGACAGGTGTACTAAATACTTCATTCCTGTTTGTAGCAGCTGCTACCCTAATTATGATTTATTCTAGTGATTAATTTTAAGACTTTCATGTAATGCAATGTTACTGTTGAGTAATAAATAGAAGTGAGATTTAACAGTATAGATATATTTATCATTCTCAAGAAGTTAATATCAACAAGTCTATCTTGAATAAAGAAAACATTTGCCTTTTCCAGCCAGCAAGTGTCCAAGCTGGATGCAACAGCAGAATTTTAAACATGGTACTTTTTTGATCTCTTTGGTTTATTTTCCCTGGTTAAGTATTTTCCTATGTACTAAATACGCCGTATCTCCTAGGTTTTGTTAGATTTAAGCTGCACTTAATTTTAAAAGGGTCCACACAAAAGGACAAGTTTAAACATTCTAAATAATGAAATTAGATCCTTAGGAATTTCTGAGCCATTTAAAAAAACTATGACCCAAATATGGAGTTTTATAGGCTTGGTCTAAATACTCCTCTGAAGAATAGTTAAAAAAATTGTCCTCTTTCCAAATTTCCTCTTTCCAGGAGAAGCTTGAATATGCTGTTAAATATCAGCAGACTGATTATTAACTAGTCTTCAAGACTGACATTAAGAACTACATTATTAAAGACTGACATTCTTAAAGTAGATTTGCCTTTTCTGACTCTTCTTTTAACGTGCCAAAGAAAGAAACCACAGTTTCTGGTTCATTTCACTACAAGTGTATAGAAGCCACATTATTTCATTGTCCACCAGCACAGATTTCTTTTTCTCTTACATTCTATTTATAAATGAAAACAGATGAACTCAATAAAACCTAAGTCTACAGAATTATGGCTTCCTTTATTCTAGTGGTAAAGAAGTTTATATGTAATTGGCACATAATTTTATCCAGTTTTTCTTAAAATCAAGACAGGAACCACTCTAAGAACCTGATGGTTTCATTTCAATGCAAGCCATCGTATTTTCTGATGCTAGTATACTATTAGATGCTCAGGAGAGCTCCCCTATTTTAGTCGTGAGCCTAAAGTACAGACCAGTACAGTGGACTATGACAACCAGTAGCGTATCAATAATGAAGACAGGGTGGCTTAAGAAGACGGAGGCCAAATTCTCCTTTCACGTTAATGATACCAGGAAATTGAATTCCATTTAATGGGGAATGGAACTTTGCCCTCTGTTACGCCAATACAGTATTAGTGAAACTTACCTCTCTATACATTTCATAGTTCTATGTCAAGTTTTATTTGATGCATATATTAGAGTTTAGCGTTTTGGTTTCTTGCCAGCACTCGGCAGAAAACACTTTGTATTTTCATTTAGTTAGTTCTGGGCCAAACAATCAATTATCAAACCTTTCATGTGCTTCACGAGCACTTAATACGTGCCAATTCTAAAAAGTGGCAGACACAAAAATATGGTAGCATGGTGTGTTTTTGAGACACTAATAAAGTAAAAGGTAAACATGAAAGGTCTTCCACACTAACTTCGGAACACAGGCCGGAGCTTCAGCTCATGTAAAATCAGCACTTGTCCACTGACTTCATTAGAATGGCACTGATTTTACGTACAATGGGTTTCTTTAAGATTTACATCACTATAACCCACAACAAACTAATAATGTGGATGTGTTGGTTGTTACCAGTTCCTGTTTTATCTAGCAATTGAAGTCATTAAATGGCATGAGGCCAGCAAAGAGAGTAGGAGCCAGTACACCCAATGGTAATTGTGCAGAAATTAGGCATCTACTTAAATATAATAGACACCTTTGATAGATAACAGAAAGAGGAATTCACAACCAGAGAGTACTCCATTGCCTTATGTAAGATATCCATTTTAGAGTGGAATGAGGTTTCATCCTAAGCTACTTTTGTGCATATTCTAAGTAGCTAGCACTGACCAACTCTGAAATTGTAAACTGCGAGAGAAGTTGATTTAGCTCTTTCATATTTCTTTTTCTGTAGCTTACCTGGAGCTGAAAAATGAATTAATCACAGTAAAGAATGTATGCAGTAGCTGATTCTTTGCTACATTATGAACAAATTAACACTGATCAATAGTCTGTTGCTTGTTGGGTTTTTTTAAAAAATTATGTGGAACTGTATGAGTTGAAAACAGATGCGTAGCACTAATGTTTTTCAACACATCACTGAGGCTAAGTCCTTTTAAGATCCCAAAGCACTACTATTTCCATTTTAAACTTACAACATACTGAAAACATGTAACTGCCTTGAAATAATGGGAACAGATTATAAATTACAATCCAGTCACTACCTTGAAGTTCCTTCCTTCACAAGATCATACAGAATCGTTTTCCCTTTTAATCTCTCTGGCCATTCAAAACAAATTAGTTTTGGAAATTTTAACAGTATGAATACAAAAATCCCACTTTTCAAGTCACTTATGTCATTCAGCCAAAAGCAGGCTGGTTTATAATGCACACCTTGTTGTGTGCACAAAAATATTATTCATACAAAGTTGGTAATAACATACTTTCAGCATTATGATAATAAACGTTGTTAATAAATGTTCTACAGTTGGTAAGGATGCTATTCTACCTTACAGTAGCTACTAGTCTTGCAGAATAAATTTCACTTTTTAAAATAAATTAAACCCACACACACAACAAATTCTAAATCCAGACTTGAGATCTTTTTGTGAAATTACTTGGAAATTAAAATCATCACAGAAGCAGATAAAAGACAAAAGGAAGGTAGCATTCAAAATCACAGATCTTATGTTACTGACCAAATTAAGATTAGAACTCATCCAGAATTTTTCAATAGTCTTTTTAAACTAGAAAATGCAAGTTTGCCATATTCAAAAAGGGAAACAAAGCATGACAAAAATGCCTCCAGGTAGGATATTCACTTGGAAAGAGCAAATCTTCAGTTCAAGTGCTGGATTCCACTATTTCCTCAGATCCCCAGGCATTCTAACTGTCAGTCTATTGGCTCCTCTGAGGCGGTTGACTCAGTCTCTGCAAGCATTTCATTTTGGACAATTAAAATTCACTGAAGCAAGAATGCAAAGTCAAAATTCTCCACTTCCTCAGAGAACTCAGTGGCACAACCCTTTACAGTGGTCTTTGCCTCTCCTTAATACTTAAAGTGAAACAAATCCAACAGAACTGACTGAAAACAACCATTTCAAAATTGTCAGTATACCTGCCGGTATAAACACATTTGTCTTGAGAGCCACAATTATACCTCTGCTTAGACCACTGAATAAATATCAATTATTACACATCCACAGACACAGTATAAGTTGATTTTTCTCACTTCGAAACTAAAACCATCTGAAAGTAAACTGAAATGAAACTATTACTAGCATAATATACTGAATCTACTGAAAGCATTTAATTAAGCAGGCACACTTTGATTTTGCATGGGTGAACCAAACCTTTCCCTCAGGTTCTGTTCATGGGGCAGGAACTCAAGCCACAGACACCTCAACTCACTCCAGTTCATTGATTCCTTCACAAATTGGAGGCCCCAGACTGGATGTAGTATCTACACATACTCTAGCCAAGAAGAGGGGAAAAAACCAATATCTTTTCTCTCAACCTACAGGTTGTGCTCCTGCCCATAGGGGCCAGATTCTGGTCTCTATCACTGACAGACCATGCTGGGGGCACATGCCTTGTTGCATCTACAAAGCCATTACCAGCACACATAAAGAAGTCATTACCCACTCTACTCAGCACTTGTCATGCCACACTTGGAATACAGTGTTCAGTTTCAGTCCCCACTAGACCAAAATTATGTGGACAGGCTGGAGAGGGTCCAGAGAAGGACCACAAAGACGATGAAAGGACTGGAAAGCCTGCCATATGAGGAAAGGCTGAGAGGATTAGGTTTGCTCAGCCTTGAGAAAAGAATGTTTAGGGGAGACCTCATCATCATGTTCCAGTACTAAAGGGTGGCTACAAAGAAGATGGAGATTCCCTTTCTACAAGGATTCACATGGAGAAGACAAGGTGTGTTGGGTGCAAGTCACTCCTGGGGAGATTCTGATTGGACACAAGAGGAAATTTCTCACAGTGAGAACAATCAGCCACTGGAATAATCTCCCCATGGAAGTGGTGGATTCCTCAACATAGGACACTTTTAAGATTCAGCTGGAAAGGGTGCTGGGCCATCTTATTTAGATGGTGCTTTTGTCTAGACAGAGCTTTTGCCAAAAAAGGTTGGATCAGATGATCCTTGAGGCCATTTCCACCTGGCATTCTATGGCAAACCTGCTCAACCTCTGAAGGTCTTTCTCACAGAGCTGCTCCCCAGCCAGTCCCTTGTCAGTATCACTGTAAGGGGTTAATTCTTCCCAGCTGCAGCACTGGGCACCTGTCCTTGCTGAATTTAATAGAGTTCCTATTGGCCCCTTCCTCCAGCCTCCTTGGGCTATGCTGAATGACAGCCCTGACCTTGAGGATATCAACTGGTCACCACGATTTCATGAGGTGCATGTTCTCCATCACCTCCTCCTGCTGGATGATACAGATGATCAACAGCGTTAAGTCACAGATAGACCTCATTTGTGACTGGCCTCCAGGTAGACTATGACTTGCTACTACCCTCTGAGTCCAGTCATCTAAACACAGTTATTTGCTCAAGTACTTGTCCCCCTCTCCAGACCATGAGGCCTCAACTTGGATACCCTTACTTTTGTTATAGTGCAGAGGTATGTTTTCATTTAAAATATTTTATTTTATTCTTAAAAACTCCCAAACTGCAAATTGTATAAAGGAGATTTGGACAAAGAAGACATGGAAGACAGAGCACATTTAAGGAACGTATCTGGCTAGTGGACTACACATCGTTATATTCCAAAATATGACACCTCATCTGGATAATTAATGTTTTTTGAGTACTACTTCAATTTCCTTCACTGTTTTTCATTTTTATAGTTTAGGTTGCATTATCTTAGTAATATTATACCATAACATATTTAAAATATGACCATTGCCATAGCAACTAAGTAAATCTAAGTTGCTTCCTAAATTTCTTCATTTTAAAGGACATTTAAGTTTCTTCCCAGCTCAGTTTGGTTAGTAAGTCTGCCACACTAGCAGCAGTATAACTGGGTCAAGCAGATCCAGGCTATATTCCTCTAATATCTAGACAGCTGTCTGGCTTGTTATGCAGGTTGCACTATAACAAGTTGTGCATCTGTTTTATCAGGGATTTTGTCAAAAAATGTTTAATATTTAGACTGTGATTTCCTTTCAGTTTGAATAGTTTGCAAGTTTACTTTGTTTCTTTTTCAGTAAGACTATGGTATCAGCATCATGCACACAAAGCAGCTAAACAGAATTGCAGCAAATGTCATGTTTCAGGGGAAACTGAGTTTGCTAAGAAACAAGCTTTAATTTTTCTTTTAAGAACACTAAAATGCACGGTAACATATACTACTTAACAAGAGCCTTCTAATTCCCACTCCCTGAAATTATTGAAGGTAACATTTCTTTGAGCCTTTGGAAGACTATCACTGATCTAATGGGTTTATTAGGAATCTTAATCCCTCCTGAATCTATTTTAAGCACTCTTCCGATTAGATAATCTATGCTGTACAAAAACTCCATTTGCCTTCTTTGCTTACATGACAAATCTTTGCCACAGCAGAAAGTACTTTCTCATTAATGAAAGAAAAATGGAGCCAGTGAAATAAACTAGGAGATTCACTGAAAGAACATCCTTGTTTTCAGTTACATACTAGGAAAGACTTAAATTGGGGTTGATGAGGCATCTTGGACAAGTTAACATTATTAATATTATAACAACTGGCATTTGGTTCCTGTTGCAAACACTGGCAGACACAACCAACTCAGAGTTGATCCACTTCTTGTGAGTGCAGCTTGAACCTTTCCAATCAGCCTCGTTACACATACTAAAATTTTAGCATAATTAAAATATGCCCTTTATTTTTGTATTTAACTCAGTCACTATGGACTTAAGAAAGGTGTAGTACTCCAAATAAAAAACACAAATGGATTTCTTTGGCAAATGGAAACATTTGACTGTCCTCTTAGTTTTAGAGTCACCACCTTGTTTCTGGTATTACCTGTGGTAAGGCCAAAAGAAGAAACAGACCTCTGATCTCCTGATTCCACTGAGAATAACTGCCTTTCTCAATGTAAGTATTTGGCTCTTTTGCTAAGATGCTAACAAGAAAATAATCTAAGAAACAGAAGAATGCTGTTTGGAGGGCCTATGATCCCACCAGTGACTAAAAGCAAGGTCACAAGCACAATCCAGAAAGTCATGAGCTTTCTGGTCTGGCGGTTTCTGCAAAGAGCATCTTCAAAGTCATCTAGGAAGTCACAGAAGCCACTCTTGGGTGACTGAGAGCTGTCTGAAACTAGAAATAGGATCATGACAGAACTAATTCCTTGGGAAAGGAAAAGCATCCCTATATATTCCTTGGGAGAGAAGATCACCTTTTAAAAGGCAATTAGTCCAAGCTACAAAAAGTCTGCAAAATACAGAAGCCACTGAGTCTCACCCAGACAGAAAAAATTACACTTCAGAAGAGAAAACCCCAGCTTTTCCACCTAGTCTATTTTTCAGCACAGAAAAACTGGGAGACTGTTCACCACAGAGTGTAGTGATAGGAGGAGGGGCAATGGCTTTAAGCTGAAAGAGGGCAGGTTTAGGTTAGATGTTAGGAAGAAATTTGTTACTATGAGGGTGATGAAGTACTGGAACAGGCTGCACAGAGAGGTTGTGGAAGCCCCATCCCTGGAGGCATTTAAGGCCAGGTTAGATGGGGCTTTGGGAAACCTGGTCTAGTGAAGGTGTCCCTGACCATGGTAGGGAGGTTAGAACGAGATAGTCTTCGAGGTCCCTTCCAACCCAAAGCATTCTATAATTCTATGAATTATACAATTCATACATTGCTACAGATGCTTAAAGACCATACTTTCAATCCAGCTCTTGCTGTCAAGAGCAAGCTGAAGTCCCAGGAAAAATAAAGTACCATGAAGCACTCAAAAATTTTCAAAACATCAGCTAATCTGGGAACAAGATTCAATTGCTACTATTATTCTTTGTATCCTAGCCACATTCTTAACAAAAAATCGCCTAACCCTCTGAAGCATTTGGACAAGTAGAAATTCATTACCATGAACACACTGATACTTCATCTTATGTTGTTAATATAACTGGCATACGGGATTCACTGCCACAGGAGGAAGAGTTTAACAGAATTTCCCCATACATTAGTCTGTCTACAATCTAAGTATTGAAAACCATGTGAAGAAGATTCATGAATGGGATTACTCTTCTGTGTAATGCTACTGAAAGTGTAAAGGCCCTTTTAGTAAAAAATCAGGTTAGGTTCTCAGTATTCTGCTGATATCTCAAATCCTCCATGCCTCTTTCAGTCTCATCTTCCATCATTCAACCTCCCATTTTTATAGTTCATGTATTATTTTGTGGCACTTTACGATACATGATGAATCATATCTGCTTCTCTCATACCACACTGCATCCAGGTTACCAGGAAAAAAGATTACTCAGGAGTGCAGACCACAGCATTAAAAGAATAAATGTCTTGGATTTTTTTTTTTTTTGGTCAGAAACATTACAGGAAAGCCAGAAATGGGAAGGTCACACTGGGAAAACAAGCTCATTTGACAAAATACAAATGCCAGTTCTAAGTCACAGAGCTTTGAATGTTATATAAGAGTGTAAATCTCAGATAGCACCCTATATGCAAGTGATTCTGAGAGTCATCATACTAAATTCTTCCATCTGAAGCATCTGAAAATCTTGCATAGATCCACTTACAAATACTAAAGTCAGAACAGCATAAAACCAGCAGTATGATCAATAAAATAAGACAGGAGCTTCTAGATTTTTCTCCACATGCCCAGATTGAAAAAAGTGCAGCTGTATTTTGAACTCTGCAACAGAGCCTGGTAAGTCATTCTCCCCTGCCTGTGCCTTCATAAAGAGGTGATAATTCCAGCACTCAACAATACTCTGCAAAGGAAGTTCCAAAAATACCACCATGTGCTCGTACATCACTGCCTAACACAGGATGTGCTTAATGCTTGTCAGTGTACCTACCTTCTATTAACACCTCCCTTTAAAGTCTCAATTTGCTAGCACATGATTCATTAGTGTCAGGAAAAAAAACCACCACACTTGAAGTGTTCCAAGATGATTCAAATTAGTATTATTATTATTATTATTAAATTGGCATCTTCCTAAACTACATTCACTTTTCCCACAGCTAACTGTGAGCATCAGATGTGATTTAGAAGTCCTACATTTCTGGATAGAGGTATGAAAAACACATAACACTTTTTTGTGACTTTGGCTTTTCAGTTCAGTTTCAAAAATGTTTATGCTCTGGCTAAGACAAGTCACAGCATTTTCCTTTTCCAGGATCCTATGACATGGTCAGCACCTTCAATTCCTAAGATGACAGCATGCTGACCTTCAACTCCATGTCACCTCTAGCAAAATATTTGAAGGTTTGGGAGCAGCTGCTGTTTATTTCCCTTCTTTCTCATGAAAATGATAATGCCAAGTTGCTATGTTTGGTTTGTAGCGCTGGTTGTTATCAAGAACTTCCTGAGTTTTTTCCATCATGTTGTTTTGCCTTATTTGAAGAATACAAACAGAAATTCTGTCTTGAAGGTGAAAAGCTCTGCTATGAAATCTCTGATCCCTTCCAGCAATTTCTGTAAGACGTTAAACATTCACTTTGTTTTTCTCAAGTCACTCACTAGCCTTTCCATAAGGAAAAATAAATCATCTTCACTAATGACCACTAATCATCATATTGGGTTAAAAAAAAATTTCTCAAGTCCATTTTTACTTTGATTTTGTCTTTGGGGAATTGGTTCCAGTTAATACATTGCACACCCCTCCCTTAGCTAACCAGCATTGGCTGGGGGTGATTTATCCAACTGCCATTACCTAGGTAATTTGCCATGTATCATTACACTGTTGACCAGTGATTTGGGAGTCCCTGGGATGTAAAACTAGTGAGAACCTACTATATGAAAGCTGGAGTTATTATAGTGCTCCTCTCTGAGCTATTTAAGTTACTTTTAGGAGACCCTGGAGCTTGCTCCTTAAAGTGCAGTATTTATTTTCCATGACAGTTACAGACTTAAAAGCTCAGGGCCTGATCCAAAGACTCTTGTAGTCGATGGCAAACTTTCTACTGATTTCCTCTGCATCAAGGCTTCTCATACCATTTGCAAAAGTTACAGCCACAATTGGACCCTGTTTTAAAGACACAAATGATAGTTCATAAGGGGTGAGCCTTTACACTTACCCCTACAGCTCCTAACAGCTTGGGAGAGGAAGAATATGCCACAGAAACATCTTGCCAACTCACAAACAAGTATGCAAAAAGCAAGACGACCCTTCACTTCAAGTCCTCAAATCTAGAATTTGGAAATAGGTCAGTCTTGTGTTCTCTCTCTGGCAACAGGATTCATTTGAGGGGGTGCTTTGGAAAAAACCCCTGTATTCTGTAGATCTTCTATATTTCAATGGCAGATTAATATGTCCCTTCCCTTCTAGCTCTTCAGGATTTCTTTGGATGGAGTAATTTCTACGTGAATTTTGCAAGTATCAGCTCTGTCTTCCTACTTATAAAAGTTCTATACTGAGTTAAAAAAAACCCAAAACAACAACAACACCCCCCCCCTCCACAAACCAAAAAAAAACCCCCAACA
>VZTU01030411.1:0-16338 GCA_013400835.1 Zapornia atra
AAACATTCCCTGCAACCTATGTAACCACAGAAAGTGGAATTAAAGGCATCCTGTCTCTCACCCCTAAGAACCTCGAGCTCTGGGGGCTGCCCTGCAGGAGGGATCTTTCCAGCTGAGGAGAGCACCAACAGAAGCCCAGAACTTAAAAGCAGTAACAAAAGCTCAGCTTTCCCCATCCTGCTATGATTAAGTCCATTTCAATTGGCCTTCCTACCCTCTGTGACTCTGTGTCCCCGAGACCCAGGTAGCCAGGTGGAAGGTTGGATGAAACAGGCAAATGCCGCTCCAGGGTGACAATCCGCCCATCCTTCAGCAAGGGGACCCAGGCAAATCCCACTGCGGAGGCAACCAGCAAAGTCAGCAGACACACAGTGATTCACATTTAGCTCAAGCTCCAAGCTTGGAGAGCTTGGAGAGCTTTCACCCTGAGAAATTCCAACTCGTGGTTGTGTGAGTGGCTTTAATGAGGCTGAGATTGATCGTGTCAGCCTTGTGAAAGCAAATTTTACACAGTGACTTGGTGGACAAAATTCAGACAGGGCTCCACCAAGATCAGGAGTGGGTTGGAGGGGCAGAAACAATGTGTGAGTCTTGTGCATCATGAGAAGGGTCCTTCAGTCACCTGAGGACTGGCTGAAAGGAGAGGCATCCCAACCAGTGGGACCTAGGTGTGCTCAGGCTCTTACAGGTGCCTCGCAGTGGCAGGATCAGTCCCTGAGGCCCTGAGCTCACATCACGTTTTTGGTTGTGACTTGACAGACTGAATCACCCTTCATGCAAGCTAAGAACACGCCGAGACAGCTGTTAGACTGCAGCAAAAATTTGTGCTTTAGTATACACTAAATACTGTGATTTACTCCAGTTTAGACCTACAATTGGCATTAGGCTGTTTTCAAATCAGAAAATTCAGATAGGTTAATATTTTAATCCAGTATTTTCTCATGTCCCTACATGTATTCTATCTTGGATTCTTAAGCTCCAACAGAAGTAATCTAAGCAGTGAACATACCTTGAGTTTCAACGGTGTCCTGTTTTTTCGATGTTGCCTTTGTATTAATTTCACAGCTGACATGATAGAAGGTGAAAAGCAAATGATGCTTTTGATGGAGGTGAATTGGAAGCTCAATTTTAATCTAAAATGATATCATGATAGATAAGACTGTATTTTTAATTGTGGAGTAGTATTTTAAGTTCTACTTTATTTCACAAATGCTATGTTGTATGCAGTTACACGAGACACATTCTTTCCCAACTTAAATAACTCTTGGCTAATGTTTTCATCACATTTTCACATTTCTTATTAATGGGGGTGTGTGATTGGAGTGCACAAAGCGTGACAGTAAAGACAGCAGAAAACAAACAGGCATTAAAAATCGACAGAGTCTCTAGCTTTGCTGACCCCTTCTACCAAGGCAAAGGGCTGGCAGTTGTTTTTACCCATATTTCACCAAGCCCTGGGAAAGGAGGTATCCTGAAATGCCCTTTGGCTTTCTAGCATCCAGGAAAAGCTGTTATTTCACACCACTTCATTTTTACCTCATCATAGAACTCCGGGCTCTGGTTGTGATGCAGCACAGCAGCATACGCTTTTGTGGTCAGGAGATGACCTCCAGGTTTGCCATATATACACTGGAAACAAAAATGAAGAGCTGGATTCAGGGTTGCTGCCCCTCTAAATTAGCCAGCCAAATTAAAACAGCACAGGAACTCAGTGCTTTCTTATTGTCTTGCTCAGCCTGGCTGGTATACGGTAGCAGCGAGCCCCAGGTCCCTAGAAGTAACAGACACACACCTTTAAGGGTCTGGCATCAGCTTCATCTGAATCCCTGAACTCCACGCAGACAGCAATATTCCTTGCCTGAAAGGGGGGAGAACAGGAGGATGAGCCACCGGTCAGCAGCATCATCCCACTGAGCCTGGCTGCAGGCGGCTCTCCAGGTCACTCACTTTTGCAAACACCTTCTGGTTCTCATACTTCAAGTGCAAGGGGTAGACGTAGAGGTGGTTTTTGTAGACAGTGAAGGGATAACAGTATTTTGCAACTTCTGGGACAAGCTCCTCCACTTCGACGGCAATGTCCTCGCAGGTCTTCTCAAAAGGTTTTATAGGAATATAAGAAGCTGTGACACAATCTAGAAAAGAAGGAAGGATTGGGTAAGTGCATGCCCCACACTCATGGGATGCACAGCCCATGTGAAAGGAAATTCATGGGTCTGAACATCTTCCATTGCTCTAGGCCACCCAGTTCCCTTCACACCAGAGGATCGTGTGTGTTGACCAGGCAGCAGGACTTGGACTGCTCACGTTGAAATTGTTACTTCTCCCCCTGGTCATGCCACATCTGTGGTTCCCAACCATATTAGCAAGAGAAGATGAGTGCATGGGCGCCACAGGGCTTTTCTCTCCTTGCCAACAGGGACTCTGCTTTCCTGTAGCTCAGAGCAAAGCCAAAGTGTCTTGTGAATGACACATGTCTGGGCACAGATGGCTGCTCTGCCGTGGACCTGCACCTTAAGTCCTCCAGGAATCTGACCTGTTTTGTAAATCACACAAACATCACCTGACTGAAGCAGACAGGCTACTGAGACGATGACTTGAGACTGACTCTCACTACATCAGTCGTTTTCCACTGTGCTTCAGAAAGCTGTTTGACAGTTATGCTGCCTCTAGATAGCAATGTGCAAGTCCTGCCTGATTAACTGAGACTCACATCCACCACGAGGGTGTGTTCATCTCAAGTGATGGCCTTTCAAAGAACAAAAGATTTAAGTCCACTAGAAAAACCTTTTGAACAGGGGACCAGACTACAGAACCCATGACAGGAGCTGCCAAAGGCCCATGGGGTAACAATGAACGCATCATGAGTCCTTTCTTTGCCTCAGTTTCTTTAAATGCAAACCAGAGATTCACAGTGGCCATGCTTGTGAAGCTCTCTGGTGTTATGGATCAAAAATGTTATTTGAGGTTGGTGTAATAACAACAGCAAAAGCAAGCAGGTGGCTTCCTTTAGGATGTGACGGCCAAACTGCAAAACAGATGGACCCCTTAGGTAAATCTCTGCACTAGGACCACATTACTCCACAGATTCTATCAGAAAGAGTTAGAAGTTAGTGTCTGTGCCGAATTCCTCATTTCTCATTACAGCCCTGGGACAATCTTGTTAATGAAACAGCAAAACTCCCTGCAGAAGCATTAACCCCTGAGGCTAGAGCCATTAGCATTTATTTTAAGATACAAGATCCTTACTTGTGAAGTCTAGTGGGATGTCTCTGATGACGATATTTAACTGAGCTGGAATGACCTGCAGTTTTGTCTTCTCTGGTCTGTGTTAGGAAGAAAGGAACAAGAGTGTCAACTTTGAAAGCTCAGATGCTGAGCACATCAGCAGGGTATTTTGTTACTCCCTGAGTATGTCAGAAATGGTCATTCCTGCTCATGCTTACTGTTCAAAACATATACTGAAATGCCCGCACAGCCTCTGCACCAGGCTCTTACACTTACTTCTTATACTCTGCTAGAAGCTTCAGCATATCTTCATTAGACAGCTTGCTGCTGTCTTGCTTGTACAGAGGTGAGAATTTTCCTTCAGCATCAAGAGTGCCCTGGGAGTCTTTGAAAACTGGTCTGCAGAAAAGAAGAGTCACATTTCTTAAACGCTGGGGAACATGCAGACACAGAGGTCTTTCACACGTCAGGCTGAAGGACAGTTTATCAGTCAAGAGATTCACTGGCCCGTGACAGCTCTGAGAACTGCTAGACCTCCCAATCACCCTCCCATCATCAAGTGATGCTTAGATCCCCCTGAGACTGCAATCTGCAGTGTCACGTAAAACTGGATGGGACATCTCCCATTTCCCTTCTCCCCAGCCAGGTGAGAAGGGCATGACCAGCCCAGCTCCAAGCCTGGTCCACAGTTACAAATGCCCTTTGATCACCTTCCTAAAGTGGTAAAGTATCTTTCTAGTTGCACATGGGGTGAGAGCATGGGGATCCTGTTAGGAAAGGAGTGCACAATAGAGACCAGCCTCAGGCGATACATCAGCTTCCTTCTGAAGCCAGAGAAGGAGATTGGACTCTGCCCTAGATGAATGGCATCTTTGCCCCTGACTATAATATAAAGGCTGTGAGTGCCTTTGTACAGCAGGACCATGAAAGCGCTTGTATTCCTTTTCGGTGCAGCTTCCTCTGAAACCCATGGGAAAACTGTCAGGATGCAGAGCAGCACAGCTCCCCACACCAGGCTGCTGGCCACTCAGCTCCTTGGTCTCCAAATGCAGTTCTTTACCCAGCAGGAACAAATGTGAAGCCCATCAATGTCAATGCCCACGCAGAGCCCATTGTGAGGCTGAGGCATCACTTGAAAGAGGGCTGAGGCCCTGTGCAGGCTGTGTGCTGGCTCCCAGAGTGTGCTGCATCCCAGAAACAACATCTCAAAGCTGAGCAGCCCATGTCACAGGAAAATCTAGCTCAAGACACATTTAAAGCCATCAAATTCCATCCCATGGTGACAGCCATCTGGTGTTCCCATGTCATTACCTTTTGTCAGCACCAAAGAGCACCTTAGGAATAGGAGGCAGTGGCAGAAGAGGGATAGACTCGCCTTTAGGCCTTCCTCTGACATGAGATTTGAGGGCGTTAGCACTGATGTACTTTATCAGTCCCAGTAAGAGAACAGTGAGCAAACTGGATCACCATCTCCAATCATTCCCAAGGACATTAATTAAAGATGAGTCTAAGATGGGAGCCAAAGCCCAGCTGATTGCCACCACCAAGCTGGGAGGTCCTCCACTCTCATCCTGACCCTGGCAATGGCTGGTGCCAGGAGGGAATTGCTGCACCAACTCCTGTAGTAGCACAGGACAGGGTAATTCGTCTCCAGGAATGCTCAGCCCTGATAGCAGCAGCTACAGTTCAGCAAGAAGGTTACAGCCTTCCCAGCACTGTTTACTTTTTAATATTTTGTTTCTAATTCTAGATGGAGCATTTCAGGCCAATCCCCGTTCTGTCTTGGGAATCGGAGCCAGATTGCCCTCGGCTGCAACTTGACTGACTTCAGTCACTTGGCCCTTCGCCCACCCGCCCGGATCATGTCCCAGATAACCCTCAGCAGCATCCCCTGCCACGCGCAGCCCGAGGTGACTAACCTGGCAGCCCAGCCGAAGGGCATCCTGTACTGCCCCAGACGGCTGCACACCTGCTTGGCCACCTTATGGACCTTCTGGGCTGTCTGCAAAACACGAGAGAGGTCAGCATGCTTCCACGATGCCCTGGAAAAGGTAGAGTGCTGTCCTCTCCACGGAGAACAAACTCCCCATACTCCAGAGCACACAGATGCCCAGGCACACAGCGCAACAGGCACCGAAGGAGTTGACAGACATCCCGGTCACTTCACACCATATGCACTTACTACTTTTGCAAAGCAACAGCAAACACGTAGTCAGAGTAAAGCTCCTCTCGATCCTGCATGAAACTGGAGTTATTTTCCAAAGCTGACTAATTGGCTCATCCTATACAGGTTTACGAAGCATGCCGAGCTAATGCTACCACAGAGGTTTTCCAGACACTGATTTTCCAGGGACTAATTTTGTCCGGCTGCAGCACGGCAACATCAGCTCCACCTGGCGTGCAGAGACCGATGCCAGCAGGACCAGGACCAACAACCATCCTTTGCAAAAGTTCCCCCACGGCACTCTGCACAGAGCAAGACAGAGGCAGGACGGGGACAGGCAGAATGAGGGGCGAAGCTCACATTTTGCTGTACTAAAACACCACTGTTCCCAGCCTGTGTGAGCCAGGACCAGTCCAAGCCACTGTGTGTACCAGTGCAACCCCTTTCTCTGGGGATGAAGAATCCTGCTCTTTTGTTGCCACTGTTGGAGTGTAATGGGAAAAGGTCCTCCTGCCTCAACTGCTTGGACCTTTCTAAAAACCCTTTGCGTTCTTCCAGGGGAAGGAACTGATTTTCCCAGCACGGCACAGTTGATGCCAACCCAGGAACAGCACAAGTAGCAGAACAAAGACCAGTGTTTGCCAGAAAGCAGCTCAAGAGCAGCAGGCACAAACCAAGCTCCAGACCACACTACTCCCCACAGCATCCCAGCCAGCATCACTAAGCAAATACTCTCACGGCCCCATCCAGTACCTTCCCTGGGTCCGAGTTTTTCATGTACGGCTCTGCACAGTGCGTAATGCTGCCCTGCAGCACCTTCTCCACGCGGGCCACCAGGAAGATCTCCACATGTGGGTCAGTCACAGAGAAAACCCCCTGCAATAGACAAACATTAGGCTGTCAGAGAGCATGATACCCTCCTTGGTCCAAATCATCTCACTGTCCCCTCACAACCCACACAAACACTGCTCTGGTTGCTGCTGCGGATGGGCCATGGGGGCTCAGAAGGCTTAAGCATGGCCAAGTCAGTGAAAAACTCCACCTGGTGCTTCGCATGTCGCTGCCAGTGAGCGTGAAGTGGTAATCAGCTGAGACACTGACCAAAACATGACAAACCTTCACAGCTCGAGAGAAAGGCTGACACTTGCTTCTCCACAAGACACAACCACACACCGCACTGCTGCTGAACAGCCCCAGCTTCAGCAGAGATACAGAATGAGAAGGAGAAAGTCAGTTCTTCACCCGTTTTATGTAGCGCAGGCAGGACTCAGGGATTCCATGCACAAGGCTATCGCCTGGTGAGCGTCCGTTGGTGCCCTCTGCTCCTGACGCAGAGTTATCGAGCAGCATGTCACGGACAGACGGAGGGTTCAAGTCCACATGGAAGTCAGCTGAAATCTTGCAATTATTTTTCAGGTCAAATAAAGCCAAGCTTAGGAAAAAGGGCTCAACCTGGAAATTTGAGTGAATGTACACATTAAAAAAAATGCATGTTATGGGCTCAAGAGTATTTAACAAGCATTGCCTTCCCTGCTAGGTTTGCCTTCTGCATCTGTGTTTGTTCCCTTCTTCTACACCAGCATCCTACAGAATTCTTACAGACATTCCATGTTTATTTGCTTTACAAACACATAAAACCATGTTTTTCCTCCATCTTTTTGCACTTCATTCTAGTCAATTTGAACAAAGCTACTTTAAAACCATCAATGAAATATAAAGAAAGAAATCCATAGGGATTTTTAGATAAATTATTAAGTTGGGAAGAAAAGATGACCCAAATCCATCGGAGCTGTTTATCCTTTGCAATAAGAAAGAAATTAACTTACGAGTGTTTATGTTCACATGCGAAAGTCCACCTAACTTATTGTCTGCAAGACACTCAAAAGGTTCCTCAGCTGCTATATGCTGGGCAGCACAGGAGCCAAGTTAGCTCTCCCAGCTAGGAGAGATCAAATACAAGGCTAGCACCACTGAGGAACTGCATGTACAAAATCCACCAACTTGTTGGTAGCTGCGGACCTTGACAATGCAAGGCAAGTGGCAACAATTCCACATGCAGCCAATAGGTCTGGAGAGGTGATTGTGCCCCTGTACTCAGCATTGGTGAGGCCACACCTCGAGTACTGCGTTCATTTCTGGGCTCCTGGGCTCCTCACCATAAGAAGGACATTGAGGTCCTCGAGCAAGTCCAGAGAAGGGCAACCAGGCTGGGGAAGGGGCTGGAGGGCAAATCATATGAGAAGTGGCTGAGGGAACTGGGGATGTTTAGCCTGGAGAACAGGAGGCTGAAGGGAGACCTTATCACTGCCTATAACTACCTGAAGGGAGGTTGTAGAGAGGTGGGTGATGGTCTTTTCAGCCAGGTGACAGGAGATAGGACAAGGGGAAATCGCAAGAAGCTGTGCCAGGGCAGGGTCAGATTAGATGTTAGGAAAAAAAAATTTACTGAAAGAGTTGTCAGGGCCTGGAACAGGCTGCCCAGGGAGGGGGTTGAGTCACAATCTCTGGATGTGTTTAAAAACAGGGTAGATGACATACTTAGGGCTATAGTTTAGCATAGAATGGGAACGGTTGGACTTGATGATCTTAAAGGTCTTTTCCAGCCTTGTGATTCTGTGATTCTGTATTTTTAATTGAAAGATCCTAACAGGCATGTGTTCATGTAAAAATTAAAGTAAAGGCCTGAAGATAAGGCCATAGTGTGTCCAAGATGTTAACAGCCTAACTTGGAGGCATTACATCAATTCTAAAATGTCCTGATTAGGTCTGACTCTGTGCCAGGTTGGGAATGTATAACAAGGATTTCTGCTATCAGCAACGCATTCATCTGCTGGGAGTTACTGAGAACGAGCCTGGTGCACTAACTGTGAGCTGCCAATGTGAAACCATCACAAAGGAGCCCTTGCAGTTCTAACAGGCATCAGACAGAGTACCATCAGCAGAGCCTGGCTGGTGTCAGTGCCACTGCCTCTCCCGCAATGCTATCTGCTGCTCTGGCACCCTTGTATAGAGCCTTGACTCCAGCCAGAGCAAGTGCAGGACATGGTAATAGAAATTACATTTTGGTAGGAACGACCAGAGGAGCCAGGTCTGTTCAGCCTGGCAGAACAAAGGCTGGGGAGAGATGTAATAGCTGTCTACAGACATCAGAGGCTCTGAAAATCCAAGGAGGAGCTTTTTAGGCTAAGGCAGAGCTTTGGCATGGTAGCAAATGCATATAATAAAGTGGCTGGGAATACAGTTAGGCTGGGAGTCAGAAAAAGGTTTCAGAACAGGGAAATCCCTTGTTTTAGCGGAAACGAAATAAAACACAGCAGTGAGTGGTCTGGAGATAGAGCTTAATCATCTACCAACAGGACTTTCACAGGGACCCAGAATGTGGCAGACACACGTTCCTCATTCCCAATGACTCTGAACCACTGTTTTCCCAGCAGTCCCAGTTCCTGGCAGGATGAAGCAGATCAGGACAGACCTTGTCCCCAAACACATTTCTGGAGCACCAAAATACCAAGGCAGACAAACCCTGCAATGACCCTGGGCCAGCCACCACCTGCCCATGCCTCCATTGGAGCAAAATGGGATGATTTATCCACACAGATTAATCTGCCAAGGGTTTTTCTTGCCAGTGAGGAGAACAAAGACAAAGCAGGACATGCCAGAGGTTCCCTTACATTGGTTGGTCCACCTTCCGACCTGTCGCTGAGCTGAGCGAGGAGGTTGAGGGAGAAATCCTGGCAGCACACCACAAAGCGCCTGCTGCACTTTTCCTCAAATGGCTTCACGTCTGGCTCAATCCCTGAGAAGTCTAGCCTCTAGACAGCAAACAAATCCAGTCTCATTAAAAAAGAAAATAAACCCTGAATAATGTTAAGGGATCACATTACAGCCAATACTATCTTAATAAATTTTTTTAGAGTGGTACAAAAAGTACAAGACATTCACAAATGAGTACCATTTGGTGATGTTACACAAATGTGTTCAAGACATGAATTGATGGGGATGTATCAGTTTTTAGCAATCTGGTTTGTAGAGCACAGAAAACTAAACCTCAGAATGATTTCAGTTCCTTCCTGCTTTGCTGTAACCCTGGGGATCTTCCCAAATACCATTTAGAGCTTGGGGAAGAAAGCGGAACATAAGCCGTCCTTACACTCAGAAAAGTATCTTCCACTTTGAAGATTTGACTAGTTTAAGAGATGGTCCCTGTGCCTGAAATAGAGAGAAGGCACATGCTGTTGGGATTGTGAACATCTCGAAGTGGAAGGCATTTCTAAATGCACAGAAATAACCAGCTTGGTTAGAAACAACATAGCCACTCTGTGGAGCCAGCTGGGAAATCCAAACAGTCTCGATTATAATCACCTCCTCCCCGACCACAACACCCACGTCTGGTCTGTGCCTTGATATCTGCCCTTCCCAGAGAGCAGGCAAGCATGTGACCAAAATACCATCATCCAGATAAGGACCCTCAGCCCTCACCATGCCCACCACACAGGGCACGGGGGACACAGACACCAAACACCCCTAAATACCATCACACCTCTTGGTGACAGTCTGGCATGGTCCTACCCATTCCCCACCTCCCCCTGCAAAACCCTGCAGAAACCTGCATGCCAAACTCAAGGTGCTGGTATCTCATGACCAAGTAATTTCAGCAAAATAGGCTGCAATTTTTAATCTAGTTCTGGGAAACTCATCCCATTTGTTTCTCCTGTTTCCCTTTGGTGAGGAAGGCATGTTGCGGGTATATGCTCCTGCTCCTAGATCCCTTAGCACCGTGCATATAAGCATGCATGTACCCATTAGCATTGACTAGGGTGGTGACATTGAGTGCCCAGTGTTATAGCAGATCCAACTTACACCAGAAAAAAAGAGCTCTGGGAATAGAGGGAAGGCGGTGAATTCATCCTTAACCATTTGGTTAGGTACAAAGGATACCTTAAATACTCTGTACTGAATAATATTTCCATTTTTATTATCTGACTAGAATATAGGAAACTTCTCAAAGCTCCTCTTAAAAAAGAAAAAGTTTCCTGGATGCTTATCTTCTTCCTGTTAAAGATCTTAAAGAAGTGCCAAGAGAAAAATCCCATTTTGTACCACTAAACCTTTTAAAGACTAATTACATTTCCTTGTTAAACTGGAATGGCCTTTTTCACAGGTGTGAACAAGCCAAAGTATGCCAGAAGGAGAGCCAGAAACTATGAAATAACTTGGAACGATTCTCTTGAACCGTGTTAACAATTGCAGCTCATTCCACTGAAATTGCACACCTGGAACTCAGCAGAGAACTCAGGAAAGACATCAAAGCCGAAAAGAAAACAAGCCAGTGGTTAATGAACCCCTACTCCTTTGCATGAGAAGAGCATAGGGTGTTTTTTTGTCTGTTTGTATGTCCTCTACGTTTGAAAACTCCCTGAAGACTGAGGCTCTCCCTCTAAACTCCTATCACTGTCTTTAACATCACTGCTCCCTTCTCCAGGCACACTGAGCCCATGCAGCATTGAAGGTGTCTTTGGAATAGCACTTCTACTGCTCCTGCAACCAAGAGAACCTCCCAGGCCCAGATATTGGGTTTGAAATCCAATAACAGTAAGATGCATCTCTACAGAAGCCGGCAAAGCTGGAGGGAGGCCCTGTGTGGGGCTGCTGTGAGTCCTCCCTTTGAGTTACCACCTGAATGTTGGCAAATTGTTCAACTCTCACTGACAGGGACATGGGCTGCACTTCTGTTCTCTGATCCATGGAAAAACACACCAGCCCTGCAGGCAAATTCTGTGGCCATGCAAAGGAACAGGGGAGGTGTGACACCCGGGGGGCTCTTACAGAGAGCACAACCTCACATACACAAACATGGGGATGTTTACCTGGACTTCTGGGTCAAAAGAAAAGAGGTTTTGTCTTCCATCATTTCTGCTCAGTTTGTTCAGCTGATCTGTTTCTCTTCCATACTAGGACAAAGGAAAGCATTGATATTACTGCCTGGCCACATAGAGGCAAATGTTTGTTATTGGGAAAGAATGGAAGCAAAACAAAAGAAAAATTTTCCACATTTGCTTTGTGATATGTGAGATGGTGCAAGGCTGCCCAGCTGTGGTCACCAACACGGTGCAATGACAGCAAGGCTACGTGGCTCTGCTGAATGAGAAAGCAGGCAGAAGTAGGCAACCAAACTTTGGATCATATAGGAGGTGACTGCCACCTAACTGCCTCTCCGCTCTCACGGCCAGGACAGTCACCTCTGCTGAGCAGGAATGAGCAGTACCCGTCACAGTGGTTCTTCCTTGAGGGCCCCACACATGGAGGTGAGTAGCATGCAGCTTTAAACCTTGGAGCTCCATCCATGAGACAGACAGATGAGATAATGGAGACCCCAGAACCACTTGGTGCCTGCCCAGCTCCCCCACAGCTGAAAGTACAGAACGTGAAAATCCCCTTCTAAAGACATGCTGGAGAGAACCAGCTACGGGCTGGGAGAGTGATCTCTGCAAACACAATACCTTCATCAGCTCTGGATGCATGCTTCTTTCCAGGCTCTCCAGGATGTTCTCTGATTTTCCCTGTGTGCTTGATTCATCATCTGAAAGGACACAAAAAACAGATGTTCAAAACAACTGCAGGATCACCACTCTGACAGAAAGCATCCTGCAATATTTGCTTACAATAGCAGAGAAACAATTTATGGAGTCTTTTCCATTCCTCGGGAGTAAGATTTTTCCATACA
Source organism: Zapornia atra (assembly GCA_013400835.1). NCBI lineage: Eukaryota > Metazoa > Chordata > Aves > Gruiformes > Rallidae > Zapornia > Zapornia atra. The sequence continues at coordinate 12,114 of VZTU01030411.1, forward strand.
TTGCTAGTACCAGAGTGTAGTGTTACAGCCTGCTAGGTCTTTCCAAAGCAGAACTTCAGCACAGAGCCAAATTTCCAGGAGTCTTGAAATTTTGCCATGGATTTCCCATCCACATGAAGGGTCATGTTTCCCTCCACTTTTATTCCTCAGACTATTGTCTATGTTATACTAAGCATAATATCACGTCAGCCATAATTCTTCCTATTAATCTGGAAAACAAACTTATACACTGCTCCAAGCACACTGCTGGCATCCTGCTGAAGCAGGGTGGAGGGAGGTGTTTGTTTATAAACTGACCTTGCACAGACTCCACATTATCTTTCTTCTCTTGCACCAACCCTTCGGTATTGCTCTGAATGATCTTTCTCAGCGTTACGAGCCACTCTTCCATTTCCTGCTCTGTCTCAGCTGCCAGATAGTGGCTGTACTTGTCTATGGTCTTCAGTTCAAAGGCGTAACGGCGCATTTTGGGACACTGAGCAGACAGGGGAAAACAAGAAAGAACGAGATGTATTACACTTCCCTCAAAAACTCAGCAGGGTACCTGCCATAAGGTAAAGCATCCTGAACCAAAACCCCAACGGACACGATGCAGGCACCCTCCTTCGCACGGTGCCTCTCCTGCAGTAGTCAGAGCGGGCTCCGTGGCTGTGATTAAGCAGTACATGGCCCCACAGTTGCCAGATACTCTGGAAGTGGAAGAAAGTCAAACTGAACCACAGATAATGTACTGAGGAGCAGGAACAAGCTCCTTCTTATATCATTGGCATGTTAATATTTACCCAGAGAAGCCAGGAACTGGATTTTGTCTGACACAATAAGTAATGTTGCTCTCCAGGACACTTAAAGGCATCTATCTTAAAAGCGAGTGGTTCGATGCAACATTTCTGAGCTCTGCTGGCCTTTAAACAGCATTTTCCAAGCATAAGCCCAGGCAAAGTGGATGCAGCTTGGGAAGTACACCCTGTACATCACCGAGGCATGTGCACCACTGCTTTTATTGTATTGGGGAAGATGAAGGGTAACACACAGCTCTGACTCATCCACACTGAAGGAAACCACTGGAGTAATACAAGCTGCACTGTACCAGCTCCACCACGCTCGGTGCTTGAAGCTTCTGCAGAGACAGCAGTGGCAGAAGGCACAGCAGCAGCCCACAGCTGCACATCACTCTCAGCGTAACAAAGCAAACCCAGGATTAAGCCCTGTACAAACACCCATTCCTAAAACCTTACAAGCCCTTTGCAGGTCATAAATCTCAAAAGGCTGCATGTTGGCATGGACCTATGGGGACGTAACTTAAGAAACGAGAAGCTGCTCTGTGGAGCAAACTGAGAAGGAAGGTATGACTAAGTCACACCAATTACTTGCAGGATACAGCCCTCAGACTGCCTTAGAAGGCACCTTACCTATGATAACCAGGCAAAGGAGATGGACAAAGCAGGGAGACAACAGATGACTTAACAATTAAACACTTATATTTTAACCTGACAGCAGTTCTTCCACTTGCTGTCTTCCTGGCCAAAAGTACAGCACCCCTATGAAACCCCTTGCCTGCCTTTTAATCAGATTGTCTGACAGAGCAAACCAGGTCTGGGTTGGTTTGCAAATTCACGCCTTCACCTCTTGATGGCTCAGTCCTTGAGAAAGCATTACTGTCTTGGAGCTAGCAATGCTTAAATTCACGAACAGCCAGGCAGAAGGCACACCTACCTGAACAACATCGTTGCAAGCATCCAAGAAAATACAGCCTTTGGATTCTTTTGAAATTTTCTCATCTTTGTAGGAGTTAAGAATATAGGAGCCATCTGTGAGCTGGGACAAGTAGAAATACCTCCTCTTGAATACCTGCAAAGGAACAAAGTCTTGCTCACAAGTGTTCACCCTGTTGTATATTTTACAAACCACAGTCTCAGTATCTGCCCTCCTGCTACTGAGAAAATACCTCAACAAGAAACACTGATGACCCCAGAGGGTTTCAGATTCACCCCTTTGACTATGACTTGTTTTTGTAAAGAGAGATTTCATCATCTTCTTTAATTTTAATGTCCTTGTTGTGATAAGTTTGCCCATCTAAAGTAAAGCCCCAGGGCTTTGTGCTTGTCTCTCAGATGGCTCCAGCCTCATTTAACTTTACCAAAAAATACAGCACAGTAAATTCAGATCAGCATATTGCCTAAAGTTTCATCCCACCCTCCAGCAGGTATTTCCAGAGCCTTTATGATAAAGTGCTCAGTTAGAATTGCAAAGCAATTCTCCAGAAGATTTCGAACAGACTTGTGGAAATTCCTATCGCTCAAATGCAACCCAAGGGACACCACGATCCATTCAACTGCTTGGTTTCTTTGTTAATTTTTTTTTTTTTTAATACAAACGTATTTTCATGAACTGGCTTTGTCTTCATGTTCAATTCTCACCTCAGAAAGCAGTAAATTTAGGAAAAGTGTTCCTGTGTTATTGATGCTTATGAAGACCATGCATTAATTAAGAAAAAGAAAAAGCTCCCCAGTATCTCAGAACACTTTCCTTCATGTTTGTCAGCCAATAAGCACTGGACTGTAATTCAGGAGAACATTTTGGCAGTGATTATGGCAGGACCATATGCTGTCAGGTCTGTAAGGAGCAGGGTGCATTTCACAGTTGCTAGATATCTGTGATAGGAGAATCACGAAGGAAGCTGGGACGAATGGCACTGTATTTCCACTGTTCTGCATATCTAGAAAATAAATGAATCAACGCAGCATTTTTCACCCCAGATGGGAGACTACTAATAATGTCCTGCTCCCACCATTACTGACACTAGCAAATGTTCAATAAACCCACTCACTCACACAAAACTGTAAGGGAGCATTGTGCTCTGAAGGGTAACCTACAGCCCTCTAACAGGTAACCTCTGGCATCATTTAGCCATAGAGATACCCCAAGGGTTGTTGAGCTTACAGTTTTATAAGATTTAACTAAACCTTTAGTTCAACAAAGCATTAAAATACATGGAAATCTAAGCATGCTAAACGTCAAGCCAGTTTAAACACTGATTTAATGCTTCACTGAATCAATCTCAAACTTTGGCAGTGGATACTGCAGAAACCCATGATAGATCTCCCTCCCTCGGTATTTCAGGGTTGATATCCCTTGTGGGAATGGGATTTCATGCTAAACCATTTGCATCTTCTGAATTCTGTTCAAAGGGGAATGCAGAAGCAAGCAGCAATCACCATTACTATCATCTTCCCTCCTTGTAAGCGCTGCTGTCAGAAATAATTGTCAGAAGACTACGATCATTTAAAATGAATACCCTAAACCTAAGAGCAGAGGAGACATCCCCACTGATCAGGCCACAGATGCTGTAGGTGAGCACAGCAATTGCAGAGGGATGGCTAGAGAACCAGAGGAATCTCTTTAGGTAGTGATGAAAAAAAGAGGAGAGAAAAACCGGATGCCACAGTTGTAATGCAGCACACCGGGCAGCAAGAGAGCCAGGCCAAACCAGGGAAGTTCTTTGCAGTGGAAAGGTGACTCTGAAATAAAGGTTGGTGGCTGTAGGCTAATTACAGTTTGCTCCTAGGCTGGTGCTCCACAAAATGCACTCTGCACACGCTTAGCAATGGTGTTGAGGTACCAACAGCTCTGCACAACACAGCATGGAAAGAACCATCTTTTGGGTGCATCTGCTTCAGTGACAGCACAGCAGCTTCTCAAAGAGGTGAGAAGGCTGAAGACCTTCAGAGTCCTCAGATTTCTCACGTGTGCCCTGGGTGGTGCTTTCTAAGACCAGCTCAGAAAACGGCTACTGATTTTTGGTACTTTGGTATCTGAGTTGCATGGGCGACTCTGTGGATCTTAGTAATTGAACTGAAGCCAGTGTCGTTCAGATAATGCCTCTGAAAGATGGGTGTGAGGTGCTGGGCACTGAGCCCAACAGTCCCACAAGAGGTTAAGTCAAAACCAGACCCAACTAACTGATTTGAGCATGCATGATGCCTCTTCCAGAAGTGCAGAAACAGCTTCAACCTTGCTGCTCAGAAAAGCAGAGGGTCAGAAAATTCTTCTATTGTCTTCAAGCTCATGAGCAGTCATCTTAAAATTAATGTTAAGATTAGCACTGTGAATGGGCCTGTTCCATCTCTCATGAAAGCATAAGTCATCAAATTGAGCCTCAGAACAACCCAGCTCCCTGAGATTTACCTTACAAAGCAGCCTCACTGCAGCCATCTCTCCACTGCAC
>VZTU01030412.1:0-22064 GCA_013400835.1 Zapornia atra
AACATCCCCAAGTCTGCCATTGTCAGCTTGCTTTGTGTGACAGAACTGAGATCTGAGGAGCTACTTGCAGTCCTACAGCTTTTCCTAGTGCCCCTTTGGCCGTGTTGGCTGACCGGCACTATCTTGCCTGTGTGAGGAAACAGCAGCAGGGCAAGATGCAGCTGCAGAAAGCCCCTGTCAATCTGCCTGCATCTGAAACTCAGAAAGGGCTGAAATGCACTGGCAAAACTTCCAAGATGGAAAAGGCCTCTCAGTCTAAACACAACTATATTGGAAAGGAAAAGCCACTTCTGCTGGGGTAGCAAACCTGGGTCAGTAAGCAAAATGAGGAATATACACTAAAGCATCCTCCTGCTGGCCCCCACCATAGCTCCTGCTGGTAATAGCCATGAACGAGAACCAAAAATGATCACCAAAGATTCACCAGCTCAGTTCTGCTGACAAAACTGGTAAGTGCAAGTCTTGCTCATGGTTCTGAAATTAGGACAAAGAAGCAGTTTAAATAGCTAGACCCACTGCGGCTTGTGGATTCAGGTTTTCACACTGCAGTGGTAAATATAGCCCACCTATGGATGGTTACACAAAGAGAGCCTGAGACATGGAGCAAAACATGTAGGTCACTTTTTAAATCCATTTACAGCCTGACCAAGTACCATTAGAAAGGCTCTTGCTGGTCTCAGTGGGCTGCAGACCAGACCCAGTGCCACACGGGTGAAACTGTTCAAAGAATCAAGTGTTGAGTTGACAAGGACCTGTTTGAGACAATGTCAGGAGACATACTCTCACAAATACATGTAACAGAATGTATATAATGGCATACCACTTTCTCATGGAGAGCCAAAGCATAAACTCATCCTGATTCAGAAACCTGTAGCCCCTGCCACTTGCAATGGTCCACAGTAAAACAATGTTGTGTTTTTGCGCTACTGGGTTCTGGTGGAGAAGGGAGGGTTGCAGGGGTGGCTTCTGCAAGCAGCAGCCAGAAGCTCTCTGCAGGCCTGACCGAGCAAACTCCAGCCGGCTCAAGGCCGGAGTCGTTGCTGGCCAAGGCCGAGCCCATGAGCAACAGTCACAGCACCTCTGGGAATCACATTTAGGAGGAAAAAAAATAATGCAAGCAGCTGCTATTTGCCACCAGAGAAGGGAGTGAGAAGATGTTAGGAGCTCCTCAAACACCAAGGCTGGTGAAGAAGGAGGGGGAGGAGGCGCCCCAGGTGCTGGAGAGGGAGATTACCCTGCAGCTGGTGGAGAAGCCCATGGTGGAGTGGGTGTCTCCTCACAGCCCATGGAAGAGGATGGGAAGCAGAGATCCCACCTGCAGCCCATGGATAGGCCCCACACTGGAGCAGATGGAGACATGGAAGATGCTGTGACCCATGTTGGAGCAGCCCGTGAACAGAGATAGAAACACAGAGATAAGCAAGGGAGAGATCCACTCTGGAGCAGGTTTGCTGGGGGCAGGGCTTGTGACCCCATGGAGGACCAGGCTGGAGCAGTCTGGGACTGAGAGACTGAGAGACATTCTATGATTTATGACTGCACCCCATAGCAGTGACCCTCGCTGGGGCAGCTGGTGAAGAGCTGAAGCCCCGTGGGAAAGGACTCACGTTGAAGAAGTTAGTGCAGGACTGTCTGTTGTGGGTGGGACCCCATGGTGCAGCGGGGCAAGGGTGTGAGGAATGCACCCCCCTCTCCTCCTCCCACCCCCCAACCCTGCCTCTAAACCTCAGGGTCCACATTCTCAAATCTTGACAGGATGATGGTCGTGCAGTAGCTGTTCTGGACACACAGCACAAAAATAAATATTTTTTGTTCTCTTGGTGAAGAGCCTATGGTATGACTAGAACATATGAAGGAAAATAAGCCTTTTTTTTAATGATGAAGTTTATCTTTGTGCTATTAGGGAATTTTTGGAAATAAATATCCTATAGGAAAATATCCCTTATTTTATGTTTTCAAAATCCTTGCTATGTCTCTGTCACTGATATTTTAGATTTCTGTATAGAGACACAGAGGGATACAGCAATTTTTCATGCTACCACCACCATAGAGCTGTACAAGGGAAAGTGCCTAAGAGAAAAAGGACACTGGAAAGCAAAGGAAGACCTAGCAGAGTCACATAGCAACTAGGAAGTTTGAAATAGAGAGAAAACCTTGAAATGGAACAATCTGAAGGAAAACATTATGCAAAGTCCTTTACAGAAACAAAGCAAATGAAGAGAAAAAAACTCTCACAGAAAACTGTGCACGGAAAAGTAAAGATGGAGAGGGAAGAAAAGTACTTTTAAAACTGTGCAAATGTCAAGAGACATTGTTGGGTTAAAAATCAGATATTCAAAGCGGCAGCTTTCTGCTTGCATTTAGCAACATCCCACTGGAAAGAATATAAATCATGTTCTCAGCTTAACATTTCTGGGCCAGAAGAACCCTGTGCAGGGGATCAGGCTTTTTGCTGGATGGCACCAAGGCCTTGGCAATGCTGGAGCCAGGCAGGGCTCTCACTGCCCTGGCAGCCAGCACGGCTGAGGTGCCCGGGCTCAGAGAAGCCACCCGTCAGGGGACACAGTAACTTGGGTGTTCTACGCAGGTGGCAGAGGCGTCACCAGCGGTTGCTCCAGGCTCTCATGGCTTGGGTTGAGATGACTGGAAGAGCAGCCCTGCTCCTTCAGGTCTTAATGAGTGGGGATGGAGTTCATTTATTGCCCATTTCCCCTCCAGAAGGCTACTACTTTGGGAGTTAGGCAAGCAAAGTGGGTGCCAAACTTGCTCAAGATGAATACCACTTCAGCGGTCACCTCCACTTTGGGGACAGTGGGTCTCAGAGGCTTAAAAATATTATGGCTCAGTAAGTTAGTGTTTCCTGAAGGAAGAATCATTACTGAATAGGCAAAAATTTTTAAATCTATTTCCAAAATTTGGGAGGCAGGTATACATGACTTGCATTGCTGAATGGCAGGGACTTTGTAGCTTGCTGGCCTCTGTTTTTCCTTCTGAGGTTCTGCCCTAACTTTACACATGGCACGGTGTTGAGCATAAAACTTGGCCGGGGAGCTTACCTTATTAGTATAAAACTGCAGATAATAGAAAAAAAACCCCTTTCAGTCAGCTTTTCCAGAAAGACCACAGAATGTTTTAATCCCACCACCACTGAGAGAGTCCTTCCTGAGACTGCCCACTCTGCCCCTGCCTCCCACCCAAGGATTTCCAGCAAAGTGATGCCTCCTGGCCTCCTCCTGCCTCTGAGGTGTCCTCAGCATGGGGGCATACACAGGTCTGGCTCCAGTTTCAGATAAGGGCGAACCAGTTGAGGCACAGGGGGACAGATGCCTGCCAGCCCAGCCTCACTGCACCAGAGACCTCCAGCCACATCCTTGCATCCCAGTGCTGCTTCAGCTTCCACCCAAAACCCTTGTTCTTAGGATTCAGTTGCTCTCCTCCCCTCATGTTTGCACTCATGCCTCCACACTGGCACCTCCGCAGTGTGCTGGGACAGCCTCAGCTGCCGCCGCTGTTCTCCTCCAAGGATGCTGTGGGGAGAGTTTCCATTTGCACACCCTCACATGTTCCCCCCTGGCAGCACTCCTTGACCCCTGGGTACCTTGGAGGGAGTGGGTGCTGCTCACAGCTCTGCTGGCTGTCCTTGTGCCCCCAACTCTTCAGCTTTAGGTTGTGCCATCCTCACACCCCTACCCTTCTTGCATTTGTTGAACTTCACAAGCAGATGCTTTCTCTTGATTCCCATTTTCCTTTAGCCCTTCCCTTACCTGGAACACCTTTAAAGATTTTCTTTAACTGGAGAAGCCACTACAAGCAAATAGCTAAAAACACCCCGTGGGAAGAGCATAAGAAAAGGGAGAAAACTCTCCTTCTGGGGCTCCTTCAGCGTTCCACAGCTCAGCAACTTTTGACCCAGACAGATTGTTTTGGTTTTTTATTTCTCTTCTGCAACCCTGCCCAGCCTCATCCTGAGCTCCTGTAATTTTTAGCATCCACAGCCTCATGAGGCAAAGAGCTCCCCAGCTTAATTAGGTATCGGTAGATCTGTGTCCTCTGGTCTGTTCTGAACTGAATGCTCAGTACTTTCAGCTCAGCCTCCCAGCTCTCAGCTCGTCAGCCGCTCTTCTGCACTGCCCGGGATTTTGCAGACCTTTCCCACTGCCCGGCATCCAACTCTTCCCTGTCCTGCAGGAACCCCATCCTACTTGGCTGTTCTGCATGCAGAGACTGCTCCATGGCTCAGATCACCTTCCACCATTTCTCATCCTCTTCTGTTGTTTTCTCAGTCTGGAGTGGAAGCACGTATGACACAGAAGCACAATAATGTTTGCTGTTTCCTTCTCTATTTTGTTCTTAAATAATCCAAGGTGTTACACCTGCTTTTTCTTGACTATCAAACAGACAGGCACTAACATTTTATGGCACTATTTAGCATAATACCAAGTTTACTTTCCAAGGGGTAGTGTCAGTCCAGAGCCCATCAAGTCCTGTGGGAGTTGGGGTGGGTTTTCCTGGTATGCATGGCGACGTGCTTACGGGCCCTGGATTTCCTGCCACGCTGCCTGGACTCATGTCCTCTACCAGTGGACACAGGCTGAAGCTCACACAGGTGAACTTCAGCCACCAGTTTTGCCATAGCCCAGCTCAGTCTAATACCCTATCAGTTTAGAAGCTATGATTGCAGAAGTGAGAGAGCTCCGCACCAGCGAAGCATTTATACTGGCATAAAGGTCCTTTCATCCTGTAATAGCTCACGTTAGCAATTTTACAGCAATTTGACTGAGTACTGCAAGAAGGTGTTAGAAGCATTCGAAGATCAGTATTCCCTCTCTGCCTCTGCTACATTTCATTACCATATTAGTGCAAGAAAGACGTGCCACTCTTAAGTCTTCACTTTGCTCAGCTGATCTCTTCCATCTCATCATCCTTCCTAATTTTCAGTACTTTTTTAGTTCTCCAATTAATTTATTGCCAACTCTCTGTATCTGTGATTTGCTGGCACTGCATCTCTAGAATAATATTAATAATAATGCGTGCAATACATTTTGGATTACTACTGCTAATATTAATAAATACCCTCTACTTTTTCCCCTTTCCGGCATTCAGAAAAGAAGCTGATAAGGGATTTTTTAAAACTCATTCTCTCAGGTAAAATAAAACAAAAAAAAATCAATCATCTTTGATCTTCTGATCCAATCACTGATGGTTTGAAAAAAGTACTCTTTGGACTCTTACTCGGACTTGATGCTACTTGGAGGGAAGAGATGTTGGGCTATTTATTTAATTTGGTTGGCAAACCCCAGTTTACTGGGGCCAACAGCAGAAGTGTGGTGGGGTCACATGCCATCTTCTTCTGCCTCCACCAGACCTGTTCCAGGGGGGTTTGCCCACCTCCACGGTTGTCCCTCTTTTTCCTGAGGAAAACACTACGTAGTGAGTGATCACCTGAGAGACTAACTTTTCTGTCCAGGGCATTTTGGCTAGCATACCTTAAGAACCCCATGGCAAAACTAATTGAGAGCAGCCCTGAGGAGAAAGACTTGGAGGTGTTGGCTGACGAGAAGCTCAACACAACCCAGCAATGAATGCTTGCAGCCCAGAAAGCCAACTGTATGCTGGGCTGCATCAAAAGAAGTGTCAGCAGCAGGTCAAGGGAGGTGATTCTGCCCCTCTGCTCTGGTGAAACCCCACCTGGAGTACTGTGTCAAGCTCTGGAGTCCTCAGGGCAAGGAAGACATTGAGGTGTTGGGAGCCGGTCCAGAGGAGAACCACAAAGATGATCAGAGGGCTGGAGCACATCTCCTACAAAGGCAGGCTGAGAGAGTTGGGTTTGTTCAGCCTGGAGAAGAGAAGGGTTTGGGGTGACCTAATTGTGCCCTACCAATACTTAAAGGGTCCTACAGAAAAGTGGGAGAGGGACTTTTCACCAGGGAGTGAAGTGACAGGACAAGGGGCAATGGCCTTAAACTGAAGGAGGGCAAATTTAGATTAAATATTAGGAAGAAATTCTTCCCTGTGAGGACGTTGAGGCCCTGGCATAGGTCTGTCCAGAGAAGCTGTGGCTGCCCCCTCCCTGGCAGTGTTCAAGGCCAGGTTGGATAGGGCTCTGGGCAACTTGGGCTAGTGAAGGTGTCCCTGCCCATGGCAGGGGATTGGAACTAGATGACCTTTATAGGTCCCTTCCAACCAAACTCATTCTATGACTCCAATTCTATGATAAAAGCTGATGGAGGAGCATCTGAATCAGCTGGAGTAGCCCCGGCAGAGCCTTCTCACCACAGAGTTTTACAGCCCTGGAATGCAGACACCAGGCTGGCGTGGACAGAAAAGCCATCCACTTGGGAACCAGTTAAACAATCAACTAGCTGCTGCCTCCTGTCTTAAATTAATTTAGAGTACCAACTCAAATAGACCAGACCTATATTGAAGGTTTTACTTAGCAATTTGTACTTAGACAAAATTCCTACTAGTACTTCCTTTAAATACATGTTTTACCACAGGGAGGAAGGAGATGATTGTCTGCTTCCGTAAACAAACCCCACCTGCCTGTTAAAACTGGGAACAGACCGTACCAGGACAGCATTTCCCTTCTTTTTCCTCCTACTTGGTTGTATTTAAGGTGTGCTGTTAATGTTTAATTCCTTGCAAATAGTTTCCTCTGTGCTGTTCCCTCTTTACCTTGTTCTATTTGCAAGACTATTAACTCAAGCACCAAAATATCCCCAGTAGCAGCCGTACAACGAAAAGGTAGTGGGGTAAGCATCCCAATTCCCGACCTCCCTTCCTGGAGAAAAGAAGACTAAGGGGGGACCTTATTAATGTCTATAAATATCTTAAGTATGGGATGCAGGGGGAAATGGCCAGCCCCTTTCCAGCGGTCTGTGGAGACAGGACAAGGGGCAATGGCTGCAAGTTGGAGCATAGGAAGTTCCGCACCAACATGCAGAACTTTCACACAGTGAGGGTGACAGAGCCCTGGCACAGGCTGCCCAGGGAGGTGGTGGAGTCTCCTTCTCTGGAGATATTCAAGACTCGCCTGGACGCCTATCTGTGCAATATGAGCTAGGGAGCCTGCTTTGGCAGGGGGGTTGGACTTGATGATCTCTTGAGGTTCCTTCCAACCCCTATGATTCTGTGATTCTCCCAGCTCCTTGTGGACAGGTTATCTCTTTGAGAGGGCTCTATGTTGTTACGCTACATAATCTTGCACAGGTTTAAAGGACAGTATATTCTGTTTCTAGCACTGGCAGTGCCTGAGCGATAGGGCACCTTCTACTGCTTGTTAAAAGGCTGCTGAGCCACTGAGGCGTAACTGCGGCACGCTTGCAAAACCAGAGAGAAAAATCATATGAATTGCAAACCTAAAGGGTATGTAATTACAGCTTGTTCTGGTTTGGGCTGTCGTCGGACAGACTTTTCAGGCAATTTGCCTTTTGAGAAATACATAGGCATTTTGTGCTTGTTCCCTTTATGCCAAGTCGTACGCTGCTCTCCCCAGCACACTGCCGGAGGTGCTGCTTGGCCAGCCGTGCTGCAACGTGCTTCAAGTAAGTGATCCCAGAAAAGCCAATGCAGCTGCTAAAGTGAAGGGAGAGTAGAGAAAGCGGGCTCTTCCTCTAGTTGGCTCCCAAACTGCTGCCCCTGCCCGAGTACGACAGGCCTGAGGTCCCTCTGTTGCCCTAAAGAGAGGGCGGAGGGAAGGGATGGCATCGCTTCCTCCCTGCTTAAGTCTCAGTGCTTGGCCTGGCTCAGAAGTATTTTAATGGACAGAGGGAATGATGCATGAAATACAGCCGTGAGGTGCAGGCTGCAATATTGCAAACACAATACTCGGTACCCACTGGTGTTGTTATTAGCTGATCACAGCTAAGCAAATACACCTTGGTCAGTCCCAGCCTGACCGGCTCTGCCATCAGACACACACACACACGCACACATGCAGATGCTGGTTTTGAAACACTTGAGTCTGTCTGGCAGTTCAAAATTTCCAGAACATTGCCAGGATGTGAAAAAAACCCCAACAAACCCCAAACCAAACAACAAAGCATATTTAAACTAAAACCAGAGATTAAAAATGGCAGAAAAACAGAAGTAATTGGAGGGGGGGGGGGGAGAGGNGGGGGGGGGGGGGGGAGAGGGGAGGGGAAGCTCTTTTTTTGACCTTTAATGGGAAGGAATTCTGATTAAGATATTGTAAGGTTTCCAGTTACCACTTTTCACTCTCATGCTCTCCTGCTGCTTCTCTATCCTGGTTTTGCAGCAGCTCCTCTGGCCCCACCTTTCCCTCCCAGACATCCTGTGCTGCTCCCTGCAGTCCTGACCTTCCCTCGCTCTGTAATGTGCTTCACATGCTTCCCTGGAAAGGAAACAGAAGCTGTAATGCTATTTCCACTTTTCAAAACGTTCCTCATTGTGCTCACGACTCCAGGGCCCAGCCTGATGTTCACCTCAGTAGAAAATTATGGCACAACTGTATCTAATGTAGCCTGTGCTTTAATTTAGGGATTTGTATTCTTTTTATGCCTGCAGTTTGCATTGCTGGCTGAGCCTGCCATTTAAAACGCTTTCTGAATCAACAACGGGAGAGGCTGAAAGGGCTGCCCAACCTCCAGCCCTTTGAGCATCAAAGCACACAAGGCCAGGACCACGTGGTGGGCTTCCAAGATCACAAAGTTAGGAATCCCCAGTAACAGCTGACTTTTGGCAGCCGGGTATAAACACTTAGGAGAAGCCCAGGAATATTATCTTTCAGGTAATTCTTAACATACTTTTTCTGACAGTGATTTTTATTTATACCAGCTTTTGAAAACACTTGACTGCACGCTCCATGAGCTCAGCGCAGGAGAATCACACGGCTCCCCTCCCGGGAAGCTCTTGCTGTAGGAGCCCGACTTACTATTGTGACTTCTGGACCTCTTGCCTGTCAGGTCCTCAGAACTCTGAGCTACTGACAGTCAAATCTGCCTGGTTTTACTCCGGCATACATCTAGACTGTATTTTTACCTGGCCTGAGGCCAAGCCTGTAAAGTCACGGTTGCCAGAAAGGTTGATAGTTTGGCACCTTTTAGCATGCTGGCTGCCAGCTTTGAGCCTGTAACAAACCCCGAAGCCAGCACACGTGATGCGATTTTGATGTGCAAGGGAACATCCTGCTCAGGACTGTTTTTCAGTCAGTGAACCAAGTGAGCAGGAACAAAAGGAAAAGGTGAAAAGATGGGGCTCTCAACTCTTGCTCTGTGAGGCAGAGGAGCACCAAGGCAGGATGGATGTGATGCACAGATTAAATAATTTTAAAAGAGATAGAACAGTGATGGTTGTGATGAAAAAGAATCATTCCTTATGATTCCCATAGCAATTGGCTAAGCAGAAAAGTAAATGTCAGATGTGGAAACCAAAGGAGAGCTCTGACACGGTCCTGGATGTCTTCTGTGTCCTTCCCACATTTTCTTGCCCTTGGCCTTGATGTCCATCTTCAGTTTCATACAACTCTGCCCTTCCCGATCAACTTCACTTGGAAAGCTGTGCACAGAGAAGGCATGGAGAAGGCTGGTCTTTACTGTGTTTAATTTTCTCTACACAAGCCTGCCTCTTTCTCAACAGCCTTGTGTTTACCATCCAGCCACTACCCTGAGCACCGCAGCACAAGTTGTAGTTGCTGGCTGAGCTATGAGCTAATAACCATCCTCTGCTGCCAGATTTCCTTTGGCTGAAACAAACCAACTAATGGAAAAAAACAACAAAAAAAGAACTGGTTGTTTGCAGAAACCTCTCTACCCCTTAACATAACAACCACACCTTTTTATTGAAGATTCTGGGGAAAAAAAACCCAACACAAAACAAACAACAAAAAGGACAATGAAAAAAAAACCAGTGGCAGCACTCTCCTGTTTCATTTGGGTGGCAGGGTGAAAGAGGACATTCGTTGGGGTGGCATGCCTCAGCTGTTAAGACCTGGGACCTGATTCCTGGAGAAGGCATCCTCCAGGGTCTCCCACAAGAGCTTGTGCTCGCACAGCAGATACCAGAACTGGGGGGCACAGGAGGGCAGTGATGGAAAGGGCTTCCCCTGCCCCCTCCCACTGGCAGCACAACCTCCTGTCAAACTGGACTGCCTGAATCTCTGGCTGAAACTCAGTGAACCAGTGAATCGAGGTAACAACATGCTTCTTCCTTGCCAGTTAAATCCTTTCTATGACCCAGTTCTTTTTGAGAAGCAAAATGTCACTGAATGTATGACAGTGTTACTCTTTGGTTTGTTAATGAGAGAACTGTTTGCGTTATGTAAACACAGCTCTTGAAGGCTGGACTTTCTAGGTTCCCCTCAGGGGCTCCCAAAGGCAGCCATGGTTCAAACATTCAGTCTCAAAATACTCTAATGGAGGCAAAAGCCCAAACTTGGTATCTTGCATTCAGTCCCTCCTTTGCATAAAATTGCATGTTACCAGCTGACTCAAGATTTCCTTCCCAGTTATGGAGAAGTTGAGGCCAACAGAAGTATTTTTTTCCTTCTTGGTGGTCAGCTCTGAAGACAAACGTAACCCAGATGCCAATCGAGTAGCTTATGTAAATTACTAAGACATATTTTTAATATTGAAAGATTTCTGCCTAGATGCAATGCAGCCCCTAAATAAACACTTGGTGAATCACTGCAAAGAAGTGCACAATCGGCTCCCGAGGGAGACAGCACAAGCCAAGTAGGAGCTTTCAGAGGACTCAAGACCACAGAGTGCAGAGAGAGAAGCCACCACACAAATGCCGCGGACCATTTTTCAGGAGTCCCATCATGGTCCCTCAAGGAGGATCACAGATCTTCCTCTGGCATCTGAGGATATATCCTGATCACTTGCGCAAAAGTTCCACGGGACCTCAGATGATCCAGAGTAACTTCTGTTCAGGAACCCCTGTTTCTTCATAAATCGCCACTCCCTGAAATAAGTAGTGTCTTGGGAGGGACCAGCATTCACCTGAACGTGGCAGCTCTGGGAGTGCAAACCGTGTTTAGCAACAACATCACCGGAAAAGCATCCTAAGAGAATAAACAAATTTGAGGCTTCGGCTCCTCCCCACACCTGCTGGAAAGACCAGGAATGCTCCTGCTCCTTTCAGTGGGATCTTGCGTGGACACCAGCGCCGTGGCCCTGCTTGCTGAAGCTGATTCAGGGCTGGAACCTGTTACTTGGTGACTATCTCCGCAACCAGAAACCAGCTTTGATGGTGGAAAGCTGAGCCCTTTCGAGTTCCTGCAAAGCTCAATGCACTTGACGTGCAATTCATGGTCCTTCCCTAACCAACAGGATTGTTTCATTTGTACTCTTCTGCTGACTTTAGTGAGCTATAAATTACTGCTGGAGCAGAAGCCTATTAACTCTTCTTTGGGCTTTTTTTCCTCTCCTTGGAAATTGAGGGAGGAAGGATGAGAGAATTTTGCCTTTTTATGCAACACAGAAGAGGAAAATTGTAACCATAAGTCCTTTCTCACAACAACAGAAGAGTGAAAATAACCTAGAATAAGACAAAGCAATAAAATATCTGAAGATGAACAGATGTCTGCAAACGACACTACTTTATAGACCTGAAAAACAGGGGGTTTGACTTTTTCAGAAACCTGATTCCCAGAACATAAACCATGACCCCTAAATGCACTTAAGATTTATTAAATTTCAACTCAAATTGGCAGATTTTACTGGGCTTAGAATTCTGTCTGTTGGATGGGCAAATGAAAAAGATGTAGGATTTTTCTGGACATTGAATAATCTGAAGTTGTTCTTGGAAGATCTGGGAGAAAAAGTCTGGATTAAGACATTAAAAACCCAGCGTCATAAATTACTTGCCTCCATTTTAAGAAGAAAATCATAAATTATGTGCATTGCCCGAGTAACCACGCAATAGCTTTTTAAAGAGGCAGTGCTAGCTAGTGCTGTATATTTTGAGTCTAAATAAATCTATTTGGGCTTTGAATTATCCAGCATAGGGATTTTTCCCTCATATCTTCCAATAAAAATACTAAGACACTGAGAGTTTAATTTTAGAAATTCTGGAGCAGAGTGAAAGAAAAAAAAACGGTTTTCATCTTCTCTTTCCATCTCCTTTCTCTAATGTACTTTAATATTCAACTCTTAGCCCTGTGAAAGCAATAAAAGAGCCTCTTCTGCATTCTTTTCTGCATCAGATTTACAGCTCCAATTCCATTTTTCTTTCTTATTCTCTCTTCCCAGGTGCTGTGTCAGAGCTCACAAGGACCACAAAGACCAGCAGAGATTAAGCCAGTGGATGTTCTGGTCCTAAGTCACCATTTGCAAAACCCTACAACGCGCTTGAAAGTATTTACAGAAGTCTTTGCAGGATTCAGACCTTATGATGTAGCATAAGCAAATTATGGTTTTATGGGTTTGGAATACCCTCGTTAAGCATGCATGAAGTGCCATTTACAAATGTAAAAGGAGTTAAGTGCTTGGGTATATGAATCATTTTATGTTTCTGGAGAAAAGGACTATGAGTCAGAAAACTAAAAAAACCTCAAAATTAAACTGTAGTTACAAAAACATGCTGTGGCTCTTAACAGATTTCATAAAACCACGAGAGTGGCTTTACCTGAAGGCAGCTATGCTGAGGATGCAGAAGTCACCACACAATAAAAACATGTGCACATGCTACATTAGGTAACGTTGAGCTAGATACGACCTCTTCCACCTCAGGAGCTGCCTGGGGGCTGGAGAAAAGCCAGTTACTGAGGAATCAGCAATAACTTCCCTTGCAAGTGCATGAAATCCTTGCTGATCTGCCTGCACGGCCCGGGCTAAGGACCAGGAAGCCCCAGCGAGCAGCCATGGAGAACAGATCGAGGACCCTTTCCTCCCTTTCCTAGGAGACAGGAAATTGCTTATTCCTGTAGAGATGCAGAAGAGACACACCTTTCCCCTGGTCCATTCCTCACCATTTCGGCATCACTTTGCCTTGCTTTTTACGCTAAGGAGATGTAGCAAATAAAGTGCCCTAACTTCCTTCGGCACAGAGCCGGATGCCTTTCACCCTCCCACGCAGGGAAGGTAAAAAACGCTCTCCCCAAGGGCCTCACTTGGAAACCTCAGGGAAGAACTTCGACAGATACTTAGGTTTAAATATTACACACCAAAGGAAGTCAATAGGCTCCATGTGCTTTGCTGAATAAAAGTCTAAATCCACTGCCTCTCAGACAATTAAAGTGTTATCCTTCCACTTTAGTTTTGCCTCAGGTAACAGCTTTGACTATTTGAAAAGAAACCCTCCACTCTCTCCTCTCAGGAAACACGAGGAAGCCTGGTAGAAGGCTCTCCCATGCTGTGATTATCACATTGACAGGAGTTAAACACAACTGCTGGGAACACCAAAGCGCAGCCAACCTTCAGGTGTCCTTTGCCATACCGCACGCTCCAGTAGGTCTGCGCTCTTTAACAGGGCCGAGCGTTCGTCACGGCTCCGTGAAACAGCAGCGGCACCCGCCAGCCAGAAGGGCTCGTATCCATGCAAATGCATCTGGCAGCGGAAATAGAGACGTAGCAGCGATCTGAGCTATTTTGACAGAACGATCTGTAAACGTAACATTTTGCCGAGTCTTCCTGGAGGCTTGCAGTACTGCTGCTATGTCACGACCTGTTCCTAATCTAATCTTTACACCACTGTGCAGCCGTGTGAGGGAAGGGACTGAATGCCGTTACATGGCTTGCAAAACACTCAACATCAAAAGCATCCGCAGCCAATAAACCACGTATTAATGCAGCCTTCATTAAGATACATGCTCATATATTTTTTTATTTTTTCCCAAGTCCATTACAGTCATTTCAGACAACTTGGAAAAAGTGACAGGTCAGTCAACAGCATGGTGAGGTAAGACAGAAAAATATTTCCCTGGGAAAAGAGACCAAATTCCATCCCTTGGCATAAATGCACCCTGCTGGTTACACAAGAATCACACTCCTGAAACAAGAAATGCACTTTTGCCTACACAGTTGACAGGAACTTGTATGTGATACATGCAAGGACATGTACTCTGACCCACAACAGCTCCCCAAAAGAATTCCAGTCTGGAAACACCACGACTTAAGAAGGGAGGAAGCATGCAAAAGAAGAGGTTTTGAGCGACCAGAAGAGTATGGCTCTGAGCAGCCTTCCAGCAGATGCAGCAGGGTTTAGCTACTTGAGAGGTGTGAATACCGAGCTTGGCACGTTTCTGAAAGCAGCCACGTGACGGGGGGCTTGTGACACTGGGAGCCTGCACCCAGTGACCCCAGGAGTGCAACGCCAGCAAAAAAGCTGAATTCAAAGCTAAGTTGCAGGAGGTTTAAAAAAAAAATAAATAAAATATGCAAAGACATCAAAAGGACTCACATCTCTCTGAGTCAGTGCTAAGTCACCGACGCTCTGG
Organism: Zapornia atra; assembly: GCA_013400835.1. Lineage (NCBI taxonomy): Eukaryota > Metazoa > Chordata > Aves > Gruiformes > Rallidae > Zapornia > Zapornia atra. Next base: position 14,399 of record VZTU01030412.1, read on the forward strand.
GAAAGCTCTGGGCTCCAAAACTGAGAGGGATCTAATTAGCAGCCTCCACTCCAAACTTCTCCAGATTCTTTTCTTCCTGAAGCAGCTGCGTGCATCAACTGCTCACGTACAAAACACCGGAACACTCTTGCATTAAGACAACCTTTAGTCCAGCACGGCCATTTTCATGCTGTCAGGACAAAGGGAGGTGAGACAGTACCCTCAGACATGTCTTGTGGCATGGGAGTGGCATTTTCGGTCACCTGCCTGGTGGTACCAGAAGCATGTCATGGACCAGCTGATCTGAACTGCCCACTCAATCAAACTAATCGTACTGTACAGCAAATTTGCTGAGGTAAAAAGCAGAATTATGCTTCCCAACTCTGGGGAAGACAAGTAGTAAATGACAGGAGAAGAGAGTGTGGTGAAGCAAAAAGGCAGGTGATACAATGAGGCAGAGGAAGTAGAAAATGCAAAGCTAAGAGCAACTGTACTGAGGAACTAAGAGACTAATAAAAGAATTAATCCTCTCTGTGCCGCTGAGGATCTCTCTCCTTTTTGCCTTTGAAACCTCAAAGGCTACTGGTGCTCAGACAGGCCAAGTTCAATGCAAAGGTCTTGACTCAGCAAAACACTTCATCACTTTGAGCTGAACATATGTTTAAACGCTTTGCTGCACCGGGCCGCCAGCGCTTGCAGGGAACAGGGAGAGCAGGAAGAGGAAAATAAGTGGCAGTATGTTGGACTTGGCAGAAGCAGGAGAATGCACAGCATCCAACACGTGACATGAGCTGAAATGGAAGGAGGCTGGGAACAGAGTTAAGAATAAAGAGTTTTAAGTACCGACACCCTAGATGTCATAATTGCTGAGCAGGTCTAAGCCTGAAGTTAAGGGCAGCTAATGAGACACACTGATTTCTCTAAAGGGGATCAGTTTCATCAGCAGTGGTGCTCTCTACCTTCGGACTGCACCTCACTTACCAAACAACGACCTTGCCACTTCTCACCTTCCCCATCAGTAATGAAGATTTCAGCTGGACTGAAGGTTTGGGACAGGCACGCCTTAGGAACATGGTAGCAATGGTGCACACAGTGAGCAAGGGCAGGGGCGATGGGAGAACCCAAATTCTGGTTGCCTGACAGGACAGCAACCAGAAGTACAAGAAATGTGACAGTATCACCGGGCACGTGCATAGTCCTACCACAGGATGAGATCCCGTCACTGGAAGCCACTAAGTTTTGGCCACAGGGTGAAGGTGCAGCTGGGCACCAACTGCAAAAAGGGTAATGGAGAATGAGGACAGCAGTTGAGTAAAGTGTCAGCTGCACTAATTAGCAACTGGCAATTGAGGAAATTTACTCACTGCACATAAGCAAAGCGCCACCAGGAACACTAAAGTAAAAAAATTTAAGAATTCATGACAAGGAAAAAAGCAAACCATTGCTGTGTATGATGAAGAAACTGGAGGAAGGAGGAAAATATGAAGGTGTTTTATCACACAGATCTCATTCTCAGGCTTTTGCAATGGACAGCTTACGCTCCAAGAGGCTTTTTTGCAATTTCACTATTTCATACTTCAGCTACGTATGTCTGCCTGAACAAAAAACATGACTTAACAAATCAGGTCAATGCATTTTTATCTGCCTGTCTTCAATGCTTTCCTCTTGTCTACACCACTGAATAGAAAGTAAAGTCGATACAAAACCCTTAAAGCAAGAGAATACAATAACCTGTGTATGTGACTTAATGGTGCCATTTAACGGTCGCGTTTCCTGCCATGAATACGCACTTGTGCCTTTCTTATGACCTGCCAGCTTATGAGTAATGAAGTATGTGATCTCCTAGCTACTTAATTATTGTACTGTTTCTGTAGTTTGGTTTTGCTTAGGAATTATTTAACAATCCTTTTTTCCACGCTGTGTTTCCACTCAGCTTTATCACATAGATCATTACAAAAAAAGAGATTTACACCTGCTTTTTTTTTTTTTCCAATCAGAGAACTCATATAGATAAAATAACATACATGCTTGCATGTTTTATAAGACCTTAATTTCAAACATCGGGGTGTCACTTGATTTTCAGCCTGCATGTCCCACACCCAACAAAGATGACAAAGATTCTAACAGGACCGTGTCAATGACAAGCCACCAGTATTTTTAAGAAGCAATTTGCATTTTTAAAAGTGAATATTAAGAAAGCAAAATAAAAAGTAGTCTCTCTGTATTTCTAACATCTATGATAGTTATTTTGGGATTACTGTTCAGTACTTCCCTCACGCTACAGTCACCATAGTAAGATACAAATATTGCAGCTGCCAAAGAAGTAGCATGAAGTATCCAAGGGATTGTGCCAGTCCCACTGTGCTTTTGCTTTCCTTTATCAACAACTTATCTTGAAAGGTGTTTCATCTATTTCAAAATATTTTTGCAACCCCCTCATTTCTTTAATAGGTTTGGGGTTTATGAACAGACCCTCCCACCACAAAGGAATCTGATAATGCTCAGATAAACATCTGTTTAGAGACTGAAGGCTGTGCTAGACCCATCACCAGATTACCAGTGGTCTGGAGACTCTGTTGTAAATACTAACTTTTGGAAACCAGAGAAACAGATAAATTAAATCCTTCCATTTCCAAACAGCAATTTGATAAAGTGCATTTTCCTACCTGCCCCCCCTCAAAAATGGTTCAGGAGATTTCAGAGAAAAAGGTTTTCACCACTAATGAGAGGCTTAGCTGGAATTCAGCTCATGTGATTTAAACCACAGTGCTCCTTTCTCCCTATTTAATTGTCAAAGGGTACAGCCATGTTTCAATTTTGCCTGTTCCTCATTTACTAATTGCACAGAAAGCTGTTTCATTTAGCTTATTTAGTTCCCTACAGAATTAAACTCTACAAAAGCAAAATGTAAAGCATGCTCAATCACTGACAGTTCAGACTACCAGCAAGCAGTCAGGTCTGATTTGAAGTAAGAGAGTGTTTAAATGTGTATCCGACCCAGAACGCGTGATCATACACTCTGCTCTTCTGAGCCTTACAGCTTATCTGGACTTCCAGAGATGCACACCCAGACAGGGGTTTTGACTGGCATTTTGCACTGAGCTTCTGGTCCCACTACTCAACCTTCAGCCTCAGGCCAACAAGCCACCTCAGGGTGAGGGAAAGCAGGAGGTGAGGAGAGAGATCTCCTTCTCTGCTTCCTAAAGAGCCTCACCTCATTTTAATTAATGGACTACCATGCACGTGTGACAATATTCACAATACAGAAAAAAGCTTCTCCTTTCTTTCCAGAGGACAAAAAAGTTGTCTCAGATCCCCAGCTGGCTTGAGAAGATATGTATCTATGAAAGCTGACAAATATTAATGCTGATGCTCATCACCAAGGACCTCGCTCAGAGGGTTTTAGAATAATTTCTTCTAAGTAGCATTCAAATGACCCTTACTATACTTCCTTTATGTAAAACTATGGTCAATGATGGCAGAATTGTTTGCTCTGACTCCTACAGCACTGTACCAAGCAGGTATCCAAACCGCAGTCCACTGCAGCACATGCCACAGCAGGGAAAAAGTGTGATGAGAAAGGAGCAGCAGGGAGGGGCTGTTACAGATACCCCACAGCCCCCATTCCCCGTCCCTCGTGTGCCACTCAAGATAGGGAGGGCAGAGGAGCTGGGGATGGAGGAGTGAAGTTGAGCCTGTGAGGAAGCCTGGCATGGGGGGTGAGGTAAGGGGAAGGGGTTTTAGTTTTCATCTTTGTCTCTTACTATCCAACTCTAATTGGCAAAGAATTAAGTTAATGTTCCTCTGGTCAAGTCTGTTTTGCCCATGATGTTAGCGATGTCTCTATCTTTATCTTGACCCACGAGTTTTTTCACCTTTTTTTCTTCCACCTGTCCTATTGAAGTGAGGAAATAAGAGAGGAGCTGGGTGGGCATCTGGGAGCCATCCAAGGTCCAACCGCCACAAGCAGATAAATGATCTAGAGCCCTACATCTAATTTCCTTCAGTGATTCAGGCTCTCTGAGAGAAATGTTCCAAGCTATCCAAGTACCCACCACCCAGGGCAGGAGGGATCAGATTTTTAGCTGATGAGAAAGGAGGATCTATCTTAGAAACCTCCCCAGAGCTGGCCCCTAGCTGCCCGCTCCACGTCCTCCCCAGAGATTCCCATCCACACTGCAGGGACCAGGCAGGCTTCTGGCAGTTACTGACTCAACTGCCACAAATTAGAGTCTGATACATCAAGAAAACACAAAACTGTAGTGAGTTTACCTTGACTACTATTTTAGGGCCAAGGACATAGTTTTTCATCGCATGTCTGAGCTTTTTTTGTTTGTTTTGGTAACGTTAATGTGACCTCCTAATCAGGGCAGTAGAAAGTTCTGCCTCTTCCAAATTTTTCTCCTTGGTGAGAACAAATAGAAAGCAACTCACTACAGAGATATCAGAACTGGTGCAGACCGGTGAAGAATACATTATATTTAAAAACGTAACACACAGGTGCTCAGAGGTTAAGCTCACCTATTCTGGTCTCAAGCTGACATGACATAAAATCAGAGGTAGAACAGCTTTTGTGAAGTGAGCTGAGGGAACAGGCCATTCATTAAAATGTCATCCTGGAAAACTGGAGATAGGTGACAATAGTTTAAACAGAAAGCAAAAATAGAATGGGGAAAAAAAATCCCTATTTAGCAGTCCAATAACATTTAAAAAAACTTGATAATAACTGGTTACCCATCATTTCCAGAAAAAAAGCCCCTCCATGATTTAATGGGGAAAGAGAAAAACGAAGACAAACCCAGCGCTACCAAAGGAAACAGTATCTATCTTCAGGGTTAAACTCTGCAAACATCCGTGTAGCACCTAAACTTATGAAGACAAAGCTAGCTCATGCCTCTCACAAATACCTGTGCCCACCCTCCTAACCCTCCACAGGGAAACCTTAAGTGCTTTTTTGTTTTTAGGATGTGTGCAGCACCCTATTATGTGGGGCTGTGAAGAGGTTAGTCTGTGTTAGAAGGGCAAAGCTGGGAAATGCAGCCAAAGGAAATCGTAGCCTAGAAGTTGCACTGCTGGCAGGAAGATTTGCTGCTGTCCTGGGGCAATGGGGAGACGTGGATGCTATTTAGTCCTTTCCCATCCTATCAGCCTCCCTCCTGGGGACAGGATCTGAGTCAGTTTGACTGAAGCAACCAACTCAAATGGAGGTGTCATGCTGGAAGGAATAGCATGGCTGGACCAACTGGAGGTCACAGGCTGGATTTTGCCTTTGGTGCCTGTCTTCTCTTCACTGTCGGGAAAGACGAATGGATTCCTTATACATTCACTGCTCTGTAGCAGGTTTGCTTTGTCAAGATAAACCCTAGAAACCACATTTATTAAGCAGAAGTTGATGCTGGTGTCCCTAACAGGGTTTTACAATTCTTTAGGAAAGCACGTTAGATTTGTTAAAGCATTCCTGTACGGTAAGTAAACAACAACCCCGGTTTACCTAAGAGGAGTACAAGAGGTTGAACTGCAGCAGTTCCTGAAAAAGAACCCAGGATTTCCAGTCACACGTATTAGCTGCTTCCCACAGGCATCCATCTCCCTATTGTGAAATAAAAGCTTTATAATTTCCAAGTTTTGCTGTACTGATGTGGAGATACTGAAAAGCAGTGCTAGAGGCTTTCTCAACAGAGCAAAAAGATCTGTACTGAAACGCAGAGCTTGATGCAGGCTGCAGGATCTTTTCCTTTTCCCTTAGCATAAGCATTCAAAGGGTCTAACCATAAAGAACATGCTCCAGAAACTGGTGCCGAGCTCGAGAGTTCTCCAGTGATTCATTCTGACTCCAGGCTGCAATTTCCTTCGCTATTCAAAAGGAGTTCTCACCCGTAGTGGCTGGCGGTCATAAATACATGTACAGCCATTTCTGCCTACCAGCAAATTTCCATGATCCATTAGTTTAGATGCAGGCTAAGTATGAACTGAGGCTGAAGAAGTTACAGGCCAGGGCACTGAGATTATAAGCAAGGCTGTCAATAAATGTAAAAACGCAGCCCCAGAGCACACTACAGGTAGTTTCAATCTTGTCCAGGCATCTCAAACCCAGACTCTGGGATTATTGGGTGCTTCTCTGGCCACAGGCACTGCGCCCACAGGACACTTACTGAAACACTAATCCTTGACATGCTCAACACATAAGCATTGAGGGCTGCAGATACGCTGAGCGCGGCTGACAGAAACAGTACATTCCTGGCATTTCCCCCCTTTTGCAGAGTAACCCTTAGATTTTTTCTCCCCCTTCAACCGGAGGATCAATGGAATGAGCGAATCAAAGGCAAAGAGTTTTGTAGGTCTGCTTGTTGTGTAGACAGGGAGGAAAGACTTCCAGCTTTCCTGAGGTCTGGGTGAATACAGAATAGTTATTTTACTTGGCATTAAATCATGGGGCAAGAAACTGGGTGAAATGGAGTCAATCCCTGGAGGAAAAGACACGGGTCTTCTCACCTATCTCTTAATAAGCAGGGAGAAAAATCTGGTAGCACATCCCATTCTTCATAGTGTTTTGCACTGTAGTGTGGCCATTCATGTTTGGGAAATGACAGTAAAAAGTCTGCAAATTAGGAGGGTAGGAGTTTACACCCACTTTGCTCCTGTATAAACATGCAAGATAAAAGGAGTGGGGAGTGTGTGTGTGTAGGAGGGGAAAGTTAATTGGGCACTGATGTTAGAAGTGGTAGGAAAAAGGAGTCTGTAATACTTCTATGAAATAAATCCTCATGGCAGATTGTAGCAGAGCCTTTCAGGAACAATACTGAGCCCTTGCTATGCTGGGACTCCATCATGTGCCATGGGCTACGCATGGCCTAAGCCCTTGTCAACCTCTGTGGTGCTCCTTCTTTCACACAAGTAGTGCTGTAGCAGAGTGAGTTGTTTGACAAGTAACACGCAGTTCTCAGATCATTATTACATACTCAAACCTTAAAACCCAGGACTGAAATGGTGGCATGGATGTAAGGCAGGAACACAGTACCTGCTCCCCTGGGAATCTTAATGGTACTGCTGTGCACTTTTGAACCAGGCTGAAAGGTCAAGAAGGTATGTAATAAAATATAAGTGAGCTTTTGTAGAACAAATATGATCAAAATCCCAGCCAATGTATTTCCCCCCTTCACCATTTCAGTTCTTTAATCTTTGTGTCAACTTCCCCATGTTTCAAATAAACCAGGAACTATTAATTCATTTTCTTTCATTTCAGGACCCAAGCAGGCTCTTGGCTCAGGACTTGGTGATTGGAAACAGTTATTTTCCCTCGGCACCGAGTCTACATGAACGTTGGAAACCACGACAGCATTAGCAACATAATTCTTTCAATGTTATCTATGCAGTGTAAATCCAACCTTTTTTGAAATTCATTGCCTGCCAGGCAAAACTATTCATGCATAATACATATCTTGGACTTGGACAGAAGATTACTGACATTATATTACTCCCTATTTCCTTTGTTGTGGAAGCTCTGCATTCCTGGCAAACCAGGAAAAAAAAATATCCTACATCTCTCATAAAGAAATAACTCTCAACCATGTCTTTATTTACCATTTCTGAGTTTGGTATCAGCACAACAGTTACACCTGTCCTTGCTTTTCATAAAGTTTTGTATGTGCCTGCATTGATGTGGCGGTTTTGGCCCTAGCTAGAGGCC
>VZTU01030413.1:0-152340 GCA_013400835.1 Zapornia atra
CCAACCTCACAAAACCACAACAGGTTGCTATGAAATTGCCAGTATTCGGGCAGTTGCCCAAAGCCCAGTCAAAAAGCAGTGAACCCCCCATCTTCTATCCCTAGAGTAGCAGGGACACATGATCAAATAAATGAGAATATTAAACATGAAAAAACAGATTCCAACTGATTCAGTGTCTGATTCCAGTGGTCAGACACAAGAAGGGTGCCTTTTTATCGTTACACAAACATCAGGAAACACAGGAACCTCATGTTTCCAGATTGGGATGACAATCTCAACCACACACTATTTCCATGCACACCCACTGCACTTCAGCCTAGGCAAAGAACAGCAATCAGAAATGAGTCCCTTTTTCCTTCATATCCGGCAGCAAGAGTATTTCTTCTGAAAATAAATAAATAATTTTGTTATAATTCTGCAACAATTAGTTGATGTGATTACTTATATACCAATTATTCATAAAAACATCTATTTTTTAAAAAAAAAAATCTCCTGCTGAACTCTTGAACTCCATGGTATGTATTAGACAAGTTTATCTTTCAGAAATACAGGGCAGGGAAACAGGGCAGCCACTTCAGGATTTGGACACCTTCTTTTAAATTTTCAAGTCTGCAAGTATGTGCCACTGTACCAGGGGCAGGATTTGTGTATCTAAACACAGCAAATCTTTTCTCCAAAATTTTCCACCACCTCAGAGCTCAGACTATGAGCAGTTTTCAGAGTATCTTTTTTTTCTTTTTTTTTTCCCCCAAAAGGACTATTTTTGTTAATGTCTATTATTCTGTCACACTTATTCCAGATGAATTTCATCTACCATTGTGCTCCTTAATCCCTCAATGTATTTAAATCCATCTGGAATTTTTCTAAATCCTCCATAGTTCTTCCTAACAGAGACAATTTGCCCATGGGGTACCACTAATCTCTCTACACGCTGAGAAGCAGCAGTTCATGACGAATCTTTCTCTCCTATCTCATAACCAGTTCTTAATCTGCAGTGACACCCTGGCCCTTGCTCTGTGACTCAGTCTCCTTAAAGTTGGTATGAATAGCATCCCATTTATCTCCTGTTGATTTGAAGGGTAGGTACAACTTACAGTTTTTCCTGCATCAGCAGCTTCTCTCCTGAGAGAGTCTGATGTATCTCATCAGAAGGTGCGTCACTCCTAAGGGTCTTCCAGGCATGGTGCTGCTGGGAAGGAGAAGAGAGGGTCCCTGGCACTGCCTTCTGGCCAAGGCTCAGTGGCCTTTAGATATAAATAGCCAAGAATTAAAATGTGAATAGTAGCTTATCACTGATGTAGTTTGAGAGTCTGTGATCACAGCACTTCTTTAGCTCAGAGAAGCTGAAAACAGTAAGAGGAAAGCTTTTACTTTAAGGACACAGGTAATTATTTTTCCCCTTTACTCTTATTTTTATCTTTTTTCCTGCTAAGATTAGTAAATATTGTAATAAGCGACACAATGGGAAATAGTGATTAAAGAATGAAATATAAGTATGTGAACCTCTTTGTGTGCAAATTTCAGTAGAAGCTGAACTATGGGAGAGCTGCTGATGCCATCACAACAAACAGACGTAGCTTTATGAAGGCTCCTCAAGAGATTTTCACTCCTCTCTTCCCACTCTCTCCTGTAATTCAGCTTCACAACATTTTCTAGCACACCCACACCACTCATCTCTGACCCAAAAGATCACCTACTAAACATGGCTGACTTAGCTGCCAACTACTAACATCTGAGCTATGTACCCTGCAATCCAGAGGAAAGATGTCACATTTGCCTGAGGAGGTAATAAATAGTGTATGGTGTCAGCTACACGTGCCCCATGGAAGGAATGATTGCTCCTGCCACCTTAGGTAGCACATGGCATGCCATAGAAGATGTGGTCACACAGTGACATGACTCTCCCATTCTCATCAGGTTGGCAACAACCAGTAGCAAGCTATTGAACTCAGTCTTCTTCAGCTCCTACTTCTCTTTTTTCTAGACACAAAGGAAGTCTCACTCATCACAAGAGAGATGCATATTATCCATACAGCAGAGAAGAAACTGAGTAGTTTGCTTCGGGTCACAGAAGAGGCAAGTGACATAGCAAGGATTACTGAGAATGTTTTAACAGCAAAGTAATTTATAGTGTTGCCATTAAATTCTTTCTGAGTCTACCAAGCCTTAAAAAACCCAATTTAGATATCAAAACTGCATATATTTCTCTTGTCTGGAAGTGCCCCTGAGAGTAACTCATCTGATAATCTGTAATGAAGGTCCTGGGCACTGATGCTTCAAGTCCATGGCATTACACCAGCCTTCCTTGTCTGTCTGAGCTTGAGGCTTTTGTACATGTTTCAGTGTATTTCCATGCATCTTGAAGCCCAGATCCCCAGTAAAGACTTAGAGAAGGAACATACTTCAGCACTAAATTGATTTAATTTGGTTTGAACGTGGTTTGTACCTTAAATTTAGTTTAGATGATGATTAATTTTCTAAATGGTTCACATTTATTCAGGATTCATGAAAGCAACCAAATAACTTCTGAGCACGAAGCTACTCAACGGATTGTTTGAGAGCTGCCTGACTTCACAGCACTGTTAGGGTAATCATTTTAGGGACACTGCAATTTTATTGCATCAGGCTCCAGTTTCGTTTTTCTATGCTTGTTTCCTCAAAGGCTTTATTAGCCATAAAACCTTTTTAAGCTTACTTATGTTTTGACAGCTCAGCAAACTCCCACTTTCTGTAATTTTTTTTTCCCCTGTTCCCAGTAAGTGTGAATTTAAACCTCTTAATACAGCCAGATTCAAGTCCAGACCAATTTGTAACACAGATGACACTTGGAAAAAATCAATGGCAGTGGTCAGGCTATGAAGGTCAGAGGAGATAACGGCATCACGGAAACATGAGAGTGAGAGAAGTCGAGAAGGACCAACTCTCTAGAGGTACACTGGGAGTGTGACACTGTGCCAGCCTGTACTTGCATTACTTCAAACACATGCTACCTCCAGCTGTGTTAATAGCAACAAATTCATACGGATGCTTTGCCCCTAGCAGAAGCATGGAAGTAATGGCAATAATCTGTGCCATAATTGTGGTATCCTCCTTTCTGAGACTGAAATGGACCCCACTGAAGTACTCCCTAATGCATTTTAACCTGCATGTTAGAAACAGTGCTGGAGTCCACTTGTCACGAACCCAGGATCTTTGATGCAAAAAAAAGCCTTCAAAGTGCAAAGGTGTTCTTTCATATCAAATTACTCCTTCGTACAAATAATTAACAAATGAGATTGAGGACAAGTGATGATACATGTTTTAATGCAGTGACGACTTTTGAGTCTTTCCCTTCCTTCACATCTTCCTTCTTTCTTCAAGGCAGCTTAAAGCCCAGATCAATTTATAATGCAAATGTTTTAAATTAAAAATGACAAAGAATAGCCAATGACCTAGTGTTAAAAGAAAAAAGCTAAAGAAACACAAAATTTACCATGAGAGATACAAGCTTTAAAGATTTTAAACATGACTTTTTATAAAAATAATTTTCCACTCTATTAAGAAACTAAATCTATTTCTATAGAAGATACATGTGGTCTTTAGATTGTGGCAGACCTTCTTCAAGCAAGTACCAGTAGAAAGCCAGAATGCCTACTTGAAATAAAAATTAAAATATGTTCTCTATTTCGATTTATTCTCTGCTTCCTGAATTAGTCCTCATTGGTTTCCTACTTACAAGATTTCATTTGCATGAAATAAAAAAGATTTAGGGTGAGATTAAAATTACTTCATTCTAATTTTTGGCAGTCAAGCATTTACATAGTGAACCTGTTATCCGAGTTAAAATATTTAAAAAAAAAATACAGGCGTGAAAATTAAATTATGACTTTTTTATATCTGGGCTTCCCAGGATTGGAAAGAACAGCAGTGATGAAGAAGTACTGCTAGATAATAGACTGCATTATGATTCAGTTTGCTGCATTCCCAGGAATCTTGATCTTTGGCTTTCTCCTTCTCACTCATTTCAAAAGCTTAAAATTCATCACTCTTTTATAATGAAATACATGGTAATTACCCGAAAAACACTGTGATACACCGAAAGTATTGACCATATGGTATTGTGAGATATTGCAGCATCTCGGGGTTTTAATGACTACCACTGTTTGCAAAAACAAAGCACAGCTCAGAGCCCCATCCCTAGTTCATGGATACATAACATGCAGCCTGAGCAGCTAAAGGTCTATAGCCTGGAGACAGCAGTGTGTCCAGAACCTGCCGTTAGAGAGGTTGTGGGGTATCTGCATCCGCTGCTCTCATGAATGACTTGAACACAGGATGCTAACATGGCACAGAAGGCATGGAAAGACAGGAATGGGAACGTCTGTTGAGGGAAATGAGGCAGACAGCCATATCTGTTCCGATAAGTGGAGAGATACAAACGTGAGCTAGTCCTTGTGGCATTACCGGGGACTCCAGGCACAGCCCTACAATTACCCACTGCCTTTCATCAGTTTGAGGGACCAGAGTGGTTCCATGCCATCACTGCTGCCAGTGTGACAGATCAGCTGGTCACTAGCTAGATCAATTCAAAGTTTTGCTCTGGAAGTTCTTCTAGAGGTAAAAATGCAGAGCTAGTCCTAACAGAAAGCAGAGAAAAACATCTGGGGAAGTGAAGCCCTAAGAGGAGGGAAAGATGGACGCCTGGAAGCAAACTTACCTTGTAAAATTATCTAGATCAGCAGGTCAGAATCATATTCTGGGATAATATATTTCAACAGATTTTGAAAGCACAAAACTACAGACAACAGAAGTAGAACAGACTATCATCTTACCCCTGCACGTGCAACAGAGAAAAACAAAATAAAAATATTCAAAGCTGAATTCTTTTATTAAAATAAAAATAAATCTAATATTGCTCTCTGTAGCCAAGCTACAGTAACTGCTGTTTTTCTCTAATTTTCTGTTTTAAGGGTAAGATGCATGAAACATCATTATCTTATGGGAATATATAATATCGGAATTAAGGCACTGAAACAATAATGTGGGGGACATGATCTCTGTCACTTTCTAAGTATCACAAGGAATCTGGAGAATTAAAAAGAGAAAAATATTTTATATCTAGAAAACCCTAGGGAGTGTGAATAATTGCATGTGAAATTTTAGCCAAGGAAGATTCTAGATTTACTTGTCTCCAGCAGTTATGTCACTGAGACACAATGACAGAATTGTCTTTACTGGATAAATTCATACTGGATAAATCCTGTATTATTTAGAAAGGGGGTCAAGCTATGCTATCAGAAACAAAACTTTTGGCTTTAAAATCGATGATTGACATTTATGAAACTTATTTATACAAGAGTAGAGACTGCTAGGGAAAGTGAGGGATAAAAATTTTATGTATAACCTCTTTTTTAATGTTAGTAATACTATTCCTTGCTGATTTTAACAGACCTTAGTATCAAGACCTTGTCTTGTTTATGTATGTTTATAATTTCATTTTTTAAGGTAGTTGTAGAAGTTCCTTTGATAAAGTATACTTACAGGTAGAATAACAATTACAAAGAGGATGTTGAGCTATGCAGGGAAGGTCAAATCAGTGTTTCTGTTTGCATATATGTATTAAAGGACAAGAACATTTTGTTATTTTCTGAAAAAGAGCTGAAGTGTCTTGTGGAATATAAAAGCTCAGCTTCTAAGAAACTTCAAGATCATTTCATTGCTGTAGATAGGTGATTATGATATTACGATCCATTTTCTCCCATTTCTTTTAAATTTTGTTTTTAAATGCAATTAAAATGCCCTGAATATTTTAATCTGGGAGGGGAAACAAATAATGAAGACCATAAAAATACAATGCTTTAATAACTTGCCTAGGAAAACAGAAAACTCAAGGGATAAACCACAAGTTCTATGTAACTCAGATTCAGAGTGCTAAGGTGATCACCACCTTGCAGAAAGTAATCATTATATACAAAGCAGTATCATTTATCACCTTTGTATAGGTGGAGAAATAATATAAAGCATTTGGAATGAACCTAACCCTTCAACACATTCAGTGAGTCAGACTAATCATATTCTGTAGCAATTTTATACTATGAACACAGGATCCATTTTCAGCTTTGTCACAGCATCTGAGCAGAACACCAACTACCTCAAATTAAATGCACAGAAATGCATGTATGATCCAATTAACATGTTGTGGACAGATTTACAGCCTATATAATTTTATATGGTCTGGAATTGAGAGTTAAGATATGACAAAACATGAAATACCCAGGAATTGACTAATACAACAACGCCAGAAGTTGTCTCACAAGCCAACACAGCTGTCCATGATCTTGTGTTTATCTTAAAGATTTCAAGAACATGCATTATGATAAATCACAAAGCAGGACAGGGTCCTCTGCATTGGGTGTCCAAGCATGGCTTCAGAAAAGCATGATTTGATTCTAAAGCTTGAAAGACTGAGGAAAGGAGTGAAAAGGGATGAACTTTCTACTCTCAAATGAAGGTTCATCTTAGTGCATTTAAGTCTAACTACCACATCTCATATTAAAAAGCTGCACAACAGCTTGACTGTTCAAGCTGCTGAGCATGAAGCAGCTTGCATTTAGTTTTACTGGAGGTGGTTAAGAACTGCATGTCCTAGAAAGTCAGCCTTTGGGTTTCCTCATCAGGGCCTCAGGAGGCTAAACATTATTTAAATATTTTGATTGTGGGATCTTGGACCTCAGGTTAGAGCCAGACAAATGGGAGTGTTGGGATTATTTGCAACTAAATGTTTTCCATACTTGGAGAACTAGAAGTTCAGAAAATAGGAAGAGTTCTTTGGCACAATGGCAAAGACTTCTCTGATCTGAGTTCATACTCATGTTTCACCACTATAACGGACAGGGTTTAATAATTACTGCCAAAGTAACGTACAAACAAAAATAACATCCTGTATAACTTCATTTTACAAGATTACTTTAGAGTTTCAGAGCTAAAATTAGTAGAAACAGTTCAAAGCAGTTACACCAAGAAAGAAACAAACCTCTTTCACACAAATCCTACTGAGGCAGAATACCAATTTTTTTGAAGGATAAAGGAGTAAACAAAATAAATCACCCAATTTGATTGGTTTCTCAGCATAATAAAGTGCTGAAGCAGCACAGTGAAGGATTTGCTGGACAATTTTCTACACTGAAACTGTCAATTCATTCCGAAGCTTAGTGCTGATGGATATTATGGATTGGTATGGATTGCACTGCTCCAACCATCTGAAAGGTCACTCAACAAACGCAGCAGGAGCGACCTATTGTTCTTGCCATTGACAATCAGACTGCCGTTTTGACAAGTCTTTAAACTATCACAAATCTTTTCTTCAAGTATTACATGGAAATGTTTATCTTTGCTTTGTGGCACAATTAAAAGCTGGCATCTTAGGAGTTCACTGAAGCAGTCTTAATATCTCCTTGGGTCACACTTGCAAAGCCATGGAAGCCTGAGAATCTAATAGTGAATGGATCACCCCTGACATCTGTCAACTATTCCACCGAGTATAATCTTTTCAGTTCCATTTTCGGATCAGAAGGTGAAAAGAACTCAAGCTATTATCCCCAGTGTACAAATATGTTGGACTACTTCCCTTTCTCACCAAAAGACGGCTGTTTTGGCTTTAAAAATGAAGCTTTGATGCTCAAAAAAAAACCCAAAACAGTGGCCAGTAAAAATTGATGGCTTCAAATGACGACCTATTGTTTTATGGAGGAAAAAGAAAAACGTGTAAAGATAGTAGTACTGTAAAATAAATAAGTGCTCATTGTGTTGTGTTTAGGTATTTCATTTTGTGTGCTCAAGAGTGGACTAAAAAGCCACACTTAAACCATAATTTTAGGTTTATAATCTTAAATGTGCTACTTGCTGCAAGATACTTCACATATGAATTTGAGTAACATGCTGTTAGGAAGATATATTGCATGCCTACCTTTAGGTCCAGCTTCCCCTTAATTTAAAATTGCCTTTAATTTAAAATTGCCTCTCAAAGAGGGTTGTTTTCAGACTGGCATAGATTAAAGATATGACTAGGAATAGTTCCAGCCCCTTTCCTTCACTGTAAGAATATAACATGCATGCACAATTATATATAAATGTGCAGCACGTACCTAAGACATTTATTAATACTATCTACTGCAAACAGACAGTGAGATTTTAGTACAGAACTTAATGTTGCAGGAAGCTTAACTAAGGAAATGTTCCCTAAATGGACATCAAAATTTCCTTTCTCTGGCATGAGAGTTACCAAACACCTCTTTCTCTATCCCCAGGCTGAGACAGTTGGGCTTGTTCAGCCTGGAGAAGAGAAGGCGCTAGGGAGACATTCTAGCAGTCTGCCAGTACCTGAAGGGGCTACAGGAGAGATGAAGAGGGACTGTTTACAGGGGCAGGGAATGACAGGAAAAATGGTAAGGACCTTAAGCTGAAGGAGAGTAGATTTAGACTAGATATCAGGAAGAAATTCTTCCCTGTGAGGGTGGTGAGAGGCTGTGGCTGCCCCCTCCGTGGCAGCATTCAAGGCCAGGCTGGATGGTTCTTTGGGCAACCTGGGCTAGCAGAGGGTGTCCCTGCCCATGGCAGGGGGATGGAACTAGATGCATTTTGATGTCCCTTCCAACCCAAACCATTCAATGATTCTATAAAAAACCCACAATTACAGAAATATTCATGAATACAAGTTCTTGACAACACTGAACCAATTGCTCTCTAAAGGCCAGTTTATGTACTAAAGTGTTTGTAGGAAATAATAGGACACAATAGATCCCTCAGCTGCTACAGAAAGTATTCCATTGTTCCTGCAGAGTGGACACGACACTTTTTAGCATGTGGAATTTCCTGAACAGGTTTTGTTATTCTTATAAAATTCCAGACTATATAAATTTTATTTTGCAAAATACAGGGTTTTCATTTTCCTCTTACATTTTAGATAGACCTATTCAAAACAAAGATGCTTAACAACAACAACAACAACAAATCTTAAACCAGTATATTTTTGTTTTGAAACGCTGAGGAGAGTCAAATCACTGAAGAGTAATGTTACTTGCTAAGAAAGCTGAACCAAAATCTTTGCTGCAGATATATATGTACACAACATAATCCTGTTACAAAAGGATTTTTTGCTTTAGTTCAATCAGCTAACGATTAACCCATTCTAGATTAGAAACCGAAAAAAAGCATGAAAGTTTACTCTCTTTTTCTCTACAGGACTTTGGAGAAGATGACATGTGCTTGTACTCAAAGTGCTAAGAATGTAGTGGAGAGTTATCAGTTAAGTTTTATGAATACAGATATTACATGCTTTGTGTAGTGAGCTGGTTACCGTTAAAAACTAAAATTATTTTGATACACATATTTTTGACTCCAAACAATTTGTTTTTCATCTAACTCATTAAAATTTTTTTCTCATAATTTGAGTGTTTTCATCAACTTCCCAATGTTTATCTAAATCCAGCTTGCCCAAAAGTTAGTAAAACTGTAGTAAATTTAGTATATAAGACCAGTACTTTTTGCCTTTCTAGCATTGAAAATAGTAAGGAAGCTAAACAAATCAAAGCTAAATTATATTTGTGTATATGGAGTCCTCTAGAACCAAAAATATTTGGACTAACAACCCTATTCTCAAGTTTTATTGAATAATAATAGACATGGGAGAAAAACCATCAGCTGGGCCCTAGCTTGGGAGAAATCCAGATAAGATGACACAGAAAAATTTGCATGCTGAGAAGACTGAAAGTCAGAACATCTTCCATTATGTAGAACTGCGAGCACTCCAAGCTTTTAGAGAAGTTATGAGACAAACAAGTTTGGATATTCAAGGGAGATAGTGTCATTCAGATACTGTTGGATATAAAGGTGCTTTCCAGACTGATGTGAGTTAAAAGGCCTGGTGGAAGTAGCACTGAGCTGGGGGAAAACTAATTTCTACTGCTCCATATAGCACTTATAGGCAGGAACCAAGATGTGTGGTTAAATTAGGGTATCCCATCAATTTCTGGTAGACTGGTTTCAGAAACATAGAAGGGGATTCCTGAGTGGCCCCTTGGCAAAAGGTAAACAGAAATGCAGCCTGGCCAAAGGACTAAGGTACAGCCTAGACAGAAAAATTTATTACTCTGCAATAACTGGCTTTCTCCTGGAGCAGGTTCTTAAAAATAATGAGCCTGCTACAGGAACTGGTCAACAAAAATGAACGTTACAGGAAAACAATTGAAAAGTGTAATTTAAAAAGCTATTTAAAACTGTTTAATTAAACCCAAAGCACTCGGCCATTAAATGATTATTAACACTGCCTATTGACACACAGAGAAGTTACACAACTGGACTTCAAATCATTTGGGATTTTCCTTAAAGCGTGTACTCCAAAACTTCCAAAAGGTCTTTTCTAAGCTCTAGAGGTTGTTTTCCATAGAAAGTGAATAATATTTAACACTGAAATGATAAAAATAAAACTCAGAATGGGAGCAATGCAAGGCTCTATTATCATAACTTTCATCCCCACAATGTCCTCACAGGTGAGACCTTTCCTTCAGCATCTCTCATTCCAGTAGCTAAGTAACTTTTATTTTCTGTAGGGTAAACTCTGAGTCCTTATGAAATATATTCCTTCCATTATCTCTGAGGAGTGAGTGCTTGTTCCCTACTTTTTGAGAAGTCTCTGTCTGTCTCTGCCTGTCTCTGATGTTTGCAGGCTGCCGAGTCTCAGTTTTCACTCTCCTCTCTTCTGCCTGTCCCTCCATGCACTGTATAAAATCTCTTTCCCCCAAATGGCATCCTTTCTTCGTGATCCCATCTTTCTCAACTGTAGCCCCTGGGAGAA
Source organism: Zapornia atra (assembly GCA_013400835.1). Classification (NCBI taxonomy): domain Eukaryota; kingdom Metazoa; phylum Chordata; class Aves; order Gruiformes; family Rallidae; genus Zapornia; species Zapornia atra. The sequence continues at coordinate 10,832 of VZTU01030413.1, forward strand.
GATGAACAAGAAGTTGTGCTCTGATACCCCACCACATACATTTCAAAGCAATGGATTGTGGTAAAAACAAGAATCCTCCAGAATCCTATTGCCTTCAATCCCATTAAGAAGTCTGAGACTGTCAAAAGAATCAATCCATGCTACAAAAGTTTCTGTAGCAGTTTCTTTATAACACCAGGCAGACGTTTGTAAGACCACCCTAGAAATTCCTAATTTCTCACAAATGAGTCAGAATTGCTAACCAAATATAACAGGGGGCAAAAGGATGTAGAATTGCCCGCATCATTCTAAACTCCCAAATGTTCCTATAATAAACTATGTATCACTAGGGGGAAAAAGCTGTCTTTTGAAAGTATAGTATTAAATGTCAAATTCATTAGTGACATGACCTGAAATCATTAGGTCTTTCTTTCTACACTAGCTGCATATGTGAGGTTTGGATTCCTATATGTGTTGCTTTCACATCAAAATGAAAGCACAGAGAAAATATTGTGTTTTATTATTGTGTGTCGTTTTTTGAAAGAATGACTCAGGCATTGATATTTAGGCTACTTTCAAGTCAAATATTTAAAGCCCACATCCTAACCGTAAGAACACTTAGTGACATATTGGAAGGTCACTGGAACATGAGAAGATAGAGAGAGGTCTAAGTAAAAGACCTACAAACTAAATATCTTCTGCATTGGAGGAAAGGCAACTGTAAGAAAATTGAACTGTTTTCTTGTATTTTCATCAAAGTACTGAACAGGTTCCAAACAGTTTCAGATGTATTAAAAATCAGGCCTGTGGCATTTTCCTTTGTACATTCATATTTCATTAGGTGCAATGACTTTATCTTCTCCAGTTAAAAACGCCATTCAAATTGGATGCTATACTTACTCTTTCACCGTCACAATATAGCCATATTCTTTCTCCTCTGAAGACTTCACTTCAAGTTGTAAGCCTTGTTCCATAGTTTTCTGAGGCTCTTCATAGGAGTTTCCATCCTGCATTAAAGTGTTCTTAATCCAGTAGCGAGTCTCGCTTGGGTCTTTTGAGTCAGATTCACTGTCCTTTGCAGCTGTCAGTTCCCTTGAGAAAGTCTCACTTTTTACATTTTCCACACCAGCATTTATTTCTTCTGAGGAAGAAGAGTCAGTGTCTTCAGATTTCTTGGTTTCTGCCTTAGTAGATTCTTCAGGCATAAGGTCTTTAGGCATATTTTCGGGTAATGCATTCTCATTCAAGAATTTAACTAGTTTTTCAGCCTTCTCCTGTAATAAAAAGAGTATTATTTTAAAAACTGAACACAAGAATGTTATACTGAGCCAAAGCTGGACACAGTATTTCAAATCCACTGATTGATTCAGTACAGTCTATTCATGCAAATGTGAGAATATAACATTAATTCAGTAATAATTAAAAAATCATTAAACTATGCCAATGTATTTTTCAATGTTTTAATAAGAGTGAAGAAATTCTATGGTGACGTAGAATTAAGTTAGTTTCTTCTTCAATTATCATAGAATCTGGACAGTCTTTTCTCTGTCATCAACAGATAGAAGAAAATGCTCATGACATTTTCAACGTGTTTATTTTTATGTGTCTGTGTATTTAATTATTGATGATAATAAAACTGCTATCAACTAGGTTAAAGAAAAGAAGAAACAGAACTACCCATCAATATGCTTATGTTTTAGGACTGGAAACATGTCGTCTCACAAGTCCTAATACAAGAAAGGAAAGAGGTATGTGACGAATTATATTTCACTTATTCATCTCTAGAAGCTGTAACAAACTGTGAGTGATACACTAAGCTAAGTAAATACAGGATCACAGCATGATATATCTGTCTAATAAATTAAACAATAAACAAATGAGCAAACTCAAACCACATGCCTGGAACAATTTGTTAGCTAGTTCCACGTAAGTTTTATTACAGCCAAGCATTTGGGAGGAGATGATGGCTAATGGGAATTTTATACTCTGTGATACAATATATTCTTTTCTATCACATCCCCTATTCAAACTGTCACCAAGAAATCTATACATGGGATCCTCTGTAAATCTAGTGTGAATGCAGTGCTGCATTCCTTGAAGAATTTCATGTGGGTGGTTAAAATTGCTGCCAATTTGTCCATTTGTGCATTTTCCTTGCTTGGTAGAAGGGTAGCTACTTTAAGAGATATTGTTGTGAACACAAGAGGGTCTGCCCATTTATGAGTACTGCAGTGTTAGCTTTTGATAGGGTATACAGTAGGAGATTCATAGCAGTTAAAAAAAAAAAAATTCTTTAAGATTTTGTCTGCTCCATGTAACCCAGAAAAAAGAAAGATGAATATACCTCAAAAAAAGGCTGAATATAGGACATAAGCCTATAGGATATGAGTCAAAGATCATGAGGAGTATTGCAAAAACCAAACTGGAATAGAAAACCAAATTTGACGTTACCACATAGGGTATGAGATGCAATGCTGAGAGCTTTCAAAATACATCTGATATTCAGCAGCTTGGATGAATTAATGGTAAAGAATGACAGATCACATGAGACAGGGAATTTTGAACCCTCTCACAAACAGGTGCCATCAGAGGGAAAATGTTTGTTATCCAGTTCTGAAAACCAGAGAGATTATCTGAGCAGGGATATTTAGAATCCCCAAAACTAAGAGGAAAAGGACAGATGCTTTCAACAGCACATCTCAATAGTGAAAATTTACTAACCTCAGGAAAATCCTGAATTTGTCTGAACTTTAGGATCCATTATGAATTCTATCTGTTTACAACTGAGAGAGAAGCGTAAAAGGACTTGGTTGTGGCTTTTTTGAACTGTAAAGCTAATTTTGCTTAAGTTTTAAATAAATATTCATTTATTATTTCAGTGCATCAACAACAATATGCCTATGGTGTGGTACCAAATTGTATCACCACAAAGCACAAAATAACTTGTGTTTTAGAAATATAGTGTTGATGTTCACTACACATAAACGTCTTCTGAGATGAAATACTTGTTCTGTTAAAAAACTGGTACTCTACCTCTTTATCAGTTTTGGCACTGGTTTCATGCACTTCAATGTCTGCAGGATATGAAAAGCACAAATACATAGTTATGAAGGGAAAACATCATATAGGAAACAAACACCGCTTATAGACAGGTTTGTAGTGGTGGCCTGTTCATGCAATTTAAACATTAAGACATCAAAGCTGAACGGGCAAAGTAAAGAGCACTTTATAATTCAGTATTGTTATTCTAACCCCACTTCGATAGCAAATTAATGCAAGATCAATAGACAGAGTACTTTGAGAGCCAATGTAATAGTGTTATTTTGCTAATTAAGTGTCCAATCTTCATATCCGTTTATCAATATCTAAGAAAAAAACCAACAATAAAATGGTTCTAGCTGGCTGAATGGACATTTACATTAAAGAAAAAAGAAACATATAGACATATTGTGGAGGAAGAAAAAGACTTTTTTATATAGATCATCTAGCATAAACATGTTATACTTTGACTACACTGATGATATGCAGTCACATCATTAACCTCAGTCAAACAAAGCTGGCTCTTTGGTTTATGGACTGCCTTATTCATCTCCCCTGGCATGATTCAGGACAAATCTCCACATCGGCTCATTTTAATTTATACAAAGAACTGGCAATTAAAATAATCTGTAATTAATCAATAAACTATACCAGTAATGATTTAAATACATTAGAATGAAAAAAGCCAGTCAGATAAAATTACTGCTTGTTACTTCTATAGTACATTTTTGGTGTCTGACATAGCGTAACTTTCCTGAAGTAGAGAATGGCTAAGTGGTAGCTTATGTCCCACTGTGGTATTAACTCATCAATGGCAATTACTGTAGGTCCTGAATTGGCATCACCAGGAAAATATGTATCCAAGCAGAAGCAAATAACCATAATAACTCTCATTTCCCTGAGCAGGAAAGGGAATGACTAGTTTTCTACCCGTACCTGTCTAGGACTTTCTTCTGCAAGTAACTGTGGTACATTAAAGAATTATTATCTGTAAAACACAATTTTCCCTCCACATATTTCAAAATAGATTCTTGGAATATAATCATTTTTCATATCGTTTTGCTTAAATATCTCATTTTCAAGAAAGGGAAATTAGACCATACAGCATAAAGCAGTTTGTATTTCAGTATATTGGGTGCATACATTTATCTTGTTTGTGAAGCTTGAAAAAAAAAGGCTTCACAGATGCATTTTTAATAAACAAATTATCTGCTGTAAAAAGAAAACAACACAGCTAAAATTCTACAGCCTTATGGGGAAGAGAGAGAATCACAGAATCACAGAATCATTTAGGTTTGAAAAGATCTTTAAGGTCACACCACTGAGCTTGACTGAGTTCAGGAAGCATCTGGACAATGCCCTCAGTCCCATGCTCTGACTTGGCTGGCCCTGTGTGGAGCCAGGAGTTAAAATCGATGATCCTTATGGGTCCCTTCCAACTCAGGAGATTCTGTGATTCTATGATCGTTAAGTTGAACCACCAACCTAATACTGCCAAGTCCAACAGAACTAAATACAGAAACTTTTCCTTCTGTCCTCTAAAACCGATTTTACTAAGTCTAGCCTTAATGAGAAACAACGAAGGAAAATCAGGTTCGCTATCATGTGCTATACTTAACTCTTAGAGCTAATACCTGGTATGTTAACACTGTTTTCCATTAATTCAGTCTGAATCTCTGCCTTTCCTTGAGTACCTCCTTCCTTTATTTGATCTTCTGTTTTGTCTTCTCTAGTTTTTTCAGCACCCTCCTCCGTTTCTTCCTGAATGCCAACTGTTTGAATTGCATTGGCGATAGTATCAGCAATCTCATCCAGTTCTGTTGAGCTGAGATTCTCCACATTCACCTGGTGTTTCTCTAGGTCCTTCAATACATCTTTAATAAGTGTTTCTGGATCACAAAACAACACAAGCACAAGATTTAGCTGCATACATGAAGCGCATGCACTTGTATCAGTAAGTATCTTTCATTTTCCCTAAAACGTAGCTTTGCCATCATGGAAAGTGTCTGTTTTCCAACAGTGTATATACATTCATGCTGCCATCTTTATAGAAAAAAACATATTATAAATGGATGTTAGAGTCCATGACAAGGTGAATCGCTGTTGGGCTCTGGGAAATGTAAGCCACTACAACCCCGCAAGTTGACCTAGAGAGAAGGGTATACAATTGTCACTTTTTCTTTACAAGAAGGGTGTGTTTCCTCATCTAAACTGACTCAAAACACTACTACAATAGGTAATTAAGGTAGCTTAGCTTTTTTTCCTTTTAGTTGCACTAAGGACAAACAGCATTACTATTTATTAGATATTTAGTGATTTCTATACCGAGCTCTGGAAAAAAAGTCGTATATTTTGTCTTTCAATTAAAAAGCTCCTCTAAAATTAGAGGTGAATATGGATATATGCCCATTACATACATGTATAATAAATGGACAAACTTTCTAAACTGTATTGATTTCTCTTGGAAATATATTTTTTGTCAAAAGTGAACATTTTTGGTTTGGTTTATCAGCTATGAATATTTTATGAGTAACACAGAGGAAAGAAATGTTAAGGTGACATCCAAAGTCAGGAAAAGCAAATGTATTTTTATTTTGGGGAAAAAAACCCAAAACCAACAAAAAAACCCCAACCTTGAAAAAAAAAAAAAAAATTGAGAAGATTAAATTCAAGGACAAGAGATACCAAAGATGATTTAGAAGATATTACAGCTCTTCAGAGAAGGTACTTTTCTGACAGCCTATATCCTTCAGTACCGTTCTATATAACTGGCAGTTTTATATTAGACATTAGGAAGAAATTATTCCCTGTGAGGGTGGTGAGGACTGGAACAGGTTGCCCAGAGAAGTTGTGGATACCTCTTCCCTGGAAGTGTTCCTACACATGCAGGCAAGGAAACTTTTTACATAGAAGATACTGTGTACAAGGAAGATATGTACTGCTTTTAAATGTCTGTTGAATGTATTAATCTATACAGAAGCAGTGTGAAGGAACATGCAACTCTTTTTCTTATAGTAATTACATGTCTTGATTAAGCCCTGTGGTTGGACATGTTCATTATCACATAAACAAGACTTTGGGACTGCTGCCAGCTTTCAAGCTTACATAAAGGTGAATTTAAAAGTAGGTGTGCAAAGGGGAAAACTGCTAGAAAAGGGGCTAAAGAGAGGTTTTGCTTCTCACAGAAAGGAGGAAGAAGTAGTAAAGACTAGGGAAGAAGTAGTAGTTAGGGCCTCTTCTGCTTGAGGGAAGAGGCAGCAGAACATCTCCTGTTTTACAAGGAGACAGGAATTAAGGCTTGTCACTGGGAATAGAGGCCAAGACCTTGGACATATCTGTTAATTTTTTGGGCCCACGGCATCAGCTGGAGAGGTTAGAGCCTGCAGCTGACCATCAGATTCATGGTGCCATCTCAAAGCAGAGATTAATTTCCTCCAACCTGCCCCATAACACAACAACTAAACTAATGCTATTTTTCCTAAACTAATGAGTCAGTATAAACCAAGATAAATCAAGCTATTTAAATAGTAGGTTTACTGTGAGTCAAAGAAGATTTTGACAAATGGGGAAGATAGTTCTTTGATGTACTTCCTTTTCCAGGTTAACAGTATACATCTTTCCAATAATCTACCATGAAAATATTACAAAATTCTACTGATTTCATTACAAAATTTAGCTGAGGTTATATGCAATGAACTTCTGAAATTCACATACACAAGTATAGTTTTAAACACACTTACGCATGACTAGCAATAAAAAAGATAGATTGTATCTCAAACTGGCAAAAAATTATGGTATCATACTGAAATAGCAGAGTGCTTTGTACAGGAAAGCAAACATGTTCAGTAACAACTGTGAAAGAATTAATCTCATAACCCATGCCAAACTCTGGGCCAAGATATTTGGAGGCAGCAAAACTGGGACTTGTTTGATCGAAGCTGAGTAACACTTCACAGAAAATTTTGAATACTTTCCACATGTCATAGAATCATATAATGCTTTGGGTTGCAACAGATCTCACAGATCATCTAGTTCCAACCTCCCTGCCATGGGCTGGGACACCCTCACTAGACCAGGTTGCCCAAAGCCCCGTCTAACCCCATCTAACCTGACCATCTAACGCCTCCAGAGATGGAGCTTCCATAACCTCTCTGGTCACCCTCTGCCAGTGCCTCACCATCTCAGAGTAAAGAATTTCTTCCTAATGTCTAACTGAAATCCACCCTCTTTCAGCTTAAAGCCATTTCCCCTTGTCCTATCACTGCACTTCCTGGTGAATAGCCCCTCTCACACTTTCCTGTAGGACCCCTTTAAGAATTGTTATGCTGCAATTAGGCATCCCCGGAGCCTTCTCTTCTCCAGGCTGAACAAGCCCAACTCTCACAGCTTGTTTTAAGCTTAAGGTGCTCCAGCCCCTTAATCATCTTCATGGCTCTCCTCCAGACTCTCTCCAACAGCTCTACGTCTTTCCTGTACTGGGGACCCCAGAGCTGGACGCAGTAATCCAGGTGAGGACTCATGAGAGCAAAGTAGAGAGGCAAAATCACCTCAACCTGCTGGCCACAATGTCATTGTACTGTATCCATCCCCTGTTATGAATTTTATAATACAGTGAAAGCATAATGATAAAATACTTTTATTTAGGAAAGTAATCTCCAAGAGCAAATTGTTCCAGAGCACAATAAAAGTTTCCACTAGACTTCATCACACTGATTTCATGAAACTTTTTTGAAAAGCACAACAGCTACCTGGAAGATGGCCATTAGGAGAAAATGTTACACATAGCAGCAATGCAGGAAATTAAGCTGTAGGAAACATCAGCACTGTCAGATTACCACAGAAGCCTTGAGTCTGCTTAGGTATCATTTCTCTTATGTTTCATAGAACTATTGGACAATAAACTGACAGAAAACCCTAAATTATTGAAGCAGAGCTAATAAAGTCAGCAAAGAAAAGACAGAATATGTGTCAGCTCCAAATCAAAACTACAACTTTTCAACTAAATGTATAAAGACACATTGCAAGGCACATCACAGTGGGAAAAGTGTTCTTGGAACACTGTTTGATTACTTGACATCAGTGCATCTACAAAAGAATGAAAACTTGATGACTTCGGTGACTCTTTTTCAAGAGTTTTTGCCATTTATCCATTTTTATGAATAAGCCATGATGTGCAGCAGCTAAAATTCTATGAATGAGACCGTGGAGGTTCTTCCAATCATGTGGAATAATATTTACAAGTATTCATAATAATTTTTAGGGCAGATCAAGAAGCTACCTCTGAATTTCTAAACCTCTTGTAAAAGTGAAATGGCCTTAGAAAACATCTATGCCAAGAATGAAAAGTTCCGAAGTCACATAAACCTTTAATTTTAGGCAGAATAAGAGAGAATATGCCCAAAACAGCTAGCTGATTTGAGCCTGGAACACGAGTTTCCCACAATCTAGATGAGTTTCCTAACTATTACACTATTAAATGATAATGGCTGCTTTAGGATCATTCACTCACCTTCCCATAATATTTTTGAGGCATTTTTTATTTTTTTCAACTTCAGAATAGAAACAACATTTTTCCTTTGCCTTAGAACCCCTGCTTTCTAACCATTACATGTTGAGAAGAATGTCAATCAGTCATTGTGATTTTCAAGCTTTTAGGAAATATCTTACTAAGAAATTTGATTCACAAAAAAATTTTAAAAGCACATGCCGAGTAGCACTATTTTCTTCAAAATTTAAACTCTTGGATTTTCAAGTCTACTCAGTGCTAATATTACTTAGAATCCTGAAATTTTATCTATTTTCTGAATATGGGACTAAGATTCTTAAAATACATCAAAAGAGCGGTTAGTAATACTATGAAGTTTATAGCAAAATGCATAGGAAGGTGTTTCAAGCAAATCTTAGCAAACAGAACAGCATAAAAGCAGTTACAACACTGAGTAAAATTTGTACAATGTTATGATAAAAAAGCTAGTTCAAAGTACCGGAATTCAGCAGCATATTCAAGTCAAAAGTAGTTCAAAACACCTGAGGTTTCCAAGCTGAAAGCAAGTTTTGAGCTTCAGAAAAATAATTTGCATCTGCATTTGCTTGTTATGTTTTAAGCTAGTCACTGACCATTACAGCAATATTTGGAGACAAATCTTAATAGATTTTAAAATCTTAAATTATATTTCAGGACATATATAATTTAAAGAGCTATATTCATATAAAGCTAGATTTTTTTTGTTACTTTGGTTGTTTCACGGGCAGCTGTCAAGACCAACTACTAAGCTATTCAACCACATGCAGTCCATAAGCCTTGCTATTTCCACCCTGTTTACTTTTATTTCAAACTGACGTTTTCTTGTATCTATTATCTTACCAAGTCTCATCTCTCCAGCCCACCTTCACAGGTTCATGGTCAACAACAAAGCAGTTTCAAACAAAATGGAAATAAGCAAGTCTGGTCATGGGCCCTACTCAAGGTAGCGCTAGCAGACTTACTACAGGTCCTCCTGGTTCATTGAATAAACCCACTTGGTCAAGGACCAAAGGCATTAATCAAAGCCAACAAGTATGAGGAGCATCATGTGTTTACTACAGTAGGAGGAATAGTCACCAAAATCTCTGTAACAGCCAAATGAAATCGAGGTCCACATAAAGAGTCTTTCTAACTTTATGAAGTCACTGATATGGTGTTAATATGTGTCCATGCTAATTACAGACGTTTCCACTTCTTATTATGGTACTTGTCCATGTTTGCATATCATTTGCATATTGTTGGACAAGGCTGATACATAAATAAATATCAGTGTAACATTTTGCAAACACCTTCGGGTACTTTAAAGAAATTATTACACAATAATTAAAATCAGAAAACATTGTTGGAGAAAGACCAAAAAGCAGATGGATGGTGCAATGGTACATCGAACCATGGAATAATGGTACATGTACTCAAACATGCATGTACCTGAGCATAGCCTTTATACTCTGCCACTGACCCCTTCTGAATAGAATCTGCAATGCTCAGCCATGTTTCACAGAGCTCGTACTGCAAACCAGATTCCTCCCTTATCTCCAGCTTCCAAACTGATGAAGGCAAGTTGCCTTTCATAGCTGCCTTGGAACCATGATGACATTAAAAGCACGTATATCTTAGATTATGTAATTTTTAATATCAACTTCATGAACAGAATTCCCCTAGTAGGTAAGAAAAGCAGCTTAGCTTTTTAATGTACAGCATATAAATCATGCTCTGAACTCCATTGAGGTAAACTGCCAAAGCTAGTTTACCTGACAAATGAATCGCATGGCAGCAGTAACTTTACAAGCAGTCCCACAAAATGCTCTATCATCTTCTACCCCATCACCCTACTGACCACATATTAGACATCCTCAGCAGCTGAGCACCACATGGACTAGCAATGACAGCTTTGCAAGACAGAAGATGGCCAGAAATATCTTTGCCCTATAAACACATATGTTTGTTTGGTTTTTTTAAAAAACATCTGAATTACTAATTTGTTACCTTTCCAAAGCAATGGAGAGAAGTATTCTGCAATATATAATATACCAGAAATCAGTAGACTCGAACAAAATGCTTAAAATTGGACAAAATTCTAAATATGGCTGGTGCAGAGGACAGATTAGCAATTCTGCTATTGCACAGTGACTACAAAGGCAGTACCCATGCACATCATGCTACTCCTAGAGGTAATAGTTTCCAAATCTGTTAGAAAAAAGGCTCCACATTTCCTTCTCTTGTATTTCTCCCTCAGGGTGCCTTGTTAACTAATTTACTTGCCACTGTTTTGCAGCAATTCTCAGTGCTAATCTGCTCAGTACCGTCTGGATTGTTATCCCAGTCAAATTCTTTTGTCTAATCCTGCGTCAGATGCAGCAGAGAACTGAGCTCTTGTCACCCTGTGCTTTCCAGTTTTGGAACAGGTCTGTGGTTAGGAGAGTGAGAGAGAGAAACAACCCACAAACAAACAAAACTCCTGAAGCACCAAAGAGATTGGAGGAAGGCTAAAAGGTCAGCCTGGCAAACCTGAATCCAAACCATCATCACTCCAAAGAAGAGCACTTTAAACTACAAATACACTGGGGTCTGTCCTCACCACTTCCAATGGAACTATTTAGTAGATCAAAAATAAAAAGGAAACTATATTTTTTCCTCACTCAAACGATTAATAATTTTACTTCTATGCAACATTTAAAGGCTAATGCAATGGAAGAGGTTCCTACAGGGCACATTATGCATGTGAAGTCAAAGCAGTGCAACCCAATGAATTGTGAAACATGTTATTCCCTCTAAGTGTTAAGCATTTTTTTCCTGGTTGGCTCCTACCAGGAAAGGTGAAGTGGAACAGCTGGAGGATAATGAAACCAGCATGTGCCTAGTTTGTTTTGAGTCTAGCATCAAAATTGTCTAACCTGTGCAAGAGACTTACAGTGCCACCTGGATTTGATTTTACATTATAGTTTGTTCCTTGAAACCTATTATCTCTGGGCACCATACCAAGAATGCTTTCACTTCTGAGTATCCTTTAGATTGCAAGCATTATCTTTCCTCTGCTGCAACTTTGACATTTCTGTGTGTTCTGTTTAAAAAAACAAAACAAAACAACCAAACCAAACAAAACAAAGAACGTTAAACTTCAGAGGAACCCTCTTCCTCTTATATATGCACCAAAAACCATTGGGATAGTGCTGACTACATTGTAACAGATGTAACTGCTTGGTGATGGCTGGGGATCAATTCTTTCATTTTTCAGGCATTCTGAACCACAGTAATAACAGCAATAGTTAAAGAAACAATGAAGTGAATGAGATTTATTTTCTAAACTCTATCTGATCCCCAGCCACGATGTGAAGACCAATCTTGTCTTACAAAGCAGCACTTAAAATGTATCACGGTTTCCTGTGAGATGTTGCACTCCATCTTCATTTATATATTTGTCAAACTATCACATGCAAAGGAAATCTCTATCTGGTCATAATCAAGCAGCATTAGCAAAACAAGGTGAAAATCCAGCAAATGGGTTTTTAAAGAACATCCGGCCAAAAGTAGTTGTAACTCCAGCTTCTCGCATTACACTGTGTCCACCTATCCACATGATGGACAGATTCCTCCCCTCTCTGTGTTCTGTACCCTAATTTATCTCAGTCTTATTTTCTATGTCTAACTTCAACTTTTACCCACGGTCTTTGAATTTCTAGTTAAATACAGAGAAATGGAACCAACCCAGACATTTCTATATCACCTATATATATAGTGTGGGATGCATGTATGAAACCAGATTTGACAGCAAAGATATACCCATAATTATGTGTTTGTAAAATGCTTTTAAAATATAACAAGTTACATAAATGCTACGTCTTACTGAGTGCCATATACTTCTGCATGCATATGGAAGGTGGGTTGAAGAATGTGGGTAGATGTTTGAAGGGAGAGAGTAGTTGGAATGGTGAGCATTATTACTGTGAGTATTACTATAGATATAAATGTGCCAATAGTAGGAGATATATCAGAATGTTTAATTTTCTTTTCCTTTTTCTTAAAAATGCTCAGTGAACATGAGGGAAACTTCAGACAAGTTAAAATAAGTAAATATCAACTTTACCATCCACTACACTCAGCGGGTCCTTTGGATCATCCTGGGAAGCAGATTTATGATTCAGCATCTCAGGGGTTGGCCTCAGCACTCCAGACGCAGGTCTTGGTTGGAACAGCTTCTTCACTTTAAAATCTTCTGGTTTTCCTTTGGCAAAAGTTTCATCAAAAGGACTGACTTGCGAAGAGTAGAATCTATCAGCATAACTCTGAGACCCTTTAGTCCTGCTGTGAGAGCTTTTATCGTTGCTTTGTGCTGACAAGTTCTGAGTGATGTATGTATGCAGCGCAGCCATCAGAGATTTTTGGTCAAGCCCCATTTCTGACTCTGATGAGAACTTGTCTGGCTGAGGCTGGTTGAAGGTCCTCCCATACAGATTTTCAGCACGTTGTTGATAGGCTGCTGACGTGTGGGCCAAAGGAGGTGCTCTTTCTTTGGAGTTTTGCATCATGTAATACCTGACAGGATCATGGTAGACATAGCTCTACAGAGAACAGAAGGTGGAAAAAAGCACTGGGTCATCATTGCTTGGTAATTTTTGTTATGCAGGAATCACAGGCATAAGCTTTAGTGTTTTACCAATCAGGAAAACAATAATAAGAGTCTGCAATGTGTAGGTAGACAGCAAACCTCAAACTTTTAATCTTGCTTTAAAGAGGCACTACTGCTTTAAAACAGATTTTGTGAAACAGTTATTAGATCATTAAAAATAAAATCAAAACTTGATGTTAACTATGCATATACTATTTTGTATTTCATTGGACGAAGAAAATTTAGTAAAATTTAGTAAAGCCATTTTCCCTGTTTTTTTACTAGACTCCTAACAATTTTTTTGTTCAGGTAACTTACCAAAAACTAGCAAGTCGAAACAAAAATGCCAGTTTTTAAAGAACAAGGAGAAAACAAAACAATTCCTTTGCATATATAGAATATTTTTTTCTCTAAATTAAATCTTCAACCTATACATCATTTGACAGAAATGCATAAACAGACAATAAATTGTTTTTCAATGCCTTGGTTATTTTCAAATAAAACTATTCAGCATATTAAACAAGAATGAATGAAATGCTTAAAAGATGCTAAAGGCATGTTTTCATTAAAAAACTGCTGGGAAAAAATGTGGAAATTTTGGGCTGGCACCAAGTTTTTCTATTTTTAGTTTCAGATTCTCAAGGATGCATCAACTGGGAATCCAGCATTGCAAGGCAACATCTGTTTTCATTGAACTCTTTTTTTAATGACTAAATTTAGTTTTGAGGAAAAATTCTAAATTCCCCTTAAGTACTCTAAACCTTTATCCAGCACATAAAAAACAAAAAACCCCTTATTAATTAGCACTACATTTACTATTGTTTATTCCTAGAGACACTTTTTTGTTATGATCACAACCTGAAGGCAAGATTTCTTGTTTTTAACAAACTGCTTCTGCCCTCCCAAATAATGTCAAATTGGGCTTTTCTTTCACTCCCTGCTAAACAGAGATTTGCTTAGATTCACAATTATTCCAACTGCATTTTTGCTTATAATTCCTTCAGGACACTTTGCTGAAGTTGCATTCCTGCTTCTCAGCTGTGGGTTCTTGGTTAAATTATCATACAAATGACATCACAATGTATGAAATTTAGGACAGGGATTATTTTAGCTCTCACTGCTATGAATTATACTGGATTATGACCGTCCCTGTGCATTGGTAGCAGAATGGTTCAGGACAGAAAGGCTGCAAAACACATAGAGAGTGCAGAGACAATACACCCCAAAGGAGAGCAATTAGCAGAATTCATCCAGAAAAATAATGATTTATATATTTTTAATGGACTTTGTAAAGGCAAAATAAGTAAGGCTGATAAGGTCTTCCAGAGATTAATAAAAACTTTTAGATTGTATCTACCTATTTATTTACTGAAAATAATTTTGCTCTCCATCTGAACAATTTTATTTATTCTGATAACAGTCAGTTGATTTTATAATATATATTCATAACCCTTGCTTTCCAAGAGGGTTATTCTCCCCCTGAGAAATGATTGAAGAGGTTCAATCCATGATTCCGTATCATGATTTGTAAATTTGTAGCTTATGCAACTCTATTACAGAAGAAAAGGCTCTTCAGCTTCTTTGGCTCATGATCTACCAACACAAGGTGACTTCAGCAGGTGGTCTTTAACACAGAAACATGTTTTGTTAATGGCATGAAATTGGGTTAGAATAAGACAGTGTCAAAGAATATAGAGCTAGAGATCAAGCCGCTTTGTGTATGAAATATTTTAGTGTCCCCTGGGAACTCTATCAGACAACCCACAATGTAGCTCCGGTTCAGTGCACCAGCTGCAGGGTATGCCCTGCTCTGATCAACAACAAGAGGGGAGCCAGTTGTCAAAGTACAAGTTGTACGCTGTTTACATACTTAATATAAAATCTTAGATGCAAAATACTACTAGTCCTATGTATTTACCTCTCAATTTAAATGGGTTTTTGAATGGGATAATTAACTCTGTAATGATAGTCACTTCCTTGAAGGAACTGCAGAGGATGACACAAAGCAGTCCCAGAGACACCAAGTAGTCTGCAGAGAATTCGTACATACTGCCACCTCCCTTTCCTACCCCTCTGATCCCTACCTTGACACCTTTTGCAGGACCTTCTGGGGACAAAGGAAGGAAGAACAGGGAGCTGGGAAAGGGGGAAAAGTGATGGGTGGAAGAGGACATTCCCTGTTCAACCATGGAAAGACATTGTCTGCTCTGTTGGATCTCTGTCCTAAATCCAGCTGTCTCTTATGCCTCTAAAGCCTTAGTAATAAATCAAGTCTTAGGGGGAGCCAAACTGCTAGACACTCTGAAACCACTTGAGAAAGACTACTGTCAGGAGTTGTGGGCTGGCTTTTGATGAGCTATTTAACAAGTCCAAATATCCTTTAACATTAACCAAACTGTGATTTCCTGCTCTTGCAGACAACATGCACAACAAGAAAGAAAACACAACTAAAACGCCTAGTGATTGTACACAAATTGGATATAAGTATGTGACAGTCCTGGGCTCAGAGCTGCACCACTATCAAGAAGGCACAGCCTCTCAGCAGCTTGACAGGTCACACTTCGGGTAGTAAGGGAAGAAATATTAAAAGTTCTAATTAAAGTAGAGCACCGACAGCTCAGCTGTCTTCACAGCACACTCAGATACCAGCCCATCTGACGTAGATTAGTCTGACTTAATTAAAGGGGTCTCATAGCTGTATGGCATGGTGATCCCCAGCTTGGAGGAGAAAAAATTCCCCTCTTCAGCCCTTCTGCCTCATCTCCAACAAAATACAGCATTGAAAATTATGTGCCAACTGAAATATGCAAGGCGAAACCCAAGTAAAATTGCAGCATGGGAAAATACTACCTTAGACTATCCATTTGTCCTAAGTGGCATGGGGAAAAAAAATACAGTAAAAGATAGGGGGAAAGTGTCTGTTATATGTAGTTTATAATCCAGTGACAATTTACATCTGAAGTTATTAATAAAAACTTGCAGAGCACTGTGATAATCTTATTTGAAGTGTTTTTGCAATCTAACCCCCTGAACATGAACGTTGCCAGTTTGACTTCAAAGTTAAATGGCATAATCCATAGGCAGTGAAAAGAAGAATCTGTAAATTCAATTCCCTTGTCAGTGCCTTTGGAGAAGATATGAGCATTTCAGAAAAGCAGAGGGAAACAGGGAACAGGAAAAAATTGAGAAGAAAATTAATTTCTGCATTGATTAAGCTGGATTTATATGAAGTACTGCCAGTAACAGCAAAAAAGATGTGAAACATAAAGGAAATACAAGGAACTAAGAAAGAATACTCTAGTTACCAGATGGTTTATACTGAATAAGGTTAGAATACAACTGTTATTGCTATCAGGAGCAACTTTTTTTTTAACAGGTAAGAGATACTAATCAATTACCTCATCTCATTGACACATGATCTTAAAAATGTACTCTAAATTGCTAAAAAACTCAGTTAAAAAAACCTTATTTCTCCATCTGCACAGAATTTTCCTCCTCTTCACCACCTTTCAAATAAGCTATCTCAATAATTCACACATTATCAAAAAACCCCATACACTAACCTTTCTGAAGATGGAATTGTTAGGGCAATGTCTCGTATGGTTTAGGTATGTAAGTAACTGACATTTTCTGCATGAAAGTTCACAGAAGGGCACATTAAATTACACCCTGCAGATGCACTGTGCAATAGTCTATGGACTACATGTTTTCTTTAAAAAGAAAAACAGAATTTAAAAAAGGGGCAGGATTAGATACGTGCACCCCAACACACAGATAAATACCATTCAATTTATCCACTGTGGGGAAGATTGATCTGAATGTTTTTCCCAAGCGCAGAAGGAATAGAATTGAATTTATGATATAATACTTCCTTTCCTGAGGATACATTTGCTAAATCTTAAAGGCAAATAGAGCTAACAGAAATCCCTTAGGAATGCATAAAGAAGAAATCTCCCTCCCTCAATTCCATTTAGCTTTTTCTCCTTGGTGCATTTTCAGATATTAATTCATGTTTGCTACCACCTAAATTTGGTTGGACCATGATCCCACCTACAATGCTTAATTTACTACGCCTGATTGAGATAGTGGCAGTATGCTCTCTAAAATTAGACAAGAAAAACACAGCAAACATAGGAACCAGGCCCTCCTTCACCAATGGTGGGATCAAATCGAAGTTTCCAAAGGCCATCAAAAATGGGATGATCTTATACTTTAACTGACTGTGTGGAGTGAAAGAAGTCTAACTTTTTCTACCAGCAGTCTAGATACTTTGTGAACCGCAGACACTTGCCTCTTGTAAACTCACTGCAAGGGAAATACCATGTACTCACATGAACTCTGACTCAACAGGGGCAGAAGTGTGGGCTGTGAATTTGTATACCTCAATTTACCTTTACTTTGAGAGAAGTCTACCCAACAACAAAACCTGAGGACTGAATTGGTGTCATGAAGTGGGCTATACTGCAGAAGTCCATGGATGGAGCAGAGTACATTGTGCAGCTCTGTCCTTAACAGTGGCACAGATCAAGTAGCCAGCCCTATGCTAACAAACTTTCATCCAGTGAGGTGTTGTTCCCATACACTGCTGCACGGTCAGAGCAGGCTTCCAGATAGCTTCAATCTAGCTGAAAGGGGGATCTCTGCTTTACAAGGCTCTGTGTACACATGATGTTACACGCTGCACCAAATTCAGTGCTAGGTTTGACTGAAAATAATAGGCAAAACCAATGAAAAAAATAATTTTTCTGAGCAATAGTGGAGAAAAAACCCTTTCCTAACAGCTGATGGTGGCCTTTTCCCATACTGATATTACACTATGCAAGAAATCACTGCATCAAAACCAAGGACTTGGAAGATTAATTCAGAACCCAGAAACTGGTGAAGACGCCAAACCAGTGTCTCCTGCAGCAACTGGATAGCATAAGCCCATGTTTTTTGGACAGATTCACAGACTTAAGGCAATAGGCATCATTACCATCATCTCATCTGACCTACTATTTCACTAATAATTTTCTGTAACTATCTCCTGTTTTCTTTCTGAGAATTATAACAGCTTTGAAACCATTTAAGAACTACATCAGAGAAGTAAAGATGGCAAAGATTGTTAATTAACACCCTGTAGTTTGCACTGTCAAAAGCTTGATCAAGCAAAAGGGGTCCTGAGAGTCTCCTTTGATCAAAACTAGTGATGACTTTGCTTCATAATTCTGGTTGTGAAACTGCAGCGTAACAGGATTGTCTGGGGTCTGTCTCTATACCATTCAATAATCTACACTGCTGTAATTTCAGTTGACGGAGATTGTGAACCGCATATTCTACCACTTTCAAAAAAACCCCAACCTTCCAAAACAAAAGAATAAAGAGAGAGGGTAAATAGAGTGGTTTCTTTCATGTACAAGTTACTATTTAAGAAGTTCATGTTAAAGTCCCAGCTGTTCTCGGTCTCATTTGGGATGCTCTTAGCTGCATGCCTACCCTTCAACCTGCTACAACAGACTCTCCTACTAGATGAATATTTTTTACTGTTAGTTGCCGTTTCTTATTCTGCTGAGGAACTTGCTGACTTTAGTCTTCAGAACTAACTGCTGGTTGTTCTCTCTGTTTCTGATAAACCTCCATACTAGGAGTTAAAGAAAGATTCTAAAGTATTTCATTTGGTGTAAAAGGAGTGCAGGATTGCCTTTCCCTGGCATTCATTATTAGCTCATCATAAACAGAAATGTTTTACACACTGGGTGACATGATAATCTCACTTGTCTCCACAAATAAAGGAGCAGAGAAAGATGACATGTGGATGAACCCCAGTAACATGGTCAATGCCAAGGGGCCCTTGCCCAGGCTCCCCTCCAGCCCTCTCAGTGAGCCATCAGCCATGATGTCCTGGAGTGCCACCAACCAGACGGGTCAGTGGGAGCAGGTCTCTGGATCACCCTGAAGACTGAAGGGATTACTGTCTAGAGAAGTGTGTGACTCCTTTTTGGACACCAAGAAGAGCATCTTGTCATTGTAAAAGGCGTATTATGAGATGTTTAGAGAAAGGATCAGAGAGGGAGGGATCAAAGTGGATTGGGGAAGAGATGTGGTAGAACAGCGGGAAAAAGGAGCAAAAGGGATGGGTAGCAAGCAAGCAGGCTGTCCAGTATAATTGTCTGACCATGCTTTCTGTCTGATCACCACAGTCTGTCTTAATTTCTCAATAAACTATTTCTAACTATTGATCTGGGTGAGGAGCTCTCTATCTTGTGCCAACAACCAGAGTTGGACCATGGAAGTATCTTTAAGATCTGAGGACGTGGAGCTGAGCCAGCTTTACCTCTGTTAGGCTACTGGGTTCAGAAGCTCCCTCACATTACTGATAGGAACCGAAAAGAGACAATCAACCCCCGGTGGGTGGTAGAAATTGTCTATCATGGCCATGAGTGCTGATAGATACACCAGGGTTTATCAGCTTCTCTTGTCTGGGAACAGTTTGCTCATATGTCAATAAGTCTGTTACTTAAGATTTCAGTGAATGATGTTTAAACACATTTTCTGTAGGCATATGCTGGTATATTGAGCTAACTCATTATCTAAAAATGATTTACATAGAAACATCAAGAACTTCATCTGCCAAAAGCTGAGCACATACGCACCAATTCAATATATTTATAACTGTAACATATGAACCTAGAAACTACTTTTACTCAAAGAAATGCAAGCAGATAGAGATCTGCAGGATCCATGTCTACAGCATTGCTTTGCAACCCCATTGAAAGCAACCAACCATTTCCTGGAAAACTGCTGAAGTGAAGTGAAGGTTTTTCCCCCTCATTAAAACAAATTGCTTTTTGCGTTGCCCTGGAATGTATACACCAGCACACTCACACAAAGGTTAGATTAAATAAGTTGAAATTTTTGTGAACTCTATTCTGTCATTTGAGAAGTATGATCTAAAAATAAATACACAATACACTTTAAAATTTGTACCAGCACTACCATCTTCTATTTACTGAGCCCAGTATACTGAAGTGCAATGAGTAAATATTTGCAAGAAAAATAGCAAGCTTGCAGGAGAAATGACAGAAACGAAAACTCGAAGTACATGGTATTTGGCAAATAAAGAGTTGATTTTGAAGGGGCGAAGAAAAGTCTGAAAAAGAACTTTATCTTATTGTCTAGTCAGTATTTGAAATTTGAACCTATGCTTCACCTGGGAATAACTAGAAATTATAAACTGGCTTTTTAAATAAGCCTCCAGGACTGACACATATCATTTATAATATAATTTCTGCAGCACTCGTACCTTCAAATCATTGTAGAAATATTTAATCTTTAAAAAATAGCTGTGTGGTAAGAGACATTATGATTTCTACATTGGATGTTGAAATTCTGTCACTACATTGTACATAAACTGATAGGTTACAGGTAAGGGAAGGTGTTAGATTGAAGACTTGAAGAACATGATACTGGTACTAGAATTTTTCACTTGTTAAATTATTAAACCTAAAAATTAAATCACAGATTATATTAGATCACCAAACCATGCAGCAATGACACAAACAACCTGATTGTGATTTTAGCAGGCTTTGTAGCCACAATACTGTTAGACCTTAAAAAGTATGGGTAGCAGTCATCCCAGAAAAATTTGGTATCTACACCAAATTCATGCAGGATGGCATACAGGGTAAACTTTACCATGTTTAGTTTTATATATTTAAATTAGAATAGATGGATCACAACTTGAAAATTCCTTTCACTATTCATAAAATTACTTTCAGCTGACCTGCATCAATACAAACATCTGTATTTGGTTAAATGAATTCTGCTCCAGTGTTTATGTGGTTTTTGTGGGGTTTTTTTGGGGGGTGTTGTTTTCCTTTTTTTTTTTTTTTTAAGAGAAGTATTTCTATTTTACTGAAAAGAACCATGGAGAATGGTCTGAAAGATTAAATACTTATCTGGGATTTGAGGCTTACCTCTTAGTCTACGATCTACCACAAAGTTCTTGCACAATCTCAGGAAAGCTATGTAATCTGTCTGTGAAATAGTGGTATTAGGTCTTCCCTACATTGTAATGGCATGAGGCAAATAAATAAACACTTGTGAGACGTTCAGATATTACTCTAATGGTGGCTGTGTAGCTATGCCGATAGATAGGTGGCTTGAAGGAGATGTTCTTTTATCAATTTTATTCCTGATATTTTTATGAAAGTGCATATGCCAGGATCAGTTAGCTTTTTCTTACTTATACCTAAGCCCACCTATATGAAATATTAACTTTCATATTTCTATAAGGAGAGTTTAAATGCATACATTGCAGAAAGTTTGTTGACTTTTCAGCACTCAGCCATAAAATCAATTTCTGATGATCTTCATTCAGTACTGTATTTTAATCAGTGTTAGATAAATAAGGGTCCCAGGTTTTGAATTAAAGCTACACATTAAAACAAGCAATGACTGCATAGTTTCAACTAGTTAATCACAGTAATTATTATTTGAAGATAAGTTCAGAGAATATCTTTGAGCAGTTGTGCACTCAGACTTTTTAAAAAAAAAAAAAAATAATCCATTTTAATAATTATCACACATCCCAGTTCTTTCAGGGGATCAATTACAAAGCAAGAAACAATTGATTTGCAACGCAGCAAAGCTATGAGTACACTTCCCTGAATGTGAATAGGTGGAAGGTTCCCTCTTGTACTGAGGACTAAAACATAAGGTTTACCAAATGCCCTGTCTAACCTTTGTACCCTTTGAGATTCCAGCAAACTGACTCTGAGACAACAATTTTTATTTTCACCTTCTCCTCTTTCGGCACCATTGTACTGCTGATCTAAGATGCAGCCATACCCCTCTGCCCCTGACCAGCCACTTCATCTGTTTCTTTTCCCCTTCATCCTTCTGCAAAGCTTGAACTTTATTAGTGACTTCTTTGATGTAAAGATTCTGGTTTTTTTCCTAAGTCTTTCCTTTCTAACTTAGAAGAACACCTGACACTCAGAGATTTCTGAAATAAAAGTTTATATCAACTTTACCTTGAAAATGAACGTAAGTAATTAAAAGCAAAGAAACAGAAACAGCACAAAATGGTTGAAGCTCTCTGAGGACTCTGAGATAATTTTCTCTTCTTCCCTACAGACGTACTAGGGTCTGAATGGCAAGCCAGCTTGAAGAAGACACAAGCAGCAAGTAGGATATGTGTCTGAAGACCTCAGAGGGCAAGACAGGGGAAGGAATATGAGCACACGTATCTTCTAGTAGCCCTAAAAAACTAAACCATAAACAAGAGACCCCTGTAAGAAGAAATGCAGCAGTAGCACAAGTGTCACAGTCATCTTCCTTATCCCTGAAGCCTAGAAGGTTTCCAGGAGGAGCCCATGGGGCGTCTGGTCACAGCACGGAGCAGTGAATGTTTGCCAGACTGAGGCAGTAAAAATATTCACAAGTCAGGCTACCAGAAAGAAATGTGTAAAAATTACAGCTAGTTCAAGGAATAAATAAGCCGTTTCAGCTGAATTATTTTTATTTTCTTTCTGATTTTGAGACATTTAAGTATATTTGTATTTCAAAGCTTTGCTCTTTCTATGACAACCAAAAAATTATTCTTGGTCAGATGAAAGAAGTATGACTGAAATCACAGATAACTATTCAACTGCAGGCACCGGGACTTTTTAAAAATCCATGATACAAGATCATTCCTCGCTGTCTTAGCTAATGGCTGGTGAAAAGTAGACAACAGGAGCATTTTTCTCCACACTGATCATTTTTGCTGCCTCTTTTGTGTTTTGTTGTAATGGCTGCTGTGGATATAGCTTTTTTCTTTTTCCACCTCCTGTATTTAAAGATTTCCTCAAGGCTTCCCCCATGCCCCTGCTATGGGAACGCTCACACAGTGCTCACCAGCAGTGCTGCCATCAGCAGCAAAGCGAGCGAGATCTCTTGTTTCTAGCTGACTAGCTTCAGTAATATCAGCTATCTGCTGTCCCTTTGAACCCCACAAAACTCTGCTCCTCACAGAGGAGGAATGTCAAGATTGTAGTGGGGGTCTTTCAGAGGTTTTGGTTTGGTTTGGTTTCTGTGAGAGAGGGGATTGCTCTAACTGGAGGCATGAAGAGAGAGGGAATTCGTAAGTGATTTGAATCCTCTGTTTTTCTCCTCAGCAGATAAGATAAAACAAGCTGTTTCATTATGTGTATGTGCCTGGCTATATGTTATTTTCCATACTAAGTCCAGGTTTGGTACAAAGGGATGACCACTACTGATAACGAAGCATTTTGTGAATGGAAAAAACCTTCATTATACCCAGGTGGGGGAAAAAAAAAAATCAAACCCAAAAAACCACTAGCTCATGCTTAAGTAACAAATGCCACCAAGTGCCCATTTTCTGAACAACTCTTTTTGGCTGTACTAAAGTGAAATGTTTTTTACAACAGTAATCCTTGGGAAACAGACTCACCAAATCTTCTGATTTATTGCTATTTATCCCCTGGCAGAGCCGTCATTAATGGGCTGGATTACAGCTTGCAATAGCTACAGTGTAAGTACTGAGAAAAAGCCTAGGTTAGTGATGTGTTTCAAAAATCACTCAGGCAAGCTCCTGCAATAAGTGGTAGCCATTGCAGGAATTTTAGTCCGTCACATGGTTTAAGTTTAGTAGTTTTATTTCTGTCACTCTTGTGTCCAGCCTCAAGCTGGCAGCTGTTTGAGCAAGGGGGGTAGGAAGAGAGTAACCTGGTTGAGGTTTTGCTGTGTCTTATTTTATAACTGCCTAACTGTATGTGTGCTGTCTAATGTTGAAGCTCTCTCGTTTTATACTGATAGGCACATGGAAGATAGTAGGAAAACTGAAGACCAAAAGTTTGTAAAACAGTTTGATTAAAAATATTTTAGATGCTAAATAACACTTTTGGGTAGAGCAAATATTTTAAATCCTATTTGCTTTTTTCTTCCTTTCTTCTCTTGAGTCTCCTTCTCTGGAGACATCCAAACCCCGCCTGGATGTGTTTCTGTGTGATTTAGTCTGGGTGATCCTGCCCTGGCAGGGAGGTTGGCCTAGATCCTTTCAAAGTCCCTTCCAGCTCCTAACGTTCTGTGAGTCTGTGAATCTGTGCTTTCTTTCATTCTTGCCCAGAGCTCTCTGATGACAATTTTGGAACAAATCAGAATTCATTCAGGAAGTCTGCCTAGGAGCACATTTCTGCAAGACTCAGCTATACTTCATAGCAGGTAAGGTATCAAAGCAACCAGCGTAGTGTTACATCTCCTACTCACTGACAGCAAGAATGAAGTTAGAGATGTAAATATATACTTGAAAGAAAATTATTTTTAAGAAGGTTAAAGGCCCCAAAACTGCAAATCTAAGTTTAAGTAGGGCAAGGGACCTCTCTCTCTTACCTTTTTTTTTTTTTTTAAATGAGAAAGTCAGAAAGTTAAAAAGATCTTGATACAGTTATTTAATTTAGGTTCATAATTTATCCCCATATGAAATACAAAAATAAAGCACCAAGATTTTGTTGAAGCATGCAGATAAAATGTGTAAGATAGCCTTTTTCAAGTGGTATGATCATGTCAAATGCAGCTCCTGCAGTTACTTTCCTCCCTACTCTTTTCAAATCATTAAATTTTACTTTATTTCTGCACCCTGGAGCAGCAAAGATTCTGGTTTCTCTTTTGTTTAAATGTTATTCCACTAATGACCCTCTGAAACCAGATACAAACACAGCGTCCATCTTCCTGCTTTTTACAAAACAGTGGTTGCATTTGATTTGCAGAGGACAGGGAAACACCTGCAGGATCATTTAAAATTCATGACTGATTGCTAATTTTTAAGATAAATTTCCTTTCTTTTATTTTAAATTACAGGTAACACATCTGACTCTATGTCTGTTGTTTCAAAATGTTCCTTAGTAAACAGAAGAGTAGTTTGCTCCTATACATGCTTCATTTCCAGATTTTCTCCTCTTTATCCCACTCCCCCTAGGCTTCAGAGTACACATCTCCATGGCAACACTCGATAAGGTTGGTGGGTGGTGTTATCACAGCAGGCTTCCCCACAGAAGGTCTCAGCCATATGGATTATTTATGAACTTGTATGACAGTACCAGACCCACTGAAATACTTCTTGAGCAAGTTTTCTTGTCTGAAAGCCAATGATTCAAAGCAGGGCATCCTCACTGCAGTCAGCAACCCATGAGTAGAGAGTAGGGGTGGGGGTGGGGGGAAGTACCATGGAGGTGGTCACTCATCCGTCCTGAAAGCAGCCTTGTCACTGTCCGCAAGTTTCTCTTACCCCAGATGAACACCTAATGATATACACCATAAATCATGTGTTATATGTGCCAATCAGTGCCACTGGAAATTCACTGCTTTTGACAAGAATAATAACATTTTGGTTATACCATGACTAACTAGTCCATACAACTGATGGTCTTGTTGGGAGTTGCTGTTGCAGATACACTGCAGCAGTTCTGTGTTCCTTGAAAAAAACTAGTAGTTTGGCTTTGACACTATATTTCCTTTGCAGATTTTTTTCCTTTAACTTCAATACACCTTTTAGCCAAGGGTTTAGTGTTTACAGTATTCACGCAAATAGCCTATACCTTTCTTTTTTTTTTTTTAAGAATCTCTAGAATAGCAGTCTATTTCTTTAAAATAATAGATTGCCAAGGGCAAACACACTTTTTGAGCAAAAGATGTAGGGCTGTAAGAACCTGCCATATACAATGCCTTCATCCAGTCTTTTTAATAATTTTATCCAGCTCCATCTTACAACCAGATAGGCCAGAAAAAAAAATATTTTAGTTCTCAAGTAGGCATTTGTTTTTTAGCATAGCCAATACTCAAGATTTAATGTGTATGATTTATCTTCCCAGCTATATGTATATTTATAATGTATACATATGAACCTTAATTGGTCATGATAGACTTCCTGTTTGATCAATAAGTAGGAAATGGTAGACACAATCTGATCCATTATAAAAATTTGCATAATTATCATATTAATTATGCACCATGAACACCAGAAAGAATTCACAGGGTAGTTCAATCTTTTTGGAGAGGAGCAGGTCATATGCTGTAAGAAGGGTTTCAGATCAGCCCATAACGATGTTAGAACCTTTTCTCCACTTTTCCTCCTACCTCACATGTAATCTGTTCTTCATTAAGGTAGAATGTTCCAGATTATGAGAGCTCTACCATTTACAATGCTGAAACTGACAAAACTCATTTGGAGAGAACTTCCTTAGTGCAATTATGATTGTCAGTTGGAGGAGGCAATAAGAAAAAATGTCTGGTCTTGGGACAGAAGGGATAATTGAAAAATAAGGAGAATTCAGAGAAGAATGAAGCCAAAATCACAGAATGTAGGAACAACATTAAAAATACTACCTTGACAGAAGCTTTGTCATTTGTCTTCCTTGAATACAAATTTGTAGCTGCAGACTGTGAGAGAATACCGAGATATTTAAGATATTGCTGAAGATACTTGGCCAAGTTCACGTCATTTTCCAGATCGTAATTTCTTTTATTATCTGCATTCTGTCCCAATGTCCTGCACAGCAAAAGCAAGGAAAAGAACGTTACAAGATGGTACAATGTACAAAAAGTCCAACTGTTTTATGCTACAAGTTAGTTCCACACATAAGAACAAAGTCACACAAAAGCTTAGCAACCACAGAAGTATAGAAAATTCAATGTTTCAGCAAAGCCAGTCAAAAAATCTTGTGCTATTAACAATTTATTGCATGAATCAAGGGTAATGATCTGACAGTAAAACAAATAACTTGCCTACATCAAGGAAAAGCCATATTCAGAAGAAAAGAAAATGCTTGCAAAAAGAAAAAGTGCAAGTTTAAATTGCACCTCAAAGAAATATGAGATGGTTCTAAGATTTTTATAAAATTGCTGGATGACAGTAAGATTCAACACCAATTTGGCCCTGCACCAATTTACAGAATACAGTGAGACTACTGGACGTGCAGAAATAGCAGAGCAAGTCATCTCCAGCAAAAGGCTGAAAAAGGGAATAATGAGATAAAGTATCTCTTCTGATCTTCTTGTGTGCCAGGATGCACAGAGTAGTGGTGTTCCCTGACTGTTTTAGACAGATCTTGTTGAAGTTTGCAAAGAAAAGCTAAAAATGTGATTAAACAACAGCAGTGTAGAGGTGTTTATATGGGATTCAGACTGCTGTGTGCAATGAATCTGAATTATTACCAGCTCTCCTCATCTATCTCAACGGCGTGTCAATGACGACGATAATTTAAATGTCAACACCAGAAACTATTTCATTCCTTGTGTAAGAAAGTAGGGAAAGGGTTCCCAGTCTGCATCCTTCCCTGTGAGTGACACACTGTTTTGAGAGAAGTCACCTTTTTTGGTGTCATCATTTCCTACCCACATGTCCACACACTTCTTCAATGAAAAACAATTCCAAGTGGAAGATCTTTTCAGCCCAGGGAGATGAGGATTCATTGGATTTTCAATAACTCCACGCTACTGTAAGCAAACTTTTATTGCAGTAGCCCATGTCATGGTGCTTATTTGGGGTCACAGATTGAGGGAGTACCATTATCTCATTTCCCAAATCTTGGGTTTAATTAAATTACTTTATGCACAAAGTAACAGACTTCCTTCTGGGCTCACAGTTGTATCAAATGTGTGTCCCAACTAATTTAATGCCAATAAATGTAATTAATAATCTAATTTGCTGTGGTGGTATTGCAACCAATAGTGCTCACAGGGTTGCTTGTTTTGAAGTACCAGAAAAACCCTCAACCTCTCCCCAGTGCAAAACAACCAGCTACCCATCAGGCACATGAACTCCAGTAAAACAAAGGTTTACTACACAGAACCCTATAGCAATTTTGATACAATTCACCATAACTCTTGCTTCCTTCTCATGCTGTCTGTATTTTTTTCTTATGCCAGAGCTCTAAGTTTTGCCTTATGATGGAGGTTGGACATGCAGGTAACATTATCCACCTCTTTTTAACTTAAATCCAGACTAAAACTGTTCTGCAGTCGTAGAAAGAGCTGGGCAGGGTGCTTTCTACTTCAACGGAGAACTAATCTGAAGAGGCTCTCATCACAGAATGTATCCCACTTTCAAACACTCATCTTTCATTCATCAATTAATTCCAACACCTATCTTCTCCTTTCCTTGCTAACTTTAAACAGAAAGGGTGAAGAGGGCTTTAAACAACACTTTCTGCAGGAGGGGAACCTCAATCCATCCCACTCCTACCAGTTGGATGCTAGTGCCAACAACAGATCAGCAGGAGAGCACCTGAAGTGCAGCACAAAGGAATTCCACCCACTCCAGCCAATCAGCTTCATCCGTGCCCAACTGAAATGCATCTATACAAACATGGGTAACATGGGGAACAAACAAGAGGAGTTGGAGATGTGGGCATGCCTGCAGGGCTGTGATCTCATTGGCATCCCAGCAAAGTGGTGGGATGACTCCTGTGACTGGAGTGTTGGGATGGAAAGATACAGGCTCTGTAGGAAGGAGAGGCAGGGGACATGAGGGGGGGGTGTCGCCCTCTGTCAGTGACCAGCTGGAGCACACGGAGCTCCATCTGGGGGTGCATGAGGAGCTGACTGAGAGCTTATGGGTCAGGATTAAAGGGAGCACAGGGACAGGGACACTATAGTGGGGGTCTGCTATAGGCCACCTGACCAGGAAGATCGAATGGATGAGAGCTTCTATAGACAGATAGGAGAAGCCTTACATCCACAAGTCCTGGTTCTCATGGTTCTACCACCCTGATAACTGTTGGAGAGACAATGAAGAAGGGCACAAGCAATCCACAATACTCCTTCTCTAAGTGATAGAGAAGCCAATGAGGAGAGATGCCATGCTGGAACTTGTTCTCACCAACAAGGAAAGGCTGGTAGGGTTTAAGATTTCTCATTTTTCTTATGGAGTCAATAATTGCTCTCAATTTCCACATTTTATGTAATATTTTATGATATAAGCATTTGAACAATTAAAATGTAAATGTCTAGCAAATCATTACATTTGATGACAGCTTTAATAAAATCCTACAAATACATCTGATTTTGTAAAATTTTTTTAGTTTACGGTGTATCACTGTCGTTCACATTAGCACAGAAAGTGAAATGCATTAAACGAGCTATTATTTCAACTGAATTAAAAGATTTCTTTTAAATTTGACAAAGTGAGATATTAATATGGATGAAAGACAAATATATAAAAGCACCTGGTGAGTAGGAGAAATGACTCTCAGCTGAGTTCTTGTTGTGCATTTATTTGAAAGTATTTTCAGTTTTAATTTGATCTGAAAATGGACTCTGCCTACAGTGAACTTCAGGTTATAAAGACAATAACACAGACATTTATTTATCCAAAGAAATAATTATATATTTCCTAAGAAAACAAGCACTTTAGAAGCTTTTGTGTGGGAAAATCTAAATCACTGCACCTCAGATATTATGCTTTTCTGGAATGCTCTCAATTAATATGTACTACACTTTTCAGAATAAAGACTCACCCTTTTAAATGCTGTGAGAATCTTATTAGTGGCTTAATGATGGTTTTATTATAGAAATAATGCTATACCCAATTTCAAACATTGAAGTTTGCTGGAAACGTTTGTGGTTTTGCCTAATTGTACCGATGAACACAACTGACATTTATTCCCTGTGTGCAGAATGGACTTTTTTCCTTTATCTTGGATCCTCTTTAAAGAGTGGAGTTTTTTTGAAATTTAATAAGGGCCCAGGAAATACCACGTACACTCCAGTTAGTCACCAAAGAAAGAACTTTCATCTTGAAATCAAGCAACCAATTTCAGCATTTTTTTTCAAGATTAAATCCATGTCTTCTGTTCCATCAGATTTCATACACACTAATTTACCCTAAGTCAATTTACCTTTCAAGTATCTGAGTCTATTTTCTTGCTCTCACTAGCTCTGTGGGGATTAATGACTCATTAGTATGACTTCATATTGTCTTATTACACACGTTACCCTTAATAAAAGGTCTTCCTACCATAATGTTTCTTTGATAATTAGATACATACAATAATTTTTTTACATTATTTAATATTATCTGAAAAGATTTTAGCAAGCACATTGAGCACGTTGAGCATATTGCAAACTTTATCAGAATTTACTAGACGCCACAGAAACAGTTCCTACTGTTCTCTGACCTACAGAATATATTGCAAATGGACAACCAGAAAATTCAATTAATGCTTTAAACTGTTGGCACATAAGATAATGCTTTCAGAAGCACAGCTTGGTAACTTCAGAAAATCTATCCACAATAGGAACTGCTATAAGTGGAACACATTTGAAATTCTGATGTTCCTGAAGTGTCAATATACAAAATCGGGGTTTTTTTTAATGTATAATTCTAGTTAAAAGTATAAACCAGTTCAAACCTGAACACAACATGAACTCCTAAAAGTGATCTCTTCTTAGTCTGAAAAGTAAATTACTTTTTATATCTTCTTATACATTTTATTTTTATATAACTATGAATCTAGAACACTGCAGAGTATAGTCTTGATCTTACGGAAATCTGTCTTATTTTATCTTGCTCTCAAGAATAAAAGTTTTAGATACACTCATTCTAAAAAAAAACTTTAAAAATCACCCAGAATATATCCAAAATAATTTCTGATATAACATAAAATGATTAATCCATACAGCAATGACATTTTGTGTATCCACCCAGTGAAAGCATACTTATGTGTTGTTATCACCTTCATGGTACTCTATAGATCATTATCTTCTTTAGAAGTTAAGTTTCTACCTTACTGCACTCCTGAAATGTATGGTGCTGTGATTGCAAGAACTACTTTTGTATCAGCATATATCTGAAATGAAGGGTCAAATTCTATTCAGTAAACCAAACCAAACTGAGGCAAACATAGTTGAAGCCACTGGGCAGTATTAATTACACATTTTTTTTCCATAAAAGAGCAACCTAGAAAATAAATTTTTTTTGC
The DNA here is from genome assembly GCA_013400835.1 of Zapornia atra. Classification (NCBI taxonomy): domain Eukaryota; kingdom Metazoa; phylum Chordata; class Aves; order Gruiformes; family Rallidae; genus Zapornia; species Zapornia atra. The sequence continues at coordinate 41,940 of VZTU01030413.1, forward strand.
ACTACACACAAACCACATACTGCAGTATATGAAGATGTAAAGTCCAACATTCATTATCTTGCCCATAAGGCTAGAAGCTCAAAGTTTGTCCCACTATAAAGGAAGCTTTCTAAGACAAAGCCCTTCTCTGTCACTAATTTGAAGATTACATTTCCTAAAATCATGTAGGAGAAAGCAAAATTTACCATTTTTAACTTTCTTAAAATTTTCTGCATTTTAAAATTTCCTTCAGGATCTTGTATAGTTGGATTGCACTTAAAAGCCTGTGAGACAGAATACACCAGATGAAAGTGCATTTATGTATGTATCTGCCTATGAAGATGCTATAATTGCAGGTCCTACATCCATATCACTCTACAGAATGGTAGATGTTGTGTTTCTTATCACCAATAACTCCTAAATCCCCCTCAATACATTTAAAGCCAGAAGGAAAATTACTTGTATAATGCAAGGAGTAAATAGAAATGTCCCAACATTGTTTTCTGCTATGGGAGCTTTCATGCATCTCTCCTTCCTGGACAAATTTTGCAACTAAAACTCGGAATCTAAAGCCTTTGAATCAATTACAGCTCTGTTTTGGAAGAATATGAGTTTGAAAATATAATTAGTTGCTCAGAATTTCATTCAATATTTCTTTTTGTTTCTTCTTCCCCCTCCCAGAATAAAAAGTCTCCTATGGATAAGTCTGCCTTTTTAAGCCAGTCCTAAGTTGATCTGGCTGAACTGAGGTTAGACAACTGCATAAAAGACCTGATGTTTTGAATTCTGACACCTAGGTAAACAGAAGGCGGCATAATTTCTTAACTCAGGAATCAGAACAGGGCTGAATGTTTTCATTTATTGTCTGCTGTTTTCCTACTGTTTTTTTCAGTGCTGCTATGTGACTGGTTTCCCTTTATCATATAGACTGCAGTTTTAGTGGAGTTTAATTCAGCTTCGGTGCCACTCTATTTAAAAAAAAACCTTCCTAAAACCTCCCAGGTAAAAACATCATTGAATACTTACCTTCCTGTGTCAGATCCTTCAGATGCAAATATATCAGGACGTCTGTTGTGGATTTTGTGAATGGTTGAGAGTTCCTGACTTATAACATGCTGTGTATAATCATCTCGCCAGGTAAAACCTGATAAATAATACAAAACAAACAAACAAAGAAGCAAACCCAGCATTTATTAACTTCAAAGTCTGGCAAAATGTGTCCTATATAAACAATATTAAAAAAGTAAAAAGAAGCTTTGTTTAATTGGAACCCAAGAGTGAACTACAGATTCTTCTGCATGAAATTTTGCTAATCAAACTTTCCTTACAACAGAAGAAAGTGTTTTCTCCATGAAACTATGCTTTTAGAAGATTAAGAAGGTAGTATTGCAGTGGAAGTAAGTATTTTGAGGTTTAGTGTAACACACGTGGAGGTCAATTTATGTTATCTTTATACTTAAATGTTGTGACAAAGAACTTTACATGGGGAAGTGCAACTACGAAGGCAAATTCCAGCGATTACTCATTAATTACATGCACTGCCAATCTCATGGTAATTATACTTGAAATAATGATATAACTCCAAACTTAATTGTTACGTGATTTGTAGATTTTAGATGCTACGCTAACACTTCCATTCATAGAACTTGTCCATGCAATTATCTGTAATTATCTAATAAATAAATATCACATAATTGAAGAGAATTTCTGCTTATACACCATGGCAGTAAAACACCACAAAAGCTTCAAATGAATATTGATAAAAGTTCCAGATATGGTTATCCTGCTTCCTGTAAGAAACCACCTAAAAACCCTCTCTAGCATCACATGGAACAGGATCTCTCAGGTTGTTAGAATCAGCCTCAGAAGGGGGATCAGTCACTAAGAATTGTAAACTACTTCACCATTTGTAGACTTCATCACATTTATGCTACATGCACTCTCCTAGGATGCAGCTAAAGCAACATCAGGCCCAAAACTTGGCCACCTTTGGCAGAGAGCTTTATTCAGTGGGGTATTAAAAAAAGGGCTGTATTTGTCCGATTTTTCCATTGTACTGAGGTGGAGTTCATTAAGCCCAGAACTGATAATAGGAGATCTAAATAGGATTTGTCCACTCAGCCAAAGCAGACTAATCTAAGCATGCAAAAATATAATAAAATTTTAAGCCTAGGGAGGAGGTACTTAAAGAAGTCAGGCATAAGACTAGGCAGACCTAGGAAGTCTTAAAACTCTGCTGCTGCCTGGGCTTTAGACAAGTTTTAAATCCCTGTTTAGGCAAGATTTAGGTGGACTGCATCCCAAACTTCATTTTTTTAAATTAGTAAAAATAATAATAAATTATGTAGAATGAATGTCAATATGCACGAAGGCCTTAAGAAACAAAAACAACCCTCTTTGACACCTCATGGTTCCCCTTTCTCCTTTTCCTAAATAAAAATGTTACTCAAGTTTATTGAGGAAACACTTTACATGAAATCATGTTAGATGTTAGTGGCTACTGTAAATGACTCTAGACACTTGGGAGGGGGAAGAATCTCCAGCATGTTTTTAGTTCTGATTCATCCTTCTCAAATACAAATCTTAAATTTTTCAAATGTGCTTTGTAAGTGGATGGATCCAAATCACTCTGAAAATCTCGGTCTAACACTGCTCAGAGCATGTCTTTACATGAATAGGCAAAAATGAGTCACCATGCACATAAGATTATTCTGGTGCAGTGTTATTAAAATTATTTTTACAGGAAATTTTATACTTATATTTTTAAGTTTAGTTCTCTGTTGCCTAGCACTACACATTTGTATTTGATTTAAAAATTTCATACAGGAGAAAAAAACTAAGATAACATTCAAGTTTAGAAGACTGCAACAAAAAAGTTTAACTAAAATACATGCATTTTAAAATCATTAGCATAGCTATAACACTACTAATGTATGAACCACACATCTAAATAACTACAGTTTTACTTTGCAGCTCTAAACCAATACTAGCCCTATTAAAGGCTAAAGTTTACACAATAAATAATGTAAACTTTGAAGAAAAATACACAGAATTACTCTCAAGAGTTCTGTTCAAATTAAAGCAAGAAAAGCATAGCTGTGATATCTGCATACAGACAGGAAATTTCTCTCTCAATCCTGAGGAATATATATGGCCGCAGATGGAGAGGTCAATAGGTACGTTTTCATGCCTGCACAAAACAATGCTTTTTGTGAAAGATCATAAAACACCACTGCAATCTCAATTCTCACTGTGTCTTTTGTTAACTTTGGTGTATTTTTTTTCTCCTTCAGGGATATTTTAACATTTTCTGATAACATATTTTAAGCCAGCACAAGTATATCATCCTTAATACTGTAAAAGAGCACAATGGTGGCATTAACAGAGAGTAAATAGATGAAAGGAAACTAGAATACTCATTATAGAGCTTAAGGAACTAGAGTTAAGGGAAAACACCCTCTCAAATGTATCTTATACTTCTAATTCAGATAGGAGTTAGAAAAAGCTGTGGATGAAAAATGCAAATTTTAACTAATTCAGAATTCCCCTCATCAATAAGTTAATATTGCTGCTTCTTCTGCAACTATAACTGCAACACGCCCAAAGCTAACCTTATGCCAATCATTTTCCGTTATTGTTTCGGTTTCAGAAAAAACTCTCCCACACACTGAGCTCAATAAAACAGCACATTCAAGAACCATAATGCCACACTGACAGCTGCAATCAAAATTAAGGTTGAGAAGGAGCATATGACGCTGTATGGTGATTTCCTGTTTCCTTTGTCTCCACCATCACACCTAGTGCCAGCTCCTTCCTCACCACCCAATTATTACAATTTATCTCCACTGGCTGAGCAGGATCACAGCCGTGCTCTTGTACACACATTACTTCCATGTCACTAACAGGGAGCAGTATGGGGGGATGGCCAACCCCCGATTAACCATCCATCCCCCCTGCAGCAGATCTGCCCTAGACCTGCATCTCCCAACTGCGAATTCCCACAGATGGACAATGCCAAGAGAGGAGAAATCCGGTAGGCACTGAAGTGACGCAAATGTCATGACAACAACAGTAGCTACAGATATAAAAATGCTCACAGCTGAAGAGCACTGGTAGTAGTGATTCCCCATGAAAAAAAAAACATTAGTACAAACTTTCCCCTCAAAATCCGTTTTCATTCTTGTCAGAACCTCAGGCTCAGTTGTTTTTCTTTATTTTTTTCTTTTCTTTTTTTTTTTTTTTAAATTGAAACTCCATAAGCTAAATGTCTGTGAAAAGTGAATTCTAGTGTCCCTAAAATTAATATGTTTAGGAAACCCAACCTGCACATCAAAACAAGTAGAGGTGCTCCAGATACAACCTGGTCTTTCCTTATTGTGACGAGGTCTCTCCCCAGATCTCTTTTTTCCACAGCACAATTTATTATTGCTATTTCTCACAACTACGAAATAGTAATTAAATTATTATTGTCCAGGACCCAGTTACATTTAGCACTTAGAAAAACAATGGCTATTTCAACAGAGAATATATGCCTACAAATTATTTTATAAATTAAAATCAAATAAAAAGCACGCAGTGCAATTAGTAAAGAAAGAGGTTTTCATAGATTCTCAGTGGTGAAAATTATGCTAGCTTATGTCTCCAAGAGTAAAATTTAGTTGTTTTTACATTTATCAACGATATTCACTTTTAACTTGCTTAATTGACTTTGCTGCTATACAATTACACAGATGAAAAATAAACAAAATTCAAATATGTATTTTCTTCTCTCATCTGTCCAATTTTTCCATGCAATGGCATCTTTTCCTGTGGTTTTGACTATGTTTTCCACCTTAGAGAAACTTGATGCCTCTCCAAAATACACCTGGCCACATCTTTAATACATATAAATTACATTGGCAACCATTGAAAACATTCATCTGCTACTTCATCTCAACCCATTTTAATTCAGAATGTAACAAATTTTCTTCATTCCCTGTGAAAGCCTAGGCAAGAAAACCATCATCTTTTTAACTTTAATGCAAAGGCATTCTGGTGTAAATCAACAGAGTCCGATTTAAGTCCTTCAAAGCAACAACAGGTCTCATGGCCCAAAGGTTTGGTCGTGCCAGCCTTCCTACTCATACTCCCGACCCTTTTCCTGACCAGCCTGGCTGAAGCCCTGCAGGCACGTCCAGCAGAGCCTGTATCTGACAAGATCATGCCTGAGACTCTTCCAACCCTTGAGCAGATCAAAATCCAAAATTATTAGTTCTGCATCAACAGATTGGCAACAAAATTATTTTTACATAGCAAGTCAAAGCAATGAGATTATTACCTCCTGGCAGAAACCTGTACACTAATACCTGATCCTTCTCTGTCAGGAAATTCCTGTGTAAAGGCCAAAACCCTCAGAAGTATTCAGACTTGAAGCCAGAACATGTTACTGTTTTTGAGTTGTGACATTATTGTTTTCCCCAGTTTTTTCTAATGTTATCCATTTTGTCCCTGCTCGGTGTATGATGAAATAGCTTTTTCTCTGAGCTACCTTCAACTGCTACTTCATTTCAGCCAGGAAACTCTCAGTTGTAGACCTCAGAGACTTTCATCCCCCATGCCATGTGTTGCAAATTGTTAATGCCTACTTTAGCTGTCAGAACGTCTGCAGAATTGGGAATGATTGGCTTGCTTTCCTATTTTCACAACAGACAGGTCAACATATAGACGTGCCTTTCTGCTGGCTGCTTTTCCACATTCTCTAGAGGAGCTGCACTTGTTCTCATCCCAGACCTCCCTTTTCAGAGCTCAAGGACATATGTGGTAATGTTCACATATTTCTGTACTGGCTAAGTCAAAATTGCAGCTTCAATACTCAGGTTGTTGTGTGTATAGCAAAATTAATTCTTTCAATTGCTATATTTGCTACCTAAGAATGGAGGCAGAACATAAAATCCGGATGTTTCCTGTTACAATGAAAGAAAACTTGAATGTCTTCCAAAAGCAATTTTGCAATACAACTCGCAAAGGAAGGTTAATGGCAAAAATAGAAAAGTAATAGAGAAGTTAAACCCACCTCTGCACAGTTTAGTTTACTACCAGATTTTTCTATAAGCTAGTGCACCACAACCTTTTAATTCCCCTGTATCTTTGGCTTGGAATATCCATTTGGTCTGGAAATTGTGACTAAAGATGGTTTCTACAAAATAGGAAGAAAGTCTGCCAAGACAGTTTTGTGCTAAACTTCCATGAAAGTTTATTGGTGGTGAGGCACTGGAAACAGGTTGCCCAGAGAGGTTGCAGAAGCCACATCCCTGGAGACGGTTAAGGCCAGGTTGGATGGGACTTTGGGTAACCTGATCTAGTGAAGGTGTCCCTGCCCATGGCAGGGGGGTTGGAACAAGATAATCTTTTAAGTCCCTTCCAACCCAAAGCATTCTATGATTCTATGATAAAACTTACTCTGAACAATGTTTGCTCTGGTCAAACATTGCATTGTCTTGTAAATGAAAAGAAAATCTGGTATAGACAGTATTTGAAGAAATGATTGGGAGTTAGAAACAGTTATCACTCTCTTGCTCCACTTCATCCATTTCAACAGCAACTGGTCACCTTCTCATGGAAGCCCTCAGGAGCTTTTGCTGTCCCCTTACCTTTCCCACCTCATTCCCTGGCAGCAGTGTTGAGTAACAGATTTGCACCAGTGAGTTTGTTTCCTCTTTTGGAACTTCTACTGGGATCTTCTCTGTTATATGCAAAAAATTTCAGTCACTACATTCAGCAGCAATTTACTCACACAGGCAAAGAGCTTCCATTTGAATGAACAGATGAAATGGCTGTCTAAGGATTACAGTTTCAAATTTTCATATATTGTTTTATTATACATAAAAGTGATAATCTCCACAGAATTAAATTACCAGCATGATCTTCTTACAGCTCTGATTTTAATTTACTCTAAGTAACTATCCCAGAAGGTGGAGGGAAGGCTTTTCTCTTCAGTTTTTTGGAATTTCTATTATTTGAAAAAGACAAATGAGTGCTTCATTCGCTAAGGAGATTATAAAATGCTCTCACAGGACTCGGTATGCAATGTGTCCTTACCTTTATTTCAGTTCTTGTAGAGAGCTACAAATAATTGGTTTATACAAGAGAAAGTCTGTAAGTGTTACATGAGATTTTTCTGCCACAGGAGCTGATAGTAACAGAAGAAGAGTATGATAATGCAAAATACATCATCTAACTTCCAACAAGAACAGGCTATTTTCCAAAGACTATAAAAGAATGGATACACTAGAAAAGTCTTCCCAAATCCTTGAGATAAATCCCATGCTATTATATTATACTCACCATGTCATATAATCCTTTTCACAAATTGATGACCCTCAGCCTGAAAGCAGATGGTTCCATTCACAGAAATGCTTTTTAGGAAGGAAGATATGCAAAAGGGTGTTTCTTGTGTGGTTGCAACTTCAATATTCAATGATAATTTAACTCATGGTCAAGTACATCTTTAACTTGAATGGCTCTCAATGGTGTCGAGGCTATGATATATTTATAAAAACCACAATCACATCTAATACCTGGTGAGTAAAGGTGCACCTTCTACTCCTTTATCTCCTTCTGACCCTGGACTATGCATAGATATTTCCTCAGTGCTGCCAACCCTAAGGAGTTTTCATGAACGCAAGGTAATACTCACAAGCGCCCACATTAGTGATAGTAAGATAAAGACATGACCACTTTGCTTGTTTCATCATGCTTTGAAGAGACCAAAATTCACATGCACTTTGATGTGTTAGCTGACCATCATGTCAAAGTGCACATGAATATTCCAGATTTAACCCCAAAAGCCCGACATTACTTCTACACTGCAAAAGAGCTCTCTTTCCTACATCAATCCTCTGCAATCTCCTTTTAGAAAAGGAAGTGGTGATCTTATATTTTTCTGTCAAAATATCTTTCATTTTTTCCATTCTCTTCTCCTTTTTCTACCTTATAATTCCTTTCCAAGATGTCTTACACCACTCTAAACTTTCATTTGCTCATCTCGTCATACAGGATCTCTTTAGTATGCAGAAATTGGTTATAATGCTGGACTGCACAATGCTAAGAATGGAGATATTGTCCAAATAGTAGTTAACAATGCATATAAAATCAGCAGGTCTCCCTTCTCATTTTATTTTATCCATTTCATTCCTTTCTAACGGTAGGATGACAGCCTTATTGTCATGAAAAATACAGTTCCCAGGAAAGGACTTTTGAAGTGCCTTCAGTCTGGGAATTAAAACATCACCTGTAACAAGGTAGAATTGGTCAGAAATGTCCTGGCACTTAAGTAAGTATAGAAAATTAAGTGGATATACAGGTCGCAGATATTCTAGCAAATTCATCTCAGATCTGCAGTTCTTCATGTATCTTTAAATGCCTACGAGCAGAACTGTTCTTTCAGCTCCGCACAGTGGTTCTAACACCCATTTTATGTAAGTGCTGAACTCTCATTGATGTTTGTAAAAAATCAATTTTCAGCTGTCAGAGAAGCGCTTTCAATCGCACATGCAAAGTTCATAGAGAGGAGTGCCAAAGTGGGCAGTACAGCAACAGCTGCAGATGCAGATGCATGTCCACATTCTGAACTTCAGTCTTTAAGACATGTACAGACTATTGTACCAACAGCACAGAGGGAAGGTTTAGGATGAGCCAGAGCAAAGGGTTCAGGATATTCAGTGTATCACACAAGGAAATACAACTTACTTCAAACATTTTCTCTAGCAAGGACCTTTGGTCTCCTGCTTATCATGCTCTGTCCTGCATCAATACTGATGTAAATTACAGCAGAAAAACATTTGGGTTTTTGTGGGGTTTTAGGGTTGGGTTTTTTTTTTGTTTAATTTTATGATAGGCAGAAAGACTATACATAATTTGTGTGGAGCCAAACCTCCATCTTCCACTTTTAAGGCATTTCTCTTGGACTGCATATTCCTCCATGAAGCAACCATATATTGCATGCAATTTGTACAGTCTCTTTTTTCTGCAGCAGTAAAAACAACAACAATAATTGTTCTTGCTGCTATTATTATTAATAAAAGCACAGTGGTTGTGGAAGTTAGGGTTCCCTTAGGAACCTTGTAAAGACCTTTGTGGCTGAAAGCTGGGAGCTTTCCAGGGAAGCATGTTAGCCAAGTCAGTTTGCCCGAAGCAAAGGTGAACAATCTGCAGGTCACACAGCTCCCCCCAAAACCTGATTAGTGCTCCTCAGGTTTCATTTTGAATTCACCCCCTGTACAGAGAAAACACACTGTGAATTTGTGCAGCCCTGAAAGGCAACACAGCATTTTCAGCCGGAGGAGCATTTGAATTATCTTTTTCTATTCTCTTGTGTGCCTGAACTTTTTTGGGTTTTGACCTTCCAACAACTTCAACAGAGGATATAATGGACTTTACATTGCATGAGAGATAGTTTTTTTAATTTAAGCATTTTCAGTCTCTGATTTCAGGGCTCTGATTTGCAAATCAATTAAAATTAACAAGTTACTGTACCCCTTGTCTGCTAAGGTACAGTGTATATATTTAGCTGGCATCCATGGGTAAAAATGAGATTATTTGATTTATTTTAGCCAAAATCTAAAAGGATTTAGTGGGAGAAGTTCTGACTGACATGATTTCCTACCTGGTGCTCATTTTCCCTCCCTTGTTTCATAGAGTTAGTACCTCACTGAGCTTTAATAATACTTTTGGACAATTCACGTAATGATGATTCATGGATTCACATTGATGCTTTGTCTGCTGCACACACTCTGATTTCCAGTTCTTTCTAGCTTCTTTACTGGCTTCTGGGGTTGATCTCTCTGAATATTTAAAATACATCATGCTATGAGCTCTGATTCCATTTTACCACAATGTATCACAATGATACTAAAAAGCAGATGCTCTTTTGAACCTCTGAACTAGGTTTTTGAGCAAGATTTTCAATTACTTAAAATATTTACACTGGAAGAGAGGGAACAATCAGATACAAACTGAAAGCTCCTAAAACTTGAGCCTTTGTGAGTACAGTTCCAGCTTATGTCCATTCATAACACACACACTTATTTCAAAATCTCCAGTTTTTGCTCATAACCGCCAAGTAATATTAAATTTCAATGTCACCTACTGAAAACACTGACATCAACAAAAGACTTCAAAATATGCCACAATGACGTAACACTGGAATAAAACCAAGGGAATATAAAATTGCTACCATCTACCATTCTTGAGAGCAGTTTTACCTTTGCATGGTCTATGATCAGCTATAATCTCAACGTTCCAAAATAGTTCTGATAACTTCACAGAACCAAGGTCTAACGTTGATTGTGCAGACCTGCTATACCCACTGTGCTCTATATGAACTAGAGAGAACTTCCTCTGGGCAAATTCCATGGTTTGAGATGTAGCCTGGACCCGCAGGCTGGGCCACAGGGGAGCGAGCAGCAGGAGTGGGGACTGAGAGCACATTTGCCTTCTTTTCCAGGGGTTCCAGGGGTTAAAGTTATACTGCATCTTGAAAGGCGTTCAAATATTCTATGACTGGGCTGGCATAAACAAGAAACGGTGATAAAAGCTGTCCTCCAGGAACTACTGGACCTCTGCTGTGTCATTAATAAGTGGCAGGTAGCTGTTCATTTTTTCTTGACTTCAGTGTATTTTTAATATTTAAGGACTATCAACTAATTTCAATGAAGAGAATTTATTTTCAAAAATACCATTCATTCCAGAAATTTGTCCATTAGCACTTTTCCATGGCATTCAAAACAGGAAACCTCCTTTGGAGCAATCACTAAAGTTAACCAGCAATAATGTTAAAGCATTTCAATAGCATAGGTAGCATAGTTCATATTTCTCTCTTTCACTTCATACTGTTATAGAAGATAAGTCTTCTGATCAATGGCTGCCAGCTTTAAGAAATAGTGATATATTTCTAGATAATGGACTGCTACCTATTTCCATACGTTTGATGTGGTGGAACATTCATGTGCCTTATTTTCCACTTCCTCAGGGCATCCTGGTTAAATGTCACATGCATTTTTCTCCTATGTTAAGAAAACAAAACCTGAATATTAATTCTTTTTAAGATAGGCATAAATGTAATATAAGAAGAGAACACTGATTATGTTATTCATCTATAAACTACACGTCCAATAGACATGTAAAAATACTGGAAAATATAGTGCAGGCTAGATTTTCAGCAGTGTTACTCCTCTGTTTCTAACAGTTGTGATAGATGAAACCTGCAGCAATCAATCTGATTGCTCTGATAGTATTTAAGCTAATCCACAACAAAAGGCGCAGTTAAAAAGCCTGACTATCACGTGTATTTTACAATATCTCTGTTTCATTGACCAGATTTCTGCTCCTCAGTAATGAACTTATGAGCAAATGTCCCTGTAAATGTATCTGAGGGATAAGGTGTCCAAGAGCTTCACACACTCCTCCTTAGCCATTCCTAATACCAGAATAAAAACAGAAAGAATTGCCCTTCTCTCACCCCAAAACACACGTGGTCAGGTTTGAGTCATTTCGCTATATGCAGTACCAAGGGATGTCCTTGCATCCTTTACATTTTTAAATCTAAATGTTTCTCAGAAAGTTAATTTTTGATCGCTGCGTTTGCTTGGAACTCTATTAGAATTGGTCAAGATTTCCAAGGTTACAGCAAAGATACTCCAATGCCACATTGATATGTCATCAATGCACCAGTTAAGTCTCTCTTCCCACATCCATGCTGTATTTAGGAAGAAAATCTGTCCTGTTGGCTGCGATGTTTACATCCTTTGTGTGTGCATGATGTTTTATATTTGTCTGTGGTTCTGCACTACAGCCCAGGCTAAATAAGACTGTGTCAGCACACCATACTTCAGCTGCCCGAGCACGAATGCTGCAAGGCTGCAGTCACCAGCCATCCATCTCTGCAGCCAAAGCACCTGTCCCCGTGTGCTCAAAGGCCACCTGGGATTCCTCCTGCAGTACCTGACAGAGAAGCAGGAGCACTTACTTTCCAAGGCTCTCCTAGAAGCTGAGCAGGTTACCTTCCTTTCCATTGATACAGGTGAAGCTTAGCTAGACAGTTGCCCAGAAAAAATTTTTGCCCCATTTCCTTGTGTAGCCTTTGATGGCATGGGGCTTTGCAGGGTGTGGTTGGACGAATGGGCACAAGACAATGCTCCTTTATGGGAATTCATGTAACTACTGTACTCACCAAGCTTACACAGAACCCTTCCCAGTCTCCCCACACTCCCTGCCCTTGCATTGCCAGCAGAAATAGGAAGCGGTGCACAAATTTTTTTACTACTCCCATTATCATTCAAAGTAATGCCACATCACGCAAATCTGGTAGTCCAAAGGAGGATCCCAATAGTTGTAAATCCTATTTATTTTTCGTGTAAGTTCTTCAAATACCACCTGAGCTATGCATAGTACTTCAGCTAAAACAAAAGTCAGGGCCATGGAAGAACAATTTCTAGTCAGGTATTATTATTCAGCTATTCCTAGCTATTAAACAAACACTTCATGTATACAGCCTAGAGATATCCCTTCTCCAATTACTCTTTGCATCATTTTTGTTAGCCAGCAAAAGTTTCCCTGACATAGTTTTGACAATTCCACAATTAATTTGTCTTCATTCCATTGTGTCCTTAATAACACTATGTAGGCAACAGATGTCAAGTCTTTCCAAGTGGAATGAAGCAGAAGTGAACTCACATCCCTAATAAATTGTTTATTGAATATTTATTTTTACTTGGATGACAAAGTGCTAGTGAATCCGCTGGTGGTAAAGCCCATGCTTACATGCTACAGCACAACATTTATTGAAGCAGCTATTCTTGCCAAATCTATATTGCATTTATAAATCTTCAAAACAAGCCCTGGTAAATGTCACTTCTTTTTAAATGCTCGGCAGAATCAATGACAAGTGATGCTGCCTTTGCCCTTGAAGAATTCACGTGTTTGGATCTGAGTCCAAATTCTCAAAACCTGATCAGCAAGGCACACGGTGTAACACACATGAAGTGTACCGGAAGCACCCGGGAAAGACAGGAAAAGTTGTTCTAAATGAAAAAGCCAAACACAAACAAGAAAGCTTCTCTAATGTTTTTTTAGACTTTCATTGTAAAGCAGTGAGAAACAACCTACTAAAACACATTAACTTACTTCCATTCTGCACTGGAATATTTTCCAGTGGTCTTCCATATGCTACCCAAAAGCAGTCAGTTGACTTTCATGTGGTTTTAGTACCACAGTAGGCACCTTTTGAAAGAAATATCAATACAAAATACATAAATAAATCAAACTATAGAGCTACCAATACCTAATTCTAACCAAATTTAGAAAGTATTCTGGCATAACATCAGACATTAATATAATTATTTGTGTTTCCTAAATATGCATCCTTCATTTTCTGAATTACAATTATGATTTTTTTTTCTATTATAACTTCAAGTTCAAAGAGAAATTAAATACGAAAACAGGGTAATACTGCAAACAATCTTCTCTGACTTCTTGACTGCTGCCAGTGAGTTGTAGGACACTGCCCGGTGCCAGTGGGATGCCTGTCTCCAGAGAGCAGAGCTGCTCTACTAAGCAGCACAGTCCAGATTTGCTGCCATGAATGACATGGCGAAACCCAGATGCTTTTCCAAGGAAGGCATTGCAATGTCATAATTTTCCAGCTGGTTTTGCAACAGCCATGGTTTAAAAGACTATAGGGTAGTCTATTCAGGGCTCTGAATTATACAGCAAATAGCATTCTTCAAGAGCATGTCAACTGGCTTAGTATAATGACATGTTTCTGTGGCAGAGCTGCAGCTATACCATCTTTTTGCCCATGGTGGATTTCTCAGCGTTAGGGAAATCTCCTTGAGGGGAAATGCTGTCAGCACAGTGCAAGAAAAGAGGCCAGAAAAAAAGAATCCATGAATATCCAGCAACAGAGAGTCCCTCTCCTTCAGAGAGCAGCACGTTTTACCCCACCAGCCGCAGAGTCCAAGATGCAGCAGCCCTTGCTCACTTCTTTAGAAAGATCATTTCTTCAGGGGAGAAACTGGAAGTGTGCTTCTCCTGACTTGACCCATGTCTACCTTCCTTCAGTGCACCTTCCTCACTTACCAGAACCAGCATTTCACTTTTTAGCTAAACCTGCACTTGTTTCACTCCCAAATAGTGCTGAACATGTTAAGTAAACAAAAAATAATTGGCAGAGCTTGTCATAGGAAGGACATTTTAATGGTAGGTGAAATCTTGGGGCAATATTCACTGATAAAATATGAAACAAAATGGATTGATTCAAACCAAGATCTTCTGCCTATTGCTAGAAGTTGTCAAGGTAAAAGAAACCAACAAGACAGTCTGCATCTATTGATGGCTGCCAAGCTTCTAATTGTCTCAGCCCAGAAAACAGGCTTTGAAATGGGAATAGTTCAAAAGTAAACAAAAACCCCACAGCCTAGATGGTGACCATGAGCAAAACAGGACTCCTCAAGCAAAACAGTACTCCTCAAGCACACATCCAGGAAAAAAAAGCAGACAAATATATTAAGACACACATTGGCACTTTTTATTTCTGAGTTAAACAAAGCACATACACATACACACACACAAAATGAAATATTTCTAATCCTTTCCCATTCTTTATAGTAATATTGATAGACATGCAGCTAGGATGAATAACCTAAGTCAGCAATTTTACTCTATTTAGTAACATCCCTGGGGAAAATATGTTGTAGGTGGTATGAAGAGGTTTATCGTGCTCCATGAGACTTCCAAAATGTGATTATTACATTAATGCATTGCTATATTCTAAATAAAACATAAACCCACGGCTCTTACAACTTAGATTTTAATTCAATGTCAACACGCAGTGATTTGTAAAGCTTATAAAAAGGCTGTAGGTACATACCACTTCTTTTTCTCTAATTCCTGTACGTTTTATTAAACAGTTATTAAATGCAACGATAGCAGGATATTTTGGATCTTTGCGGGAGAGGTAGATTTCATGGCAACCACTAAATATCACAAAAAGCACCACACATTGTACAGAATTTTCAGATGTGTAATGCAAAGCATCTTCCATTTCAACCACCAACCCTGAAGATTCCTCGATTGTTTAAAGGAAATATGCCAGCCCCCCTGTCTGAAAATGACTCAAAGCCGGGTGACAAGACGCTGAAAAGCTGCCCTGTCATCAATTTGCTTTGGCTGTGTGACAATGAAGTGAGAACCTCTGGAAGAAAGAAATTATTCCCTCTTATCTTCTCAGTCTTTGTGGCTCTAATTCCATACAACCATAACTGATAGCCTTGATTTGGAATGATCTGGTGAAATGTTTAATGTTTCCTACATGCAATGAATTAAGGGGTTAGAAGAAGGCTTGATGGTAGAACCTCAACCTGTTGGTGGCATGGACTGCAATGAAATCTAAGCAAGATACAATTTCCTATTACATAAGAGTGTGTTTAGTCACCTCATATTTTTCACTCTCCTCCCTGTATCTCCCTATAAAATGCCCAGGGTTGTATGACAGAGATGAAGTATGACAGGTTCCTAATCTGCAAAACAATTGAAAAATGTTATTTTTGCAGAGGCAATCCCACATTCATCTGCTGCCTGATTTAGAGTTTCCATCTGGACAGTTGGCAGTCACTCACTACGGTTCAGACTACCTCAAAATGTAGCACAAAGGCTTTGGGCAAACTCTGATTTGGACACTCAGGAAGGGAAGAACAGGTTCTCACTAAAATCACTTCCATTTCCAGATGTATCAATCAAACGAACAGTAGTTTCAGTTCCATTCTTCCGAAAACAGAAAGGTAGAAAACCTCTTGAAAGCTGAAATTACCATCCTGGGATGTTTATTGTATCCTGACTCTCTAGCTACAGCTTGAAATAGGTCTGACAGGGTTAGTCTGTTAATTTCTCCTCTATCCCTCCTCCATCTAGAAACAGATATAATTAAGAAAGTTTAAAAAAAAAATAAATAGAAAATTGTGTAATGAAGAGAAAAAGTCATTATTTCTAGAAACATCCTTATTTCATTAGGGGCATTCTCTGAACATTCCTGTTCTCTGCATTACACAAAAAATGGAACTGCAGTCACCTTCCCCTCTTCCTCTTTCTGTTGCCATGTTGTTAATTCCAACTGCGAAGCCACTGACCCTTGAAATTATTTTCACATGCCTGGAAAACACATGTGGCTTTTCCTTACCTTTATCTTTCTAGAATTGTTCTTTCAGAATTCCGTATGCCCCCTGGAAAATATTATTTCACACAGGACTCTGTTAACAAATATCAAAACTTAGCCTTAGTTTTAGCCTTAGAGACTTAAACCTCTAATGAGGGAATTCAAGAGTTCAGCTTGCATTATTCCTCTCTAGTAACATAAAACCAGGTTCGGCATATGTAACGCTGCTGCAGCTTAAGCACAGCAAGATACACCCTGAACTTTCAAATCCCTGCTTCTTATTTGTACAAGCCCGGCTATGAAAACAGACACTTCTAATGAATTCACTGAGAAATCCTTAGTAGAAGTAGCAACGGCAGACTTAGAGCTATAATATTTAAAGCAACTGCAAAACTGTGCTTTCATCAGGAAAGGAACAAAAGCTTTGTTAGTTTTGAAGCTTACATTTATATTCAGCATAATAATTCAAAGTATCATTGCCTGCCACTATTAGAAGACAGGGGTCAAATATGGCAAGTAAAAAAAAAAAAATTACATTCACAAGCTATACAAAAGAGAAAATAGGCTCAAATTGTATGAAGTGCAGTGACATTATTTAAATGTCTTTGTTAATCAGGGTCCTGACATAAGAGATGGTGCTGAGAAGAATTTGCTCTTCAGACTCTTCTCAGCATGGGTCAAATCTGCTTAATATTCCAAACGCTGAGTCTGGCTGAACCAAGTTACCCCTTTGTGATCTCTCATCTATTTTTTTTTCTCCTTTGAATTCGAGATGCACTGGTATTTTCAGTTTTCATCACTGCTAAAGGGCAGGGAAGCTATAGTATAAACAGTGAATTTCCTTTCAAGCCTTGTTTATAATGATTTATACATTATACAGCTGTTAGACCTGCAGAAATTTTCGCAGAAAAGTCAGAACAAAAAAAAAGAAAAAAGAAAAGAAGTTTGGGACTGTTTACTTTTGACCTTAATTTTTTTTCAGTTGCTCAATGAGAGAAAAAAAAATAACACTATCTGCTGATTCATACCAAAGAAAATAAGAGCAGCCCAATCTCCACCCCACGTAGCCACAATGGTGTGAAGCCCATGCTAAGCAAAGAACGGCAAGGCCCTCAGAGCATTTAACGTACCAACACTGCTGCTTACTTGTCTGCACCAACACCCCGTTTGAAGCACGCCCATGAGGACCATGAAGGATGCTTCAGATGGTCAACTGTCACTCTTTCATGGATGAATAAAAGATAAATAGAAAACCCCAAAGTCTTGCAAGTTGTAAATCTTAGCCTGGACATTGGTCTCCTTCTCTGGTGATGTTTGTTTAGAGCAGAAAGGGTTACTTAAAACAAAGATAGCTCTGGCACTCTTGTTGGCACCACACTGCAGAGGATGCACCGTGCAACCACAAAGCCAAGAACTTGTGTTCCTCTACAATTCCTTCCTCCTCCAGTACTTGTGTAGCTCCCCCAGCCACCGACAAGCTGAATCCTGCCAGCTGCTTTCCTATCACCCCGTCTTCCTACCTGAGGGATCTGGAGGCTATTTTTGCTTCCTTGCCAAATACTCAATCCATAAAAGACTTTTTCCCATTTCAAACAAGACGTAGAGCGCAATGAGATGACATGAAAGAGCAGCTGGCCAGTTTATTTTGATTTATTTGAAACATTATGGGATTGCCCAAAGGCCTTGATCAGAGTCCAGTTGTGCTCAGAGCTGTTCCACCCTGTCTGCAGCAGTGCAAAGCAGTAAGACAGATGAGGGTGTTCTAGGAAAGATGAGATCCAACCCATCCAAGGACAACTGTTCTCATGGCAGGGATTTAGGAAGGGCATACTGCTATAAAGACCCACTGCACAGTGGTTAAAGGTTTTCATAGCCTGGTGCAACTGAAAAAAATTGAGAAACTGCAATGGCACAAATCAGACCATCAGAAAGGATTCCCTTTTTAGCATTTGGATATATGTAATAAGTTTTCACACTACTGACCAGCATTTGTTGAAAGTTAGTTTCCATAATAGTCCCATGAAGTATAAAACCAATCCAACCCTAACCATTCATGTTACAGAACGTTCTGTTTACACTTAATTGTTGGTTGGGTTTTTTTACTTGCAGATATAGTGAGGAATGCCCCATTTAATTTAGAAGGGACCAAGCTACTGAATTCAGCTTTGAGACATGTTTTCACAAGGGTTTTCACCCATAATGTTGAAAGGACGGCATACTGACCAGGTGGCTAGGGCTATACTACAAAATATTTTCAATTTTTTCAATGGGTTTTATAGACATTGCATAATTTCTTGTTCATTCTCTTTTTATGTTCACCCTGCTGTTGACACCCAGTCCCAGTGAGACCTTAAGGGCTATAATTTGACCCGTGTAAATTAGGAAGAGACATCAAAAGTGCTGGGAAGGCTGAAGATATTTTGATACTTTCATCCATGATGAGAACAGGCAGCAATAACCAGGTGTTATGGCCAAGCTGCTTCTGGGAAAGGAGGTACAATACACATTGAACATCCAGCACAGCATAAACGCGCTGTGTTTCTGTTGGAGATGGGATACCTGCAGTTCATTTAGTAAAAAAGCCCTCAGAAGAACAAAGTGAAATTACAAAGAATAGATCACAAGGCTAAGTACGAGATAACAGGAGGATTTTGGAAAAGAAAGAGGGGAGAGAAGGTTTAGAAGTATTTCTTCCTCACCTTCTTTCTTACAATTTTCTTCACGATTCAGAAATGGAGTATTTAAGGATTAAAAGAGAACTCTTCCCTTCAGAGAACCAGTTTCACCAAATGTAATGTTGACAGGCACTGTACAGCTACGGTGTGTATTTGGGAAGACATAATAAATACGAACTGAAAAGGTCACATCTCACACAGGCACCTTTGACGACTCATGCAGACTCTCTCTCGAAATACAGTTCAGAAGTAGATATAGTAACACATTCCTTCCCTCCTGCATTTTCAGTAACTAGACTTTCAAAACCACTTAAATTTCCTATTAAAAAAATCTCAATTCAGGAATAGACCCCACTTTGATTTAACACATTCCCAGAAAGGGCAGTTGTGCTTCTGTATTCTGTACAGCAGTCCGAGACTGACATGGAACTATTTCTTTTTCATAACAACAAATAAAAAATGTGGTTTTCAAATGAAACAAAATAGTCAGCAATCCATTTATGATGGCATCCTACTCATTCATGCTCACACCCTACTGCCAATAAATATTTAAGAGATTAATGAGACTTCAAGTAGTAGAAAATCAGTAAATAACTGCTGTGCCTTTAAACAAAAATCATGTGTGACTTGATTTCTCTTCTGTTTCATGGTTAGCTGTCGGGATTGAACAGGCTAATTTATTTCCTGAGACAGAAGACCTTAGATAAGCTTGATGGTTATGTAGGCAAGTCTGGGTTGCTAGGAGTTTAAACTATCAGCTTGCAAATGGAGCTATTTCAGATCCCAGGTGATCCAAAGAATAGGTTCTCCTCCTGCACTAAACGATGCAGGGATTATGTGGAAAAAAATAGTATGCGATCATATAATCAGACACCACACTGTAACACACAAGCACAGATGTGCTGAATCAAGGCAGTGCAGGAAATGCCAGAATTACATTTGTCTGCCTTCCGAACATTTGATTTGCAGTCCTCAGAAGGGTTTTTTTATTATTACTTTTATCAATCAGAACTGTTGTGTGTAACACAAGCACAGAATAGGATACAGTACTGGGTAATAAGACCTCTTGTGTGCAGCGCCTGCTCGTTAATTGTCCTGGTATTTTCCTTACTTGGACATGGATATTCCAGTGCTTAATGATATCGTATCTTCTGTATATCAGCTCACTCATGCATACGACCGCTTGATTGTCTCACATACACTGTTTAACCTAATTACCATAAAAACTGATGTCTTGAGAATTTTCTGTGGCTCCGAGACCTGCCCTGCTGAAGACATGTGCCAACACTCTAAGCAGTTTCTGAGCTTGGTGGTGATACAGTCAGTACCTGTGCCACTTCTCTAAGTCTGATGCACCCTTGATAAACCCCATGGAACTGGTTTCAGAAATATTCTGTACCATATGCTACTGTTCATGTTAAAGCAAAGGCTAAAACACCTATGGAATAAGAAAGGCAGGAGCTTTGGGGGAGGGGGAATTGGTTTTGTGTTTTTTCCTAATAGTTTACATAAGCATGAGGAACACACAAAACTACTTAGTAAGGGGTAAAAAATGCAAGCTTGAGTTTATCTGACAATGGAAATAATCAGAAGCTGTCACACAGTGTATAAAATACGGCCAAACACATACTTGACTTTAATTTATTGGTGCTAAAGCTCCCACTGAATTAAACTGGAGTTCAGGGTGCTAAGCACTCCTGTATATCAGAAGCTTCCTGCATGTGCGACTGTGGTGCTGGCTGCCTGTCGAACAGGAAATCACTTTTATCATCACAGCCAGTTGAGGAGTGAAGCCCATGACCAGAATGCTATTTTTATCTACCAAATCTGTGACTTGGTGTAACCTGTTTCTACAGGAAATAAATATGTAAAGCTGGCATCAATTATTACAGTTTCAATTAAGGTACTGAATTGCAGGAGAAGTCATGCATAGCAGAAATGACTAATTTGAAAAGGGAATAAAGCAAATTTTTCAGATAAAGCTGAAGTAATTTTTTTAAAAAAGAATTTAGGCAGGAAATTTATTCTCTTTCCAACAAAGGTGATGACAGTATGCACGCCTGATAAAAATCTTCTCACTTCCTCTTCTAGACAAAGGTGGAGAGACAAGGTTAGTTTTCATATTCAAGCCCCTCAGTGATAAGTTTTGCTACCTTCCAGCCCTTGCCAAAAGCCTCAGCTTTCCTTTTTTTCCTTACAGATCAAAGCAAAAATCCTGAATTTGTGATTCTGAGCTGAGAAGCGAGAGATTAAATACATATGTGTGATTGCACATGTGTCTTTAGATCACCAGAAATTCCTCACCCATGTATCATCATGCTAAAATGTCTTCATTATTGCCTATTATATGACACTTGACTTCTTGATTTTTCCATTAAGCATCTTAGTGACTTAGAATCTGATTTGTAATATTTTGGGTTAGCTCCAGGGTTTGAAAAAAACCCAACCTCAACAAAATGGATTTGCAGAAATTACACAGGAACCGCTCCTGTTTCCACCAAATTCAGAGAAACCGCTCTATGTCCTGTGTGCCCTCCATTTACCCCACTGCATAAAGTCATCAGCAAAGTGGTCAGGGCAATCCCTGCAAATGAGTAATTGAAGTGATACTATTGCTAATAACACATGTACCCTGTGTTTATATACTGCCTGCCACCCTTAAGGATGCAGAAGCATCTAAATCTCTTGCAGAAGGAGTAAAAGTCAAACAGGGTGAAGTCCAGGCTGCCAGTGTCCCTGCCACTGGCTTTGGTCTTGGACAGCAGATCATTTCTCCCCAAAACCTGCATGCAATTTTCCACTTAGGCAAAAAGGGAATCTCTCTAATCTCTTGAGACACGAGAGAGCAGCCCAATTTAACTTCACACAACTCAGACTCCTCTCATTCCCGAGTCCTTTCTCTGCCTGCATTTCTCTGCTTTAACTTCTCTTTCCCTCCAGTCAACTGCAACCACATATATGAAGATTTGATTTTTGGGAAGCACCTTCAACTCAATTCACTTCAGTTAAATCTTCAAAGGCTCAGTCTCTCTGACTATCAGGCCATAAATATAAGAGAAGTAAATATCTGTACCCTGCAACCTCTCCCCTTCTTTCTTTGTGACAGTGCTGCTCACAGCTTCCCCAGGGACTGATTTATCCACAAGACTGGCATTTTAAATTCAACAATATGCAATTCATTTCCAGAGTCCTAAAAGATAACAAATACTCAGTTTTAAATTATTGAATCATTCATTTAACTTAGGATGCCTGAAAATTATCATTTTTATGGAAAGTAATAAATTGTAATTGCAAGTAATAAAAATATAAGTAAAGAGAACACCCGGACATGCCACAAAGAAAATGCCTCATTCTGTAAATGAGTGTGTTTAATTAATGATGATTTCTAATTGTAACACATTACTTACAGAATTAACACTTTTTATATCTATCTGCTAACCCCAATTTTAAAAGTCATTTCAGCTGCGGATAATCTGTGACTTTGTTTTTAGTAAGAGTTCCTCAGAGTTCAGCCTCACCAGAAGGAGCAGGAAGCAATGACGGACCCCAGCTGCTCCAGCCCCTGCTCAGAGCATCTGCAAGTGGGCACTTACCCATCAGTCTGGACAAGTGCAAAGGTTCATGTTTAGACCTGCTGACTGTGCCATGTCGCAGGGACCCGCTGACTGAGCCATGACATTGGGACTTCTGAACACTACGCATTAAGAAAATGTTTCTATTAAATTGGCAGTCCAAGATATGCTAAGGTAATCTTTGGTTCAGTACCTTACTGATATTGCAGTAGTTACTTTCACACAATCACAGAATCACAGAATCAATGGTAGGAGTTGGAAGGGACCTCGAAAGATCATCTAGTCCATCCCCCCTGCCACAGCAGGATCACCTAGACCAAATCACACATACTTTCCTGTTTACTTGGGTGAAGCTGTAATGCTGGATGCAGGCTGGAGCACTAGTCCCATTGCAAGAATACAAAAAAACTTTCCTGGACAATGTAAGCTTTCCCAAACAGTCCCAAGTGGTTAAATCCAAAGGCCTTCTCCTGCTTAAGACAACAGGGAAGCTCTCATAGCATGGAGCACTGTTCACTCAGGGTGTTATAACGCTGCTTGTACAAAACAATGAAGTCCCATATTTATCAGTGCTAGCGACTGCTAGGCTGAGCGATTACCGCAAGAGCCAAAATTTGAGTCTAGATCTCAAAATTTACCGGCGATGATATTCTGCCAGCACAGAGTAAGCCTTTGGGCTGTTCTCCATTTATTTAGCAAGTTTGGCAGTAGTGACACTGAGCTGAGGGCTGCCTTATTCGAGCTGGATCAAAATCAGCATCTTGACTTTCATTTTTCACAAAGTATTACTCCGTGATTAAGGTTACTTCTTTTATTTGTTTATTTGTTTCTACTTTCCCATTTCAATTTACCAGGATTCAGCTTCCAGGCTGCTTCAGCCAAATCTTGTCTTTCTCTGCTAGATTACAGAGGCTTCTGGTAACCGACACTTTTAACACATTAAGGCCCTTCTGTGCTGTAAACACACCGTCTCTCCTTCCTTGAGAGAAGCAGAACAGATGGAGCTCTAAGTTTTTCACTATAAGGCATTCCCTCAAAATTATTTTTCTGGCCCATTCCTTTACCTTCTTCACTTCACCAACATAATTCAAAGAAACGCAGACACAAAACCGAGCGAGATATTTCAGTGGCCACCTGACTGTGCAATATATATATTTAGCAAAAAATCAATTCCCCCTCTCTAAGTCACTTTTCTAATCTGTCCATCCAAGATCCACACCAGCCTCCTTTGCCCCAGCTCTCATAGAGAGCCCGGATGAGCTGCTTGCCTGGTACGACCCTAACACCTCTGTGAAGTGCAAGCCCTCAAGAGAGCAGGCACCCTAATTGCACCCCCCAGCCTGCATTCTCCTTACCCATGTGATTTGAATGGCCCGTGTTGGCAATTCTCTGAAATCCTCTGGTGGGACTTCATTAGTATTCACAATTCCAACTGTCTGTAAGTCATCTGGAAGATTTTTTACTGGCAGCTAGTACATGTGTATCTTCAGCTTATAGACAAAGTTGTAGGTGAGAACTGAGCCAGCATCTACCCCTAAGGAATTTCACTGAAAGCAATCTTACTTAAGTCTCATTAGTATTTTGGGAATGGAAAGCATCATTCTATCCAAGTAAGGAGCAGTATTCATATATTAAAAAATATGCAAAGCTGGACTTTCCAAGGCATAGCGAATGATTGGCTTGATTACGTATAAATGTAAAGGCCATGTACAAAAATAATCAATATCAAAATATCAAAACCAGCAGTCCTTAAAAATCAATCTCTCTTGAGCAAAAATCTTTAGACCTTGTGTTTCACACAAAATGATACTGAACAAAATAAAGAATGCATAAGTTTATGCATATTTGCACCACAAAGACAAGAATTAACAAAAAATGTCAAGTAACTGCAATACAGTATGGAAAGCACACTAGATGGAAGTACATTAATGTTTCCATAATGGTGATATTTTATTCAGCACAGGCTCTGTCAAGGTTATAAATCCTTTCTGTCTGTCCCAAGAGTCCCCAAGCCCAAAATAACACAAGATTAACTTTCATGACAGACTTTTTCTTTGGGGAGGGTAAGAAAGGAGAGGGGAAAATGTTTTGTCAGTGTGAAGGAGGAAGTCTGAAAGCAGATAAAAGTTCACAATAGGGGGAAAAAAAATATTATACTTATTTTTCAAATTACCAGAACCTCAGAACTCAGGAAAGCACCAAAACATGCAGCCCAATCATTCATCTGAAAGCAGCGAATGCAACTTAGAGCAATGCTAAAATATCTCTTGGGTAGGAAAGATTCCAAGGGGTGTCTGCATGACTACTTCCTGACCCTTCCTCAGTTCCTCTTCCTTTGCTCTCTGCTCACTGAGATGGACAAGGCTGCACATCTCAGGGTGAAATTTCTAATATAATCAATAAGATGCCACAAAGCTCAATTTGACATTAGTTTATTATTCTCATTGTGCTTCTGCAGGTTTGGTCTCCCTCCCCCCCAGCCTGCTCTCCTCCCTCCCTTCCACAAGCCCCCTCCAAACGCACCAACAATTCTAGCTCAAAAGCCACATTACCTCTCATTTTATGAAATTTCTGCAAGGAATAACCTTTAACCCATACTTTGCCTCCTCCCCTTCCCTGCCAAAAGCTTTATTCATTCAATTCTTTTTCAGCCTCAATTACTTCCCATTTAACAAATGGCTGGTGTAGCAGTGAAGCACTACAGTAAGAACAAAGGTTGGTGCTCCATTGCAATCTCTTCAGGGTAGAATTAAAGGCAAATTCTCTATCAGAGAAAGCCACCTCTCCTCGATTTTTCTGTCACCGCATTATTATTATACAGCTTGTCTCTGAAAGGAAGGCTCTCAGGGTGTCATGAACTCTCAGAGAATTTCTAGTCTACAATGCCTCTCAGTAAAAAAGGGAATGCTCCAGAGAGAAAATAACCTTTGTGTAAGGAAAGGTTTGTTCTGCAATATTGTCTGAGCATTGGCTTTACAGGGAAGAAATGAATCTTTGCATTTGCATCACCAGAGCATAGAAACTGGTCCAAAAGAATATCACCCTGCGCAGCCCGAGCAATACTGCTGTCTTCCCTCTGACTGGGAGACAGAGAGACTTGAGCAGGATTAGGCAGTACATACAATCCCTCCTCTATTGATACATGTCCACGGCAGAGCACACACAACTGAATTCGGAAAATGTGAATCCTCTTCATTTCAAATGGTATTCTTTAATTAAAAAAAAAGAGAAAAGCTATGTCACTTACGACATCTCTCATCTAATAAGGGAAGAAAGAGTATATCCCTAATTGCCTTTTCCCTCATTCCCCGATTGGTCTCCTATTTCTTTCCCCAATTTTAAATACTTTAAATGCAGGAATAAATTCCTGCCTTTTGCTGGCATGTCTGTAGCTGCAGTTCATGTCAGCAACAGGACGGCAACATCTTCATGGAGGCAAATTAGTGATACTCCAGAAGAATCCTAAACTGTCTTGTCTAGAAAAAACAAAGGCTGCTGATAGCAAGTATCATTCACACATATATAAACATACACACAAACACACACATACACCCTGTTCTGGCACAGGGAAGGATGGAGAACAGACAAAAGTGACAGATACTCTTTAAAAAAGGAGGAAATGAAGAAGCAGCTTCCAAGCTATGTGAATTGTTAAATGTCCTCTGAAATAAATGGAACTCTGATTATTAATTCCAGCTAAGGATCTCCCCCTGAAAAACGAAAAGTGCCTCTCAACCTGCTCACGTCCTGCTTTACTGAATCTTTTAAATTGCATAAAAAATTGGGGGTAGGAGGGTGGGGAGGTATATTTTTATCTCATATAATTTTATGTATTCCTCAGGTCATTTTAAATAATTTTTTTTTTCTATTTTGTTTTAAAGTGGAACTTGTTCTTTATCCAAAGACTACAGAAACAGAACGTTGAAATGTAAAAGGAAGGTGAAATGGTTAATGGAAGAAATGAGTTATAAACACATAGGAAAAAATAAAGAACAGGAAGAGAAAAGTAAATTTTGTAAAATTCAGATTCAGGTTTGAGCTCGACAAAAAGCATGATGAAAATGTATCCTCCCTTGAGAGTTACAGATTATTGAAGACAGTGGCACTTCATATGCATTTCTTAATACTGTTTACAAATTACATCCTTCTGGGAGTTGGAGAAAAAAAATTGTACTTTAAATGCATGCACGTGGGTTATTAGCTAAAGCTAATGGCCACCGTTCCCACATAGCTGAAAGATTTTTTTTCCCCTGAAAGAAAAATAAGCCCAAGAAAAATGGTATCATACTTGATGTTCTGCAAACATTTTAATAATACATAAAGTCTGAGTTAGAAAGGAAAACAACTCAAAACCAAATCAATAAAGTCTGTTATACTAAAAAATTTCAATTTAGCCTCCAGTTACTCTATGTCAGTGTTTACTGCATGTCATACAGGCTACTTCACATACCTGCGTGCCTAGGATATTCTTAGTGCTGTGAATCCTTTAGATGTATCCCAAATGCTGAGATAACGCTATTTAATTCTCTGGAATAATAAACAATTAAAAAATCCTCACTACTCCTGTCATTTAGTTAGGCTTTAGAAACAGCACAGCTAAGCAGGTGGTGAGTGGTGATTACTGCGCTTGCTGTCACCAATTGACCGCGGACTGTGCACACAGCACATCTATGCCAAGACAACTAGTTATTTTTGTTACTCATCTTCTCCCTTCCTACTCATAAACTTCACCTAAATGTGTTTCTCAGCTGTAACGTGTGAGCTTTAAACTGTAGACTCCTAAAGGCAGGGATTATCTCTCTACTCTTAGTTACTACCTGTAGAACAGGTCTGAGACTGCAAACTAAATTTTCAGTGCAAGAACTTTGGTAATCACTCAGTGACATCTTCAGAGACAGACTTGACCCCGTAAGCATAAATATGAATAGCAAGGGGTTAAGCCTTTTGGTTCCTGAAGACTTTTGGTGGTGTTAAATGCTGAAACACCGCAAGGGAACCCCAGGATTTGGATGCCAGTGAAAGGAGCAAGCTGCTGGTTGTAAAATTTTAGGCTACCCATTTGTTAAATTACCATCTATTTGTAAAATTATTTCAAGTTTGAACGATATGAAAGATAAAGATAGATGTAAATTAAGCATACTGCAGTTACCTGCAGCATTTCACAGTTCAGTTCCAGAGTATTTTGGGTCTTGTGCTCTACGGGTCTTTTGTATAAATGGTTAGTACACCTGGCCAGCTCATCATGACAGTACTTCTTCAGTGAGATGCAGGAGAAATCATAAGAGGCTTTTAAAAAGGGGAAAAAAAAAGAAAAGGTTTTCAAAACCATTGTCAAAATGAGGGTCCAGAAATCAATTTGTAATTATCTGCCAACACAAATCTAAAGGCTTTTCTGTGATAAGGGTGGTAATACATAGGGCTGTAATGTGAATTATTTCAAAGAATAAAAGACTGATTGTCTTCATGACCTATATAGCTTTTAGTGAGCTTTAAAACAAAATTACATTTTATACTTCTCATGAATGGCTTTCTCCCCCCTCTTTCCCCCCTTTAAAAATGCAGGGGTTTTGTCCCATCTAGTAGGCTTTCAGCTTTAAAGAGGACTCGGTTTCCTCTAATGTTGATACATTTCGTTCCACTGAAAGTGAAGGCTCTGGCTTTGCAAAAGAGCTGAAGCTTCCTCTGTACAAAGGTAACCCTTTCCAACATGCTTACAAGTAAACTACAAACCACGTGATTGTGTTATTTTTACAGAGCAGCTCAGCATTAAAGTTCTTTTTTGGTTTTGTTTTTTCTGGAAAAATTTTAGCATAAAAATGTGATAAATAAATATTTCACAGGGTGCCAAAAAGCCAGGGAACAGCATATCGGAGATTTAAATCAGGCCAAATGAATATGAGGAATAAAACAGAGGGCTTAATATTTGCAACAAATTGAAATAAAAGACAAAGCGCAACATCTTCTAAGAGTATGAAAGTGATATTCAGATCACTGTACTTAATCACCTCAGCTCCTGTGGCCCGATGCCGGGGGATTCTGCATGTCCCCATAGGTGACTACAGGCCTGGCTTTTGACTGTTCAGAGGTGCTGAACATACACACTGCAACCCTGCAGATACAAAATCTCCGAAGTTTCTATGTGGGATACCAGTTGCAACACCCTTCTGCAAAGCTGCCTCCACACGCTTTTGCTTACGGTTATTGCCTGATTGCAAATTGCTTTCCAGGAAGACAGGGCAGTTTCAGTGAACTATTAAACATAATATACCATTAATATTGTGAAGAGTATATATCTACAGAACCATTTAATTTTAATATTTGTTTTTGTTTTGTCAGCTTTATCCAGACATTCATAAGAATCAAGTATTACTTAAGTGTATTAGTTCGAAAGCATTTTGGATCCTGGTAAGTAAGAGCTCCCTAGGGTAAATATGCACATCCTATTCTTGTTAACAGTAAGATGGATTCTTAATTGAAGTGCCTGTTGTCATATATATTGTGAATCCTTTGCACTGGCAGCTAGATCATACTCTGGAAATGTGATGGATTTTTCCACCAATCTCAGTTTCTTCAAACCCTTCCAAAACTAACCTAACTAATCTGGATTTTTAGGACAACTGTTCCTAAGAAAATTTTTTTTAAAATCAATTGTCTGTCTGGTTTTCTTCCTGCTAATCAACTAACTTTATATAAGAACTACCATAAAGAATAAGGAATGCTTTCTCCTTTGACTTCAGAAAAGGTTAGACAAGTAGCTTTAATCTTTAGAAAAGGTTGGGGTTTTTTTATCTATTACACTGAGATCTTTTCATTATTGTATCTACCAATTTTTCTCAGAGGTTTTTGCAGTATCATACTCTTCCTGCTCATAACACAATACATGTGTGCGCTGACCCTGTATGTTCACACACTGCCTAGCATTTTACAGCTGTATTCAGAAGTCCTGTGTGAGGCCTTTTAAATAATAAATTTTTTAAAAAATATAGTGCCAACATAGCCCTGCCAACTTTTTTGCAATTGGCAGGCACTGCTCATTTAATAACTTTACTTTTCACTAGAGAGTAAACCTGTCCCTATAAGCCATATGTCTTTTTTCGACATTTGTTTCACTTGAACTTCATTTCTGAAGGGACAGTAAAGTACATAATGTCACAACAACTTGCTGATATATTTGCTAATGCTGCAAGCAAGGTTATCCAGTCTGTTCTCAAACTCCAAACGGTTTCTATTTGGTCAAAAAGGTTGAAAGGAAGCAAGGTAGAGATCAAAACTGTTTGGTTCCTTCTTATTTCCCAGCCTGTGCTAGCTTTTATGTTCTAGACAGAAAATTACAGGTGGGTTAACATGATAATAAAAGCACAGACTGGATGGTTTGTCCAATTTGATGCAAAACTCCTTTAAGACTCTCTGACAAACCCTGTTCTGAGTTATGGCTCCATTCAGTTGTCAGAAATTTCTCAGATAGTTTCCATTAGGGACAAAAGATACAAAACCGACGTAGGGAGTGCCCTGATGCACACCACTGACACCCAGTCCCTCGGGAAATGTCCTCTCCTGAACCCAAACAGGGACCCCATAGGCAAAGGCAGATGTAAATACTCAGCCAGCACAACCATAAGAACACAAAACAACCCTCAACACTTTATCCTTCTTGAACACAGCACCTGCCTTTTCAACCAGCAAAAAGTAGCTGAAGGGACTAGTCTATAAAATTTTCAAGCAAACTTTGGTAAGAGGACAGAAGTAAAACTCACTACACTTAATCAGCTCTTATCTTTTAGGGGGAAAAAAATGCAAATGTAACATCATTAAAAAAAATGAAAACTTTTAATGAAAACAAGAATTACTCATGCTGCTCCACGGAGGATAAAAGATCTCTCTTTGGATTCCACTCTAATCTAGTTTCAGGGTAATTTTTTAAGTGTTTGAAATATCTTATCTCATCCTCCCCCCTGTTTATATTCTTGACTTCTTTAACATACAGATTGCCTTTAATTCAGTTGGTGGGGATGTCAGTTCTGTATAAGGCTCCCATTTAACTCTGAGTTAAATAAGCATTTCCCAAGAAATAACTTTCTGTCCTCTCCTTTCCCCAACACCTTCAGCCCAAAACACACACCGCAGATCCCATGTCAAAAGAAATTTTACTGTCTTCTCATCATCCCATCTTGCAGGTTCCTCCCCATAAGTATGGAAAAGTGTGATGTTCTCAGACCTGCTTTATTCCCTGTTCATGGTGTGACTGTGTTCCAAACAGCCATCTTGCTCCAAATCATAGCGTTACAGCTTTTAGATGCTACGTGTTTCTCCATTTCCATGACTCTCAGTGACAATTCTGTGCTAAGTAGCTCAGATTTTATCTTGACAAACAGTGACTATCCCATAGACTAAATCTTATGGCCTTTAAGTAACAGTCCAGTATGCACACACTGAACTGTGTATGCTATAAGGACTTATCACTATGAAATCTTTACTATAGTCTTTTTCAGTTACTTTTCTGAAGTTGCCACCCATCTGTGCCTTAGAATAGCCCTACACTTTCGCATTCTTTTCCTAACTGCCTTGAACCATAGAGATCAGGGGAACTGAAACTTACATGTCCCAGCAAGAGACCAGTAAAAGTTTCTCAACTTACCAACAATTTCTTCCAAGCAGTCACCTCAATGCACACAAGAAGCAATAAAGGCAGTGTAACATATTTGAAAACATTTGTTCTTTTCTCTGGCTGTATCTGCCTCAGCAGGAAATGATCCCAACAATACAGAACAGAAAAGCCTGGAAGGTCTGAAAAATGTATCTTACAGTTTGGGGTCAAAGACTTTTTAGACTTTCTTTTCCTTCACCAAGGTAATGGACAGTGTGTGGTAGCTCAGCAGGCTTGTCACTAACTTCTCACCTCCAGCTCTCCAGTTCATACTAAGATCAAAGCAGAAGAACACAAAGGAGGATTCTATCATATGGATCATGGAGAAAGACCTATTTTTCATCCCCTTTGTATACAACAACCCTTCTGATTACTGGCATTATGTTCAGTTCTTCTTCCCTTTTTTTAAGTCTCCGCAGTATTGATTGGTACAATGGTTACAAAGAAGTTCATTCAAAAAGGAATCGGACAGCAGAAGAAAACGACTGATAATCAGAAGAGGAACTGTAATAATTACTGATGTTTTGGTTGAAAATCAAGTATGTAGTGATATTTGAAGCGTCCATTGATTCCAGAGTGATTGCAAAAAGGCAAACTATCCAAAAACACCTAGGCAGCCTCAGGTTCAGCAGCATTTTCTGCACATTTACAGTACAAAGCAATCCACCTTAGTCACATCAATGGTAAATTTACAGGAATTCGACCCACTGTAATCCTAACTCTACTGAACACTTCAAAAGCAGTGCTTCTCTCCAAGTCCTGTTTGCAAGTAAGAAGCTTTGTCTTGCTAGGTCTTTATTATCCTTGACTTAAACTCAGTCGCTCACTGTAATCCAGCCTGGCTCTCCACTGCAATGAAGTCACCAACAGCATACAGCAAGAGTAGAGAGGAATTACAAGACCAGGGGTCATTATGTGCCAAGATGATTCAAAGCATCCTTAGAAAGGGACATATAGCAAACAGCCTTACTCAAGTGTCCTGTCTTACTTACTGCTCTTCATCATCTCCCACCTTCTGCACTAAAACAGGTGTCTCCATATACGCATCTTTGCCAGCTAATGATTATTCAAAGCCTTATATTCTTCCTCCAACAATCCTACTAATATGTTTTGACAACTTGAACTCCATGACAATTATCCTTTGGGGAATTGAAAGAACATCCTATTATTAGCTGGGAACATAACCCTGCAGAAATTACAAAATCAGGATTGTCATCAGGCTGGGTTTTTATGAAACATCTGATTGAGATCTCAGAGAGGGATGTTGCTCTTCACTGATCAAGTATTAGTGACCTGGGTAGTGGTGTCTGATAGCACTACTGAGTATCTGGGACCTGTTGGAACATCACTATTATGAGTTCTGCCAATGTTTCTTATATGGTTTTCTTAGATGCAGTCAGTGGGGGAGGAATAATCTCTCATTATGTGTTTGCACCTTGTTTAACATAACGCAGTCCCATCTTCATGCAACAATGAACAGTATTCTAGTAGCATCTGAAGCACTGATGGAAAAGAAGCTACCACTTCTTTCACCATCTCATAAGCTTGTTTTATCTTATTCTTTGCAAAATTATGAACATTATCCTATCCATTTCAACAGGAAAATAGATAAGAGTGTTAAGAATCACTGCAAATAAATGGAAGGTTTTACTTATTTAGCCTTGTTGCTATCTTGACTTTAAAAAAAAAATCACAATCCTGTATTTTCCATTGCTGTACCTGCATCACAACTTTACATAAAGAGTACTGACAACTGATCTTTATTTTTTTTTAATTTTAAGGATCTTAGTTTCTGAAACAAAACTTTTGAATCATTACTGTTTCAATGGAGATTGTGACGTCTTTTTAATGCTGAAAAATATCACTGTAAGATGCTAAATTTCAGGTAGATAATTTGAATATTGTCACAGGAAGACATTCCTCCTGCTAATCAAAGGCAGAGAGCAATCACAGTGATACACAGAAGCAGTTTAATGGTTGTGAAATACTGCCATATAAGAGTAACTCTGACTACACAAATAACAACGGAGACATGACCCATACCCAGGACACTGAAAAGTCTAATTGCACAGCATCGAATTTACCAGAAAATCACAAGGGCCATGACCAGATGATCACTGGGTGCACCAGGGTATGATAATTCTTTCTAATACACCCCCAGGTCATAGAGAACATTACCTGTTTTGCTCAATTTCCAGACAAAATAGTTTAACCAATATTAATGCAATTTAGAGCTTAATGCTCCCTCAAACAAATGCTTCCTGTCCCCATTCCAACAATCAACAGCTTCTTCTTTCTATCTCATTTGAAGTGGTTTCTATCAAGGAAGTACAACTTAACTGGGGTAATTCCTCGGCGCTACTGGAGAACATTTCAGCTTTAGGTCTTTAAGATGCCTAATGAGACACTTCCACACACTGAGGGGAAAAAAAAGAGTTGGAAAAGTAAAGCCCATGGTTTTATTGTACTGCTGTAAGCTTTGAGTAGAATAATAGAATCACAGAACGCATTACGTTGGAAGGGACCTTTAAAGGTCATCTAGTTCAACCCCTGCAGTAAGCAGGGACAACTCAGATTGCTCAGAGCTTCACCAAGCCTGACCTAGAATGTCTCCAAGAGTAGGCCACAGTGACCCCTCAAAAGACAGTGTGATTTGAATTAGCTTAGAACTTTTCAGAGTTTAGAAAACACTCTGGAAAATGTGTTCATGGCAATCTGCTTTTCTACCCATCTGCCTAGGAAGAAAAGCTATACAAGAAGCCCTGAGAGCTCCAGCCTTCCAACAGAGAGCCAGGCAATCCTGGCAATTCTTCAATCTACAGGAGCTAAAACTCTCAACACTTCAAGTAGATGGTACTTCTCAAGCCTCTGGGAGTTCTAAAATAATAAATTGTATATAATTTATTTATGGGTGATCAAAATTTCCCTCCATGCATCAATCCTCCCAGAAAATGTCTTTCAAATGCTAGAATTTCTCACAGATGAGAAATTCTGATATCTGATTAGTTCTACTCTAATTCCGTTGTCCTGCAATTCGCTCTGGCTCAATACTGCTATTATGCCATTCCTTAATTCATTTATTCCAAGTTAAGATAAAAAAGTGGCATATTTTGCCACATTACTCAAAATTCAAGAAAACAGCCAAACACATTAATGGAATTATTATGGCCTTTCCAGTGCATCACACGGTAAATGCATAGGGTACTTAAATACAACAGTCGCACAACCAGGGAAAATACTTTCAAAGACAATTTTAAACAGTGACCAATGTGAAGCTTAAATCCTTATCAGGCTCTTGCGTTACTCCGGATTTCTTCCGTCCCTTCCCATGTGCTTAGGTCTCAAAACTTTGCTGCAGTTAAAAGAAAGTCAGTAGGAAACAGAACCACATACACTCAGGTCTCTTACATAGTGCTCTTCAGTTCTGGGCTTTTACCCTATCCCCACTGCACAGGATAAAAATTCCTTCCACAACCATGCTTTTCTAGGTTTGGGGTTCTGGCATTATTCTCTTTTTCTTTAATAAAAAAGAATTTCAGTACCCTAATTGGCATTTCAAGAGAACGTCAAAATCCCACCTTTCCTTTTATGTGCATGCTTTGCTCTTTGGAACAGTACTAAAGCTGAAAACCTGAGGTCTGAAAATAGAAAATAAGCCAGAGGATGATCCATCACACTATCTTGTACTGAAAGCAATTTGGTTTTGGATTTGATCTGACTAGTAAATCTTTGGGAAAAAAAAACCCCTGGCATGGAGCAGTTCTTTCATCTAATAATGTATGATCTTGCAGAAAAGTCTTTGGAATGTTTCAAAGAACTTGTTTAGGTATATTTACTTTATTGCCATGCCCCTGGGAGAAGAGGGTCTTTTTTCTTGACGCAGATTTCTATAATTCAATGCAAGGCATTGAGGCTCCTGCCCGCAAAATGACAAGCTGCTTCTGAAGGGAGCTGGCGTTCTTCACTCTGACTCTCCCCGTGCCTTTCAGAAACAAGGCCAGGCTCAATCCCAGTCACCTGAATCCCCCATAACTGCTCAGCTGAGGAAATAAATGTCTAGTTCAGAGTCAAGACTGTAGAATGCTAGAATTTTACGTGTGCTCATACTGTTAGAGACATTAACATGCATGCATTTAAACACACATGGGCGTAGAACTGGAACATGACATTCATGTGGTGGTGCCTCATTGCTCGCAGAGGTGTTGAACAAAGGTGACGTTTTGCAGCTGATGCGACATTCATTTGTTACTTCTTGTGAAGCCAATCGGTTTTCCCACAGTACTTTCTTTTTTTTCCCCCCTTAAAATGTATTTATAAATAGCTTTTGAGAAATGATGTATGTTGTACAATCATTTGTCTAAGAGTACCTTGACAAAATTCGCTTGTGTCCCTTAAGGCAGATTAGATGAACTACCATTTAATGGTATTGATGATGGATGCAGTAAACAGCTTTAGGCCTAGGAATATAATCTATGGCTCCTAGAAAATGTTAGTGCAGCAAGGAGCTCATTTGCAGCATTTAGACAGCAGTAACTATCAGTCTATGCCATGCAAATGGGAGGAAAGAGGTGGTGTTTTGGGATGCAGAATGTTCTGTGAAAAGCAACAGGGCTATGCCTCTAATCAGGGCATTTCCCCAGTGAGCACTTCAGATCCACTGTGGCCAGTGCAAAGCCTTGGATCAATTATCTAGTAATAACATTATAGTCCTTGGAGATATGGACAGAAGAACACTTATCAGTGGCAAAACTTCTTTTTCATCACTCTTTAAAGAAAAAACCAAAAATATCTTTATCTTTTCCTCACAGTTTAATTCATTCCAAATCTACTAGGTAAAATTCTTCCTTGTACACAGGCTGATACAAGGCTAATTTATCCCTCATTTCCCATTTAAAGGGCATTTATGGGGCAGTGCCCAAAGCTAGTTCATTTATATCTGTGAGTGGCAAAAAGAGGTGTTTGAAAGGGCATCTAAACTTTGAATTATCTATTCACGATAGGTGATGGAGGAGGATTATGTACTGCAGCCAAAATACAAAAGCATTGATTCACTAATTTGGAAAACAAAGTTTCTCTACTGAATCCAGCTGCAAAAGCACAGATTTTGGTAGCCAGGTTTTGAAAACTGGACAATCCCTATGGAAATGAATCACAAATCTTACAGCCTTAAAAAACTGCAGGCAAATAAAAGGCAAATAAAAAGGCAAATAAAGCTCTCACATGAAAAGTCACTACCACACCAAATGAAAAAACTGCTCAGGAAGATGCACCAGAAAACTGATGCTTATGGTAGATTTGAAGACATGGGTCTTGTAATGGTTCCTTACATATGGAATGCATTTTACTCCAAGTGGTAAGAATCCCATGATAAGTCATTCAAAATAGTTCCTTTGTGAAAAGAGAAAATCAGAAAACTTGATGAGTTTTTCACTTTTTAAGCTAGCTTACAGCAGGAATTCTGGACACATAGGACTTGTTTTCTTATCTATTTAAGCAATAATGCACACCCCACTCTACTTTGAATAATGAATATGAGGAAATATTTAAAATTAAGCAAAACCAAAATAAATACAATAAACGTGGTAAGCATGAAACTGGCACACAATAGATGTTAGGAGCTTATGGCAAGGGTATGGC
This sequence comes from Zapornia atra, assembly GCA_013400835.1. NCBI lineage: Eukaryota > Metazoa > Chordata > Aves > Gruiformes > Rallidae > Zapornia > Zapornia atra. Next base: position 78,633 of record VZTU01030413.1, read on the forward strand.
ATTTTTAATGCCAAAAAAAAAGAAAAGCCATAAAAGTGAGATTCTAAAATTGAGCATAAATAGTATACCTACACAGCAAATGGACTAACATGGAGAGATACTTAAGCTGGCGCTGGCAAAGCTATAATGTGTACAAAACAAAGCGCTGTAGAGCATAGCGGGGCTAATTAAACCAAGAAAAGCACTGTGCCGACACAGTTACATTGAATCCTATCCAAGCTATCTTGTTCAGAGCTAACCAGGATGTAAAGACATAAAAGCATACCCTTCTTCTCTAACAAAGACAAAAACATCTTGGAAATTTTAAACTAATTATTTTAACATCACAATTTCCACCTGGATTCACTCGCTTGAAGTGGCTGAGCATGTTGAAAGCTGAACCTGGTGACCTGTTCATAAAAATATTTGTGTATTCGTCTCTGTGGCAGCATGGGGAAGGAAAATCAGGAACCAGATGTAGGAGAACAGAGACTTGATTTAGAGTGTTTTAAAAATAGTGTTTATGCTTAAATGGTGTTTACAGTTTATAGCAAGCACAAAAGGACACCGAATTTCCTCCTTCCTGCACTAATCTCACCTTTTCCAAAACCCAGATGAACACCAGAAGGGAAAAGAAATAGATTAAAACTCTGAACTGGGTCTGTCTTCAACAGGAGCGATGAAAAATGGAAGATAAATTGGAATACTCTTAATGACAGCTATATATTGTGTAGTTTTATTTCCTATTTATGCTATTAGGTTAATTCTTACTATGCTGTTTCTACCTGCCATAGCATGGTTTGATCTCTGACAGGCTTTAAATGGAGGCCAACACACAGATCACTATTCCACCAGGGATTAAGCCAGCACCCTAATCTGCTTTACACTGGATAACCAGGAGTAAGTGTTAACAGCAGAATTCATCCCATACGCTTTGTAGCCCAATTGCCTACCACAATAATGGTGAGATTTCATATAGCCCTGCTGCTTCTTGCCTCACCCTGCCAAGTCACTGCTCCCAGCAGAGCACCCTGCCCAGGTGAACGTGCCTTCACCTGAGGTTTGATTAACAAGTGGATCAGCTGCTTTCCAGCCCTCGTTTTCAGTTTATCGTATTTCCCTTCCTTTGATAGAAGCCAAGTATGATGCTCTCTCCCCTTCATGCATCTCCGTCTCTGCTCAGCCAATACCAGTCTTGGCTCCCAAAGAACATGAGCTTTGATAGAACTGCAACGGGATTTCATTGTAAAAGCAACCAGGATGCCAATGAGGCTTTGGGAAGGAGCTTTGTTCATTTCCTCCTTTAACAATTATAACTTCTTTGTAGAGTTACATGATTACCTCTTTTCCTGCAGTAACGAGGTTAGCGCCCTCGGTGCCAAATCCCCGGGCCCCATCTCAACAGCCAGCTGACGTGCCTGTATAACACAGGCATCTTTCCTTGCACAAGACAGGTTTTGTTCTCTGTTTAATATTTGATTTCTGTAACAGAGTGTGGAAGGACTTTTAAAAGCAAAATCCAGGCTGGGAATTTTTTGTAATAACCTTCGCCACCTTATTAATTTTATTTCTGAAATTTATTCTATATCCAAAATAAAATTCCCAATTGCATTTAAAAATTTCATAGACATGCAATTTTCTCCCTATTATTCAGTACAGGAGCTCTTATAAGACACAGACAGGTTTCTTTCAAAGCAGCATAATGTTCTTTACCACTTCCCTCTCGCAATGACAGGTCATTTTGAACGCTTGCCCATCCCTGCCTGTATCTGATGCTCTTGACACCAGACACACGCATTTTAACAGAATTTCTAAAAGGTCTGTTGGAAAGAAAGGGTAACCTGACAGAGAGAAAATGTTACTAAAAAATCTTTCAGAGTACTTTCATGGGAAAATCTGTTGTGTAGCCACACCAAATCTACACATACTGTTATAGCTTCAAGAGAAAATGAAAAACAGAAGAGGAAAAAAAAATGAGAAATCACTTGGGGGGAAGTTCAGAGAAGCCTGGAAGATAATATAACATTTATCCAAGAAAGTAATCACATTCTCTGTTATTAAATATGTTATTGCACATCATGGAAAATAGTATACAGTGAAAATATTTTGAAATAACAAATATGCTATTTGGTTTCACTTCATATATATTTTAGTGTTAACAAAATGAAAGGAATAAAGCAATTTCTATGGATAATGTGGGAATGAAAAATAAGCTGCTGGCTGGATTTTCAAAATATTACTAAATCAAAAAGTATTAGGCATACCATAATTTTTATTACTGTTACCAACAACTTTTAGTATGAAAGGACTGGAAAATTATAGCTTTTTTTCAGCTGAGATTAATATGTTGCCCTATGTGGGCTGGAATATCGTACCTGTCTGATAGTATAAAGCAAAACTGAACAGCTGATAAGGACAACGATTAAATAAGTATAATGGATTTTATACGGGTGTGGGAGGAATTTAGGAAAGAAAATTGTCCAAATTAAGTTTGTGTCAGTCACAGAAATTTATATTCTTCTTCGTGCAAAAGGTGTCTATCATCTTTAAACTCCAGAGGGGATCAAGGCATTATACTCCTCAGTGGCATCTGTGCCTGAAACAGCACACTCCTCTTTAAAGCTGTGCTGGATTATGGGTTTAATGTTTAAACAGTCTCAGAAAGGAGGAAAAAAAGATAAAAAAGAACAGAAACAAAACAACTACTTTGTATAGCATCTTCAGTTTATCAGTGGTAGTCTCCCATTCAAGAATTGACTGAACTCAGTTTCAATAATTAACATTTTTATTGATCTGACCTATTTGGAATTGTATCAAAACTCCAACATACCAGAACAATTATATTGCCTTTCCCACATTGAAAAAAATGGCCAATGCTGTTGAATATCTCCTTATCAATGGAGGCAAATTTTATTATTCCATACTGGTTTGGGATTTCTCCTTTTTCCCTCCGTTAAGAAATTACGACACTTTTTGGTTTTGACATATTACTCAATACTTAATAAGAATCTCACCAGAAAATAAATCCATAGTTGTTTTCATGACAGCAAATTACATGCCAAAGTGTGACATTTAAATGTTGAATTTTAATGGCTTGTCAGCAGAAGTGAAATGCATTTAAAAAAATTAATACGTGAGAGAACAATGTGTCTGTCTATAAAATAATTCTGTTCATAGTAGACGTGAATGGTAAATACAGTGTCAAATGTATTCTGCTGCTCAAAGCACGTCTTCATTTAGTAAGAAAGGAGCTATATGAATAGGGGTTAAGTTCTCCTCTCCTGCTGGCACACTGGATCTCTGTTGCAGTTGTACTGGTCGGGGAGGTTTTCACATGCAGGACAATTTTAGCAAAGGCAATAAAAGGCAAAGTGGGCAGCTTGGGGAGAGGGAGGAACGTCCACCACCTCCTACAAACACTCAGTTATGAATGCCATGTGCTTGTTACCTCTCCATTTCCTCGGACCGTACGTAGTCATGACCGAGTTCAGAAAATGAATTCAGGAGATAATTGACCAAAAATATTCTAATCACATTTTATTCACACGCAAGGATTTCCTCCCTGCAGTTAATCTTTTATGTCTCTACTCACTACCAATGAACTCTTGTGTTATGCAAAATGCTGATATTTAAGTTAAAAACAGAAGTATGGAGAACTTGCTTTTATTCTTGCAATTGCGATGATATAAATAATGAATCTATTTCTGTGTTCTTGCTTACAGAGAGGTCCCTTCAGATCTTTGTATTATTTAATAATGGCCTATAAAGAACGTGTGACAGGTGGTATGGATATATTCACACGCTAATAAATAACCTCACATTAAGCAAAATCAGAGAACATTGGGAAGAATTAGGTTTTTGACAATGTGTGGGAATGTGAGAAAACAGTTAACTGCTGAAAAATGCAAATTTTTATACACAGGACAGAATAATCCAGGTATATACTGTCATGGGAATCAACTTTAATCTGTTATTTTTGTGAGGGGGCAAATAAATAAAAAACTTCACAATTCACAACTGTGGACAGTACAAAAACGCTGAGGATCACAGGGAGGCGGTTGCTAGTCCTACAACATTAAGAACTCTGAATGCCCTCCCTGATACTCTTGAGCAGTTTTGCCCTGCTTATCTAAAACCAAAGGTAGAACAGGCTTAGCACTAGATGATGAGAATGATTAAAGAAACAGAAAGTATCTTCCTGGAGAATGACTGGGGGAGAGGAACAGGTAAGGGGAAGTGTTATAAAAGGGTACCAGTTACAAAGGGAAGTAAACTGTCTCAGAAGGTGGTGTATGAACATATATTTAACAGTGTATTTTAGAAGTCACTCTTCAAGCAAGAATAGACACTAATGAAACCTCTTGGTCCTTCCGGTACATGACCCACCTCCACAGACATACTAACTCCCTTCATGGATTCTCTGCTGCTTTCTCCTACAATTCTCCTACAATGTTCTCCTCATGTCACCGTAGCTTCTCTCCCAGTGCCCATATTTCTCACTTCTACTTATTCCTTTCATTCTTCTAAAATGATCATTCTCTTTCCGGCAACTCCCCGCATCTTGTGGGTGGTTTTGAAATACCTGTGTATTACCCAGCCAAAGGCATCACCCAAACCATTCAGTGGTGTCTCCCTCTGCAGTAGTATTCACTTAGGAGTCTCTCCTTGACCTAGCTATCAATTTCGACAAAGCTCATGGAGACTGAATGTATTGGAGACCTTGCTTTTGTGTCAAATTGGCTAAGAAGTTGAAAAATTATTGAAGGGCTGAGCTGTGCTAATGTAATGGATGGGCAGTGTCCACCCTTACAGTACTACGTGGGGAAAAAACCCAAAAAACAACAAAAAAATCGCATCAGGCAAACAAATAATTGAGACAGAATCACTGACATCTGACTTCAGGGAGATCCCAGTAGAAGAGTAAACATTAGTTATTTGAGTAAATACAAAGATATCCAAAGTTATATTGGACAGGAGACACAGGCATCCTTTGTAGGAGAGAGTTACCCTGCAGCACTGTTCCACTGCTAGTTAACACGGAAGTGGGAAAATAACTAAATTACAGCATCTACAGAACCTCCAATGTTTCCTTCACATATCTTGCACTGGCACTACCAAAAATAAGATACTGACTTAAATGTACCAATAAGGACCCGGAATTTTCCCACTTTCTTGAACAAAGTAAACAGATTGATAAGGACCAGTACATTCCTTTGATACACTTGCAATTTTCGTTATCATTTCGTGCACCAAAATTTATTTTCCAACACTTACACAGAGTAATTCTCCCCCAGACAGATTCATGTGACTTCTAAAGAAACTGTCAGAGGCTAAAATGTCGCCCATAATGGAATTAGTGCAGGGGAAACAGCAAAGTATAAATCCTTAAATGCCTTGCCAACATGTTTCCATCGAGAGGCACATCAGATCCCATGCCTGCCCTTCATACCTCAGAAGAAAAGGTGGCACACCAGAAACTCGTCCATTTTTTAACAAGTATATCAGCTATTACAAAAAATCATATTGTCTCTTCCTCCAAAGCATACATCACTCAAACTTCACCTTCTTTCATACTGCCCAAATCACACAACAGGAAGTGACTTCAGATCACCTGCAGTAAAACTAAGTTGGTTAGTCCAGAGATGAGAGAGCTGCGTTCTTTGCCATCCTCATTGTAAAACATTTGTTCCTTTAACAGATTTTATATTGACACTTGCCCTTACGATGATAACAACTTTTACTGAGTTAGTTTCAAGGTGTATTTTTAAAGGAGACTAGGCACAAAGCTGTCTTATTCTCCGTATTTTGTCATAGCTATTTGTGGATGAGACACCAAAGTTTTATACTCATAAGACCAGGTAACTTTCCATCTCCCTTCAGGATGACAGATTTCACTTCCACTGTTGGTCTTGAAAAGACAGCTAAAAAAATGTGGCACTAAGATCACATCCATTGCGTGGCAAGGAAATGAAATGCCTTTAATCAGTCAAGCTTCTTTAGAACAGATGAAATTAGATATAAATTAGATTTAGAATTTGCAGTTAAAAATATTTTGGTCTGTCAATCAAGCCTCAGCCAATTACTTAACAGCATACAAACTTTATTTCTGAAAAATACGTGCAAACACACGGCAAAATTAGGGAAACCAAAACTCTTCTTTATGCTGCCAGTTTTCAACCTGAACTTTTGAAATCATTCTGAATGTCTATGTACTGAATTTTTGGGAATACTCAGACCATGTTCCACAAGTCATAATGTTCACAAGTCACTGGAAAAGCCTGTTATTTAAAGAGTACAGCTGTTGAAAGCAACATCGTCTCATTAAGCAGGAGCAACCTGACAGAAATGTCTTCGCTACCGCTTCAGCCTCAAATGTTTAGAGAACCTTCCGTTGGATAGAACACAAACACAGGTGGTTCAGCAGTGAGGATGAAGGGCTGTCAATACAGTGACATTAGCACACACTTTTGATTTTCTCCAACTAAACATTATTAAACACTTAGGTTAATAAACTGAAATGATTTTGCTGCTGTAAGTGGTAGTATCAAGATATCGGCTGAAGGGAATCCGTAACAGAATGGGAATGAGGCTGCAGTATGGAATTTTCACTATTAAAATCTCAGTAAGTTCTCAGTTTTCTCCTGGACTTTCAATTTGCAGACAAAACACCTGGTATAACCTACTGATTTCCCTTCAGCAATCATTTGGGCAGTAGAGAAGTGATGGGACTGGGAAAAATGCCTTTCCATGTATCAGACTTGAAGAATCTAATATTCTTGCCTAAAGCTGTATGTTCAAGTCTTGACAGCATGAATTGTTCATGCAAAGACATATCACCCTCTTATCTCCGTAGGGCTCCCACCCTAGCAAAATTACTGCCTACACATTAACCCAAACTGTTTCACAGTTTCCCTGTGCTGTGTTGGTGGTCTTTAAAGGTCCTTCTGTTGTCTCTTAACTTATAGGTTCTTCAGAAGCTATATTCTGATTCTGATTCTACCCAAAACAAAGCCCACAAGTAGAGCTTCTGAGCACTATGATAAAACTGTGGAGTTTGGTTAAAAGAACCACAATTCTGTGTTTTGGAATGTATTAATTTTATTTTACTAAATAAATACACAAGAAAAGTCTTCTTCACAGAAGTTCACCGCAGAAATGGAAGTAGTAGAAAGATATAGATACTGAATAACTAATTATCTTTCAGTTTATCCTTCAAGATAAAAATGACCAACAAAATTTCTGGTTCTAGGAGCAAGCCAACCTCAACTGATGTCAGTAAGACTGCATCATGTATTACCTTCCTAAACTCAGAGACCATATATTTCATGGCAGGCAGTTTTGTATTAATTTTTGTCACTGTTTTTTCTATACTTTTTTTTTTTTTACACAGCCCTTCCTTTACTCTTTCTTTTTATATTTAACACAGAAAAGACTATTTTGTTTCATGCAGGGGAAGAAAATACCCTTACCCTAACAATCAATATAATTACCCTGTTATCCTGCATTTTGGTATTTACATTCCTCTCCAGAATTAACTCAAGTAACCTTTGTTACTGTATCAACAGCCCTTACATCAAAGTGGAAGCAAAAGACCTTATTTATTTATTTTAAAATCAGATCTGTGTTCCCAGTTGGTGAAACTGAAGTACAGAGCAACAGTTCTTCATCACAGTTGGAAGGTATTTTTGACCTGCATGTTATTGCCAATACTGCCAGTGTCAGCGCACGAGTGACGAAAATAGCAGCAATATCTTTTTATTGATACTGTATTCACATTATCCCCCAATGTTAAATTCAGAGCTTTCCCTAGAGAGCTAATATTATACTCACATCCCCATCATCACAGCTGTATGAGGACCGTTCTTTTGAGCCAGTATCAATCACACCATATGTTGTCCTGAAAAGCAGATAGCGCAAACAGGTCACCTTACTCCCTGACCTTCAGATTAGAGTTTAATTACGAACACAGGCTCCACCTCCTTTGTTTTCAATTGTTCAGTAGCACAAAAGAGGTTATAAATATTCAGAAACTATCACTTTTACCTTCTCTGTGCTTTCCCCTCACCCCCCTCCAATTCTTCTGATACTGATTCTTTTAAGAGTACAGAGAGATTTTACTTCTGTCCTGAAGCTGTATCTCCTCTAGCTTTTGATCCAACAGCAGTGGCCATCTCCCAGCAAGCACTAAGTCACTTGTAAATGCCTTTTTAAAGTCAATTCTGTTTTATAATGCCCAAGGCAAACAGCTATCAAAGCAGCTTTCTCCACCTCTGTCCCATTATGCTAAAACCAGCGTGGTGAGAATGGAAGGCTTAGACTTCATATAATCCCAGCAAGCACACAACAAAAAAGATGAACTCAAAGAACACTAAAGGGTTCAGATCCCTGTGCCACTACTGATTTCCTGTAAAATCTCAGCTAATCACTAAGGTCCATAACCAGAAACATATTTAAGCATCTTATATAGGTAGGAGACTTGCCACTGAAATCAATGGAAATACAAACATTTACATATCTCTGTGAACCTGACCCTTTAGTCCTTCCACGTCCCTTCTGTAAAATGAGGATAACATTATTTGTTATCTACCAGAGATAGAAGAAAAAGATACTGAAAATTAAAAGGTGCTCAGATTTCACTGTAATAGGAAACAAACCAAAAAAAAAAGATAAATGGGAGAAAGCCTTAATATTGGGGGGTGGGAGAGGGGTGGGAGGGAGCAGGGAGGAGGGGTGTGGACACTGTGGGGCTGGGCACATAGATGGACTCAGTGATGTGTTTGTCTTAAGTGTAGACCTTAGATACAAAGGAAGGATTCTAACTTCAATAGTGCCTTTATCATACTGCTGCTTTTCTGGAACACGCTGCCCTGATTTCCCCCCCAGAGGCAGGCAATGTATGATACTGCAGATCCTGAACCTTTTAAGTCTTTGACAGCTATGATTTTTTACATAAATTTTAAGAGTAAGCCAAACATCTCTGTTTCATGTTTATGCTACCTCATTTAGATAAACGTGCTGCTTCAACACGAACACAGCAGCAAAACAGTCAAACTAATTCAGTTTTGTATTATTTGCCTGGCAACCTGGTTTTAGGGGATCTTGGAACGTTTTTGAGGTCTGAGAATAAGGGAGAGAGATCCTTAAAACTCCTCCTTAGACTGAAGAGATACCCAGGTGCCTTCCACCAAGACACGTGCTCTGCAGCAGACAGCATCAAGTGCATTGCTGTCACTTTCTGTATCATTTCTCTTAGCAGAGTTGAAGCAGAGTACGTCCACAGCGAGTCCTCTTCTTCAGTGAGCACAGCTTCCTCAAAAATTCGCAGGGCAAATATCTCATGGAAATACCTTTAGAAGAGCACCTGTTATAATCCATGCTTACTGCAGGTAGCCAGCTTTCTAGACAGTCAGTGGATAAACCAAAAGTGTCTTAAAAAGGCAACTTGTCCAAAATAACACCCCCATGGCAACGATGGCAAACAGAACACAGGTAAGGAAGACACAGCAAGCCCAGATCCTGACAGACTGTTTTGGGGCAGTATCTAGAGTACACTGGTATGCTTTTTCTGGCAGGATCACAACATCGCTTCTCTGCTAATACTAGACTTCCAACAAAATTCTCCCCAAGTGCCAGCCCTGACACTGCTTCTGCACTGAAAGAAAAAAACCAAAACAACAAACCATAGAGAAGAAGAACAAAAAAGCCCTCCCTTTTTTTTCCCTTGGGTTTAAAAACTGGTTTTTTTCCTTCTATAGTAATGAAAATTCACTACAGAACATTAAAAACGGAACTTGATCCCCGAGACAGCAATGGGAGATGGGGCCAACAGCAACGTTTCAGTGCAGCCAGAGTTTGATACTAATTAACAGCAATGCAAGAAATTAAAGGGTAAATGGACTTATTAGATTATCTACTAAGTATACTGTCCGTAAAGAAACAGCTTGTCTAACAGTCAAATGATGTATCATATGGCACAGTCACTCCGAATCCCAAAGCTGTCCATCTTTAGAAGCTGCAGTGTTTCTTAGTGAAAATTAAGCCAACACAGATTTCAAGGCAGATGGAACGCAGCTTCCAGGAACTCAGTTTGCAAAAGATTAAGGGGCAAATAATTGGGTCCTTTCCACAGCTGGATCACAGTTAATCTTGGGGTGCCAAAACAGGATTTGAAATGGATCCATGGCAGATTTATTTTTGCTCTTAAACTTTCTTGTACTTTTCCACAACGTCATCATTTCAGTGAAATCAGTCCATCTGTTTCACTACTCAAACCAGAAGGTGCTGATGTTTTCCTTTTCCATTAAAAGCACAAACACATGATGTATGAAAAATTCATAATGAGAATCAGTGGTGATACAGCCAAAGTAAGGAAACAGAAGATACCATGCTAATGTCTATGTGGCGTCATGACAAGTGAGGGCAGGACAGGTGCCCAGCGGCTTGGTATTGTGAAAACTTAAAGCTAGTCTCCTACCTCCAGTGTGAAAGTCGTAAGTTCAAAATGTGACTTCAAGAAACAACTTGAGAAAACTAACCTTTACTCCTGATAGGCCAAAAAACATTGGGATAAAATACTGGATCCAGGATTCTTTTACCGTATACTGCAGTAATTAGAATTAAGGAGAAAGGTGGGGTGCAGCGTGCCTTCACTGGGCTCTGGCACCAACGCAATGTTGGTCCTTGCAAACACAGAACTTTTTCCAACTGTAGTTCTACTTTAGAATAACTCGGCACCCTGTGAGGAATGCCAAGGAGTCTTCATAACAGCTTTGGAAGCCCTGGCCAAAAGAAGAACCTATTAGCTATATTGTAGAAGCTATTTTAATGAAAAACAGGAGAGCTATCCCAGGAATATGTTACATCATTTTCTTGAGAGAACTTGAGTCATTATGAATAATAAGGATTTCTTCCTTCGGGAAAGGCATTATTCCAAAAAACCATGTGTCTAATATTCATAGACTGAATTTGAGAGACTGAATCTCACTGATCTACAAAGGACTTTTAAGGGAACAACATCTATGCTGACTAGCTGCAATTACTGCTCATCCTATTTCATTATAGGTCATGATTTCTTTACTATATATAACATTAGTATTTTAGTTGCTTCTGTGTATTACAAATAGTTTTTCCTTAGTAATATACAAGAATTGTGAAGTCCCGAAACTACTGAGTATCAGAAGTCAGACAAGGGAAAAGCTTACTCTATACTTGCTCTGTATCTTACACTCTTTCCCTAAATATCTGCTACCGATCACTGTCAGGGGAGGATGTTCAGCTAGATGAATCATCTGAGCGAGCTAATACTGCACTTCATCATCATTTACAGCCCAGAGCAATGGGTTTTGATGCCTACCCAGACTTGCTAGGTGGTTAAAAGAGACAATCACTTCTGGATTCATTCTTCCAGTCTGCAGAAATATGTTAGCAGACCTAATGGCTTAAAGGGGTGAGCAGGGACAAATATAAAAATTCACAACGCTATTTTGCTGACACAGGGTGATAACAATAAAAGCTGATTTCAGTCAAAACTCACCTGTAACCAAAAACACCAGTTACATGACGCAACTGTGCTTTTTGTACCTCCCAGGTATTCTGCTGACAAAGATTTCTCCCCACTTTGCCAGTGCACGAAAACAAGTTGGATTCCATTCTGCACCCCATGTTCAGTGGGGAAGCAAAACCAAAATTTGAGCAACTCAAAGACTCTCTGAATACCCCTTCTGCAGGTCAAATCCTCAGTGCTCTGTACTAGAAATACTGGATGTAATAATGGGGGACAACTGAAGCAAATAGCTAAAGTCCCAATGGCCCTTCGTCATCAGTTTGTAAACAAAGCAAATAGATACAGAGGTTAATGAAAATGATTACTGAGGTTGATAATGTAATTTTCACAATTCTAAAGCTATGAGTTACAAAATAATTACTGGCACAAAGACCTGTGTAACCTTAACTGGTGTTGTGTAAGACCAGTTCTGACGGAATGAATAAATATAGCTCACTCGCTGTATGTGGTTCAACTACAGTAAAACCACTAATAAAAATTAGCTTCCTTCCAGCACCACAGCCTCTAAACATACAGACACTCCACAGTGATTGACATTTTATCGCCTAACGAACAGCAAAAGCAAGCTGAGCAATTCTACAGCCTGGAGATGAAGAATCCACTTTAATTTCATCTAAAGTTCCTTAAATATCTTATTTTATAGGAGCTGCAGCATGCATTTCCCAAATCTTAAAGAACATAAGCATCACTTGTGCAACAATGGGCTGTGCTTATATATGAAAGCTAAACCTAGAAATACTGAACTTGCTGACAATTCTCTCCATATCTATGATTCAACACCAGATCGGTAATTTTTCTTTCAAAATTTAGACACGCATATCTGATGAATCCTCCAAAAATTGAAAGAGAACGTGGAAAATATTCAAAGTATTGAGTAATACAGCAAGAAAATTCTAAATCCATGCTACGATTTATAACAGGCATAATATCCTCGGGATATTTTCTCCCCAGTCAGGACTGGTGATGCTACTCTCAGGGTTCCTATGTTTTGTTTAAATTCTGCTTTGTGTGATTCAGTGTCCTGCAGTGCAAAAATCAATATGCAAGCTCCACCTGCTGCTCGCTCTTTACTCCACTGCTAACATTGTGGCATCTACACAGGGTGATGCTGGATGTTTTGGAAACTCTTAGAAAAGGTTATATTGTGAAAGGTTTCACCTGGCTTCTGATATGCCCGATTTTCATACCTAGAATTACCTGTATAATCAAATCACCAACTTGCCTAAAAACATTGTCATAGGACATATAGTTGGCTAATCACACCTTTATACAGTTGCAAAACTACACAGGTAGGAAACTTAAAAGAGAAATCAGGTTAAAAAGATTCTTCAAGAATAGAAAAAATAGGGAAAAATTACTAAAGTTATAACACTTACACCTTGTTCTTAATGCAAACATGGTCTATGCCATTAGTCACTGGTAGTAGAGTAACAAAAATGTCATACTGATTTAATAATATGCTGCTTCCTATAATGAATACTGATACCCATTGCAGATTGGGTAACTACAACTGAATACTGAAGTTTCATTTTAAGGGAAGAGTTTGTTGGCCTATTGCTTAATCATCCATGTAGGAAACCAAGAGACTCCTAATTCTTGCCCTCTGGACTCTCAAGCCCTGGATGGTTGTACCGTTGTAAATCTCAGTCAAGAAAAGCTCACCCCTCCTTTCAGTGCGTCAGTACAAATCCTCCAGAAAATAAAGACATTCTAATTTTTTTAGGCATGTTTTGATTTCCCACTTCTAGACTTCTACTTCTGAGTACTTCTGCTTTAATTTTTTTGAATCCTTGAAAAAGAAAAATGAAAATAAAGAGAAACATCCCAAAACACTCTTGTATGAGAAAAAGCAGAAAATCAATGCCATTTCCTTCTCAGCATCACTCACCCTCAGCTGCAACTTGCTCAGTAAAACAGCAGGAGGTGAAAGCCTCTAAAATGGCAGGTTTTATAATAAAAATTGATGCTTTCAGTAGCCTTGGCAAAGAATGACTAACACAGAAACAGAGACGGGTGATGTATTTCCAAATTAATGAAAGAGTATCAAATAAATACAATCCAGACTTACTTTGTAAGAGGGAAAATATTGCGGTTTTCCTATTCCAACAGATCTGTTACTACAGCATTTGTGAAATTTATAAACATACAACAGCTTCTTTTTTTTCTCTCCCATAAAACCAATTAAATATTCTGAAAGATCCAAGTTGATCAACTACATAGTTTTGAAGTATTAAGGAAAATAGAAAATAATACTGCATGACATGGAGTCACTAGAAAATAAAGCACACATAAACAGGTTTATCTTGTCCCTGGTTTAAAGAAAACTGGTGAAGTATCAAATAACAGAAATTTTAAGATCATAAGAATATTCTCAAGACTAAAAGCTGAACTACTCTCCAATGGAGATAAGTTCATAGCATCAGTTGTAAAGGAAACGGCCTGTACCATGACCTGTCAAACTGAAAAATCCAGGATTTATTCTAGCATGAGTTGCACAAAAAAGTTTATGTCAAAAAAATACAGACGGATTAGAAATTGCTCCAGCACTTGCTATTCAACAAAGGTCAGAATTTGAGCACTGATTAGTTTGTGCTGCTACATGGATAACTTGCGAGTACCCAGAGGATTTCAGAAAAATAATTAAAATGCTGCAAGAATCTAGGCCAGGGCAAACTGCAGCAAGGTTGATTTTTTTCTTTCAGTGACCCTGGCATTGAGAATTTCGAATTGTTTCTCAGGTTCTGTTCAGTCTGTATAAGACTATTAAAGCTGTAACAGAAGCTACTTATCCTTAAAGTACAACTTAATTCCTCTAAACACCTCTCTGTAGGGCCCAGAGCATGGCTGAACTTAAACACTGCATTCAGTGAGACACAAAGGACAAAATTCATGTGACTAAACAAAACAGCAGAGGTAATCAGCCGTGGACTCCCTAGTCAACAGAAAGCTAAGCAATATGGTCAGTGAAATCTACGATATGATTCACATCATCCTACAGCTGTCTAAAATTACACAGATGAATCACACCCTAGAAGCGCCTGTTTCTCTACTGTTTATAAAGAGAGACACAGTAGATGGAGACTGTAGACTCATGGCTGTGTGAGACGGATGCCATCCCACAACCGGAGCTAACATTTTCAATTCAGCACCAAGAGCCAACCATGGGTGGCTGAGTCTTTGAAGCACCACCTTGTAACTCAGTGTTATTAAGAAAGGGATGGGGATACAGAGTGTGCTGGTTTTGGCTGGGGTAGAGTTAATTTTCTTCATAGTAGCTGGTAGAGGGCAACTTTGGGGTTTGCTCTGCAAACAGTGCTGGCAATCTAGAGATGTTTTAGCTATTGCAAAGCAGTGGTCACACAGAGCCAAGGTCTTTTCTGCTCCTCACCCCACCCCACCAGTGAGTTGTGAGGTGACACAGCCAGAACAGATGACCCAAATGACCAAAGGAGATATCCCATACTATATGACATTGTGCTTAGCATATAAAGCTGGTGAAGCCAAGGGAAGGGGGGAATTTCAGAGTGTTGGTGTTCATCTTCTCAAGTTATGCGTGACAGAGGCTGGATTTCCATGGCTGAGCACCTGTCTGTGATGGGAAGTGGGGAATTAAGTTCTAGTTTTGCTTTTCTTGTGTGCACAGCTTTTGCTTTACTTGTTAAACGGTCTCTCAACCCACAAGTTTTCTCACTTTAACCTTTCTGATTATCTCTCCCGTCCCACCAGAGGACAGTGAGTGAGTGGCTCTGTGGGGCTTAGTTGCCAGCTGGGGTTAAACCACAACAGGGGTGAACTGAGGGGATTGGAGGATTAACAATTTTTCAAGTTTGCAACCCCACACATTTTTTTTAGAGTTGAGATGGACTGATGGATCCCCATAGAGGAAATTTAAGCCTAGTATCAACAGAGTTCCTAAAACCACTGGAAATAACATTTCCATTCAGAAAATATGTCCTGGCATTAACAGAATGTGGGGATCACCTGCCTCACATACATGCTGAACCTAGTGACATAAAGAAAAGATCTACTTCTTTAAGATGTAACAGTAGACCTGTGCTAGTGTTTTCTGTGACAATTAGCTGATAGCATAAGAATCAGAGATTAGTATCTCTTCCCAAAGTTCATAGGAGAAAAAGTAGTCACAAGGAACCTGAGATGAGGTGAAGGGCAGAGTCCTAGCCACAAGAAAACTGAAGAAAAGGCTAACAGGGAGAAGGGCAAGGCCATGTGCAACGTTTGACAAAGATATTTACACTGCTATGCCACCATTCCCTAGGAAGAAAAATTTTATAAACAATGAGCCACTAGCTTTAGAATATTTAAGTATGTTCCCATATTTTTATATTCTAATCTTGACATTGAAGGTATGTCTTTAAGACAGCTCAGTAATTCTTTACCAGCAACTCTTGGCTGAACATTCAAATATTTTTTTTAATATAATGGAGGAAGGAAACTTGTTGGTTCTGAAAGCAGATGAATGCAGTAATAATGATGAAACAATGTAAGTATTCAGAAAGATTTCAACAGAACAGTTAAATGACCAATTTTATCTGAAATCATACCAAAAAGTGAAGTGGGATTTCTTAGATATTAAGTGCTAAAGTTAAGCACTTAATTAGACTGTCAAATCTAGGAGGACCAGAGGTAGATTAAACTTAGGATACTTATACATAGTGATCAGACACTGCAGTGCAAGCAAAAGATTAGATGATCATAACTAATCTAAGTTTTAATTAAAATTTAAAAACACACAGGTTTTGCACTGGCCACAGGGGAGAAAAAGCTGAGTTCCTCTGAGATGGTTTCACGTGTATTTTCCTCAACTCTGAATTGAATTTGGTACTTATTCTTTCTAAAGTTATTCTCAGTTTAAAGACATTTCTCCTATTTTAAGCAACTCACACTTAGGACCATATTCGCTGTTTATTTATTGAGTGGTGAAATTATCTCTCAGTTAATAAGATGGCACTAAGAACCTGTTAGTGTTGATGAGCATTTTAATTTTAAATTTTAATTGGTGTATTGCTCTCTGAGCAGTCACTGCCCTCTGCTCAAGCCTACAGGCAGTGTCCAAGCAAAGTTCACTTTGATGGAAAGAAAGGGAAGAATATTTTGTGACCATCTCTCCCACATATATGCAAACACATGCTAATGCCCAATCTTGCAGAGATTTTCCAGTGCAGATTAGTGGTAATGTCAGAACTATAACTCAAAACATAAGATAATGCATTTTCCTTCCTATGTAAGGCTGACATTCATTATGGTTTCATTAGGTGGGGGGGTAAAACCCTCTTCTAGGTATGAATTGTTTCCAATTCCTTTCTGATTTCTGTAAAAGTATTCATTATTCATAAATATTTCATGAAGTGTTTAGGTGAACAATTTTAATCTTAATGAATTTTTTAATCTCTGTTTCTTTTTCCACTGGGAGTAACTGGCCCAAGTCACACAGAAATAACCTTAAAAATCATTTCAGTGAATGGTGTTATTAAAGTTACTAAATGTAGAGTTTTTTCTGAAAGGAGGATAAACATAAGTCTATCAGGTCAGAAATTTATGGGTGATGAATATAAAATATTGCTTGGAGAGGCTAAGTATTATTCTTTAAAGAGGAAAAGTTCAAACCTTTAAAATATTGCCTTTTGTAGGAGAAAAAAACTACAGGAGATATGGGGAGGATATTGAGATGAAGAGACTAAGGGGTCATGTAGCAGAAGCATATTGCACCAACCCTCCTCCCAGATAAGGAGAGACTGATGGCACTCCATGAACGTACTGCACAAAAACCATGCTTTTAACAGCAGCAAGCAACCTTCAGGAGATGAAAGGGGTTAGGAGTCTGAGGATGCTGTCTAGCAATTACTCCAGGGAAAAGTGAAGCAAGGATTTAGTGACCAGCTCAGGTCTCTGCACCGAACAAACTGCTTGCATGCTGCCATTGAGCAGGGGCCAGGGCGAGTGGGTAGCAGCAGGGAGGCTCCGCAGAGGCAGGGAAGTACTGTGCTCCCAGCTATTTGGAGGTAGAGATGAAAGAAGGTGTCTTTTTTTTTTTTTTAATTACATCTTGCTTATATATTTACATTGCTGCTTAAATGGGAAAGCAGAAATTTTACAGAAAACAGATCTATCTCATGAAAAGTTACAAAGATAAATGGTATGTGACTGAACAAAACAATTGACCTCTTAATCTTACAGAGTTTTGATTTAGGAAGAGGTCTTTTACATTGTTCTCCATATCATATGATGTCATGCTCAACATATAAAGGTGGGGAAGAATGAGGGAGGGGGGACTTCCAAAGTAATGGCGTTTGTCTTCCTAAGTCACCACTACGAGTGATGGATCCCTGCTTTCCTGGAGATGGCTGAGCACCTGCCTGTGATGGGAAGTGGGGAATGAATTCCTGGCTTTGCTCTGCTTGTGTAAGCGGCTTTGGCTTTACCTGTTAAACTATGGATCTCAACCCAGGAGTTTTCTTGCTTTCACTCTTCCAATTGCCTCCCCCATCCTGCTGTGGGGGCAGCAAGTGAGCATCTGTTAAACCACAAACACTAATCAAATCAAATTTGAGTAATAAGAAATAAAACCAAATCTTCAAACCCCTACCCCGACCCCTCCCTTTTTCCTGGGCTCTGAACAGATACGTGATATTGCATATTGGTCATTTACCATGAAGGACGTGGACACCTCCCAACGAAGACTAATAAGAAAAACACCCTGCCAAAAGATCTCACTTTGCAAATAAAGCAATAAACATCAACATAACAGCTACCTGAAAACAGAAAACAATCTTTTCCAAAATCTGCACTGGCTGGAATAGCTGAACACATGCAAACTGCCTCAAAACTCAGAAAGTTTAGCAGTCAAGACATCATCTTGTGCAAGTGGGCTTGTATGGAACCGGGCACAGGTCTCCTCTGTGACTGCGCGTGACCTCCCCCTCTGTTCCTTTACTCCCACAACTAACACAAACTTTTGTTCACAAGGGTTGTTTCTTAACATAAAGGTACAGCAAAGATACTGCAATGTGCTACCAACCAGGCACTTACAACAGCGGGAGAAAAAAAGTAACACAAAACATGATTAAGTGAAACTCGGTGATAACTGAATTAAATTCTTGGCTAACATATCTTTATCAAGGCTAACATATCTTTATCATTTCTAGATTGTTTTATATTTTTAATATTTTTAAATTTTTACTGATAGATGGACAGAACGTGCTTCCATCTCACTTGGAACTTTTTTATTAAAGAAGAAAAAGTAAGAGAATAGTGAATATGAAGTAGAATTGAAAGACTCAACACGCTTTTCTAGAAATGTATCAAATAACTAGAGGATGGTTGGGCAGGATTTTTGCGTCTTCACAAAGCCAAGTCAATCTATACAAAACTAAAAGAGACAAAAAGGTACAAAAAGGTAAGTTGCAAAAATACTACAGACTCAGCAGCCTTACACTTTCTTTCCAAGTCAGAGGCTTTGCATTATGGGATAGCTCACAGGTAAAATAAGGAAAAGAAAAATCAATTATCTGACCATGCTAAAGCTAAAAGCTGCATTTGAAAAAAAACCCATGCAACCCCCAAAATGGGGTAAAGAAGAAAAAAGTAGTTTAATAGCTCTGTGTTTGACCTATGGGAAGTCAAACACAGGAATAATATTCAAATTCTTCCTAAAAGATTTGAGACACCTTAGTTAACTATGCAGTGCAGGTCTGCAATGCTTAATTAGAAACCAGACAGCAGTAGGAATAAAGGACTCCAAAGAGGGGGGAAAGTCCCTTTTGCAATTATAAGGCTGTGAAAAGACGAAAAATAGAAGCCAAGCTATGGCAAGTGTTGGAGGGAAAGTACAGTTTTATTAACATGAACTGCACTATGTATCCATGATCACAGACATACGTACAGGCAAACCAAAACAGAAGAGAAACTTATGAAATTGAGGGTATGCTAATAATCAGCATGAAAGAAAACATGAATGGAATTTTAAAAGAGATTTAATACCACCCAGCTTTTACAGGGAACTGGTACATTTTTCAGAAACATTCTGAAAAAGTTGTTAGGTAAAGAATGAAAAAAAATTAAGTGGAAAAAAGTGTGAGTTTTTGTGTGCATGTACTGTTTTCTGTATAGCAAAGGGGAGAAAAGAACTTTTGTGGGAATTCATACTGATTATTGAAACAACGTGAAGTTTCAATCTTGCCATTGGGTACTGTCGGCGACGTGATCTACTTGTTGACATGCTGTATGAATAAGATCAAAACCATGATTTTGAAAAAGTAAGCCTAAATGCTTCAGAATTTGGAGTACTTATAAAGGTAAAAATATGTCAAACACCAGATGTCATTAAGAGTTGATATCTTATAAGAACCTGAGGCAAAATCTGTAGATAAAGAAATGCAATGAATACATAAATAGAAAAGGAAAACAAATTCCTCAGTAATAAATAAGGAAGAAAACACTGGTACTGTAATGATAAAAAGCAGTCTTATGTTGAATATGCAAATGTGTTATAATTACAGATTAATGGTACGAAATGGCATAATTAGTTTGGATATGCTACATTGTTATTCAGAGTTTCCAAAAGTAGTGTTATTAGAGAATACAGCAGTCAAAGAAGTAATCTCATGCTTGAATTGATATTTGCTGACATTCAAAGTGTGGGAACAAGTGATAACGAACTGCAATTTGATCACCGTGTTTTCATGTGTGTTTTAAGAACATTATGTACCCCTATCACTTCAGGCCTAGTGTATGTCCAGTCCAATGTTCCCATGGAAGGTGTTATTTAAAAAAAAAATATCTAAAAGAATAACAATGAAGTTCAGAGCTGCATGTGACATCATTAAGAGGGCAGCATCTTAATGGATAACCCAAATACAAAGACTTTCTGATGTTGAGCTGTTCAGTCTATTAATGAGAACAAGGCCATGCAGAGGAGTCCTGAAAGTTTGCTCTGTGAAGTCCAATGGGAACAAGAGGCATTTTTCATTTCTTCCACAGGAGGAAGAAACAGAGACAGTCTCCAAATTGCAAAGATCAAAAGGAGAACAAACTGTGGAAGAGCCATCACAGAGAGCTTCACAGAAAAGACTAAGCATTAACGGAGATGTTAAAATCCACGAAATGCCACAGAGATCTTTAAAACAAAGCAGGAATTCCTCGACAGTCCTTGATATCTGCATTATATTACCACTATGTTTCCTCTGGAAGAAGAGCTGTAAAGTTATTTGGACCGCAAAGAATTTCATACATTCTGATCCCAGCTGGCAGTTGTCACTGCTGGTTGACAGAAACATGAGACAAAGGAGACACACAGAATTTTTCTCCTTTCTATCAAACATATTAATTATTGTGTAATTTTATCAAAAATACAAGTAAAATCTCTGATTGATTTTTTTTCTTAAACTAAAGGAATGGGATGCTGTAAGCCTGATATACTTACCTTCCAAAAAGCCAGTATTAAATTGATGCAAAATAAAAAATTTTTGAACAAGTATCGTGAACACAGATAAAACTAAACACATATATTAAAAAGTTTTCTTCTGTACTTTCAAATACCTTTCCTGTAATACAAAGAATCAGCTCTGCTCCTACAATCACTTTTAGTAATGCAAATACATTCTTCGTAAATACCAATCTCCTGGAAATAATTTTTTTCATAAATGTCTTCTATGGCAAAGAGCAAATCAATGCCACATTAGATTATGTCTCATAAACAGAGCAAGCATACAAAGGACCAAAGAGAAAAAAAAATAAAGAATCTGTACTTTTTGCTCTATGTACAACATACATGAACTAACCCAGGTATTCAAAAAGGATTTTCAAAACAAAACTTCTTCCTTTTTCTGAAATTCATTCTTAGTTTCTAAAGTTCTATTTAGGTTTTAAAGACCAAAACACATCAGCGGCACTTTAGCACTTAACAAAGGCAATCTTTTTTTGCAACCTTTTTTTGCAACCTTTTCAGTGCATTATTGTCCACTGAGCCAAAAAGTTAAGGCAGCATGACAGTGATACCAGGAGAAGGTAAATACATCCAGTCCCAGCTGAGTTCCTCCAGTGTAGCATGTCATGGGGTTTATGCTTCAATTCCTGGCTTCAGCAGCCATCTAGGAAAAGAATTTAAGTACACAGATGTCTGGAGCAAGCTGATGCCCAGGAAATTTGATGTAAACGCACTGTTCTATTCAAACAAAACTAATTTTTTTTTTCTGGTAGGCCAAAAGAAGAGTTTGCCTTCCTTTATTTGAATTTAAAGAAAAACCTGCTTTCTCCTACCTCTCCTGTTTTTAGCTTCCCATATACCTCCATAATGATGTGATAATCACCTCACAAATATGTGCAAGAACTGCTTTATTCCTTTTAAGTTTATTTCAAAACTGAGTTTATAAAGGTTTACCTTCAAGTCTGATACCTTCACTGTAGTATGATACTTTGTCTTGAAAAATAGTCCTGACTGAAATATTTAACAACTCTTTTGTAATTCACAAGCTGCATGTGACAAGTCACATTTATTTCAATTTTCAAGTTAACTGTAAATCATTTTAGTTTTTATAACAAATTTTCGGTAAGACTATAAAATTATTTCTAGCAAAGTTATATTAATCACCTGAGTCTTAACTGGTTAAAATTAATTTAGAACTAATATTTTTTTTACTCCCTGTCTAAAACTTACTGAGTTGCAAAGAAGATAAACGAGCAAAAAAAGCATTATTTTTTTTCCAAGTCTGTAGATCTGTTGCTTATTTCCACCACCAATAAGCCTCTCAAGAGTATCTCGCTGACTTGAGCTAAATTAATTTAAAAGTGTATCCTATTCTTTTCGATTCTCCTAATAACAACATTGATACTTTAGTATCTTAAACGGGACGTTCTTCGTAATAGTATAGAAAAGTTTAGAAGAAGAAGGTGTTATAGCAAGCATACTCAGGAATCATTTAGTAATGACTCCAATTTATCATATAAACAAAAAACTTTAATGTGATTCATTTTCCCAACAGCCATACTGCAGGGTTCCTGCAGTAAACAGAACACATCCGTAACTAAGCAAAAATTTAAATAAAAGAGAAGACAGACGTTAGACTACCAATTACTAGCCTAACATGCCTTGTTTCTAATGCACAGTGTGCTCCTGAACATTGCTGGAAACGGTGACCATCAGGCATACAGCAAGCACAAAAACATTACTTCTAGCTCAGGAGAACCATACGCCACCAAGCATGTAACACTGTGAAAAGGTAAGAACGTTGCAAAATGCTTCTGTATGCTTGAACTTCCTTTAAATTGTTTTCCCTAAATAGGCACAGTGGCCACTCCCAGAGGCAGAATCCAATGTCATAGAATCATATAATCTCTTGGGTTGGAAGAGACCTTCAAGATCATCAAGTCCACCCACAGCCTAACTCTGCCTAGTCCACCTCATGTACTCAAGCACAACATCTACACACCTTTTAAATATCTGCAGGGATGGTGACTCCACCACTTCCCTGGGTAGCCTGTTCCAGTACTCGACTACCCTTTCAGTAACAAAATTCTTTCTGCTATCTAACCTAAATCTCCGCTGGTACAATTTGTAACCATTTCCTCTCATCATATCACTTGTCACCTGAGACAAGAGACAGATCACCACCTCTCTACACCCTCCTCAGCCTCCTTTTCTCAAGACTAAAAAGCCCCAGTTCTCTCAGCTGCTCCTCATAGGACTTGTGCTCCAGACNCAGGCCAGGATGCTGTTGGCCTTCTTGGCTACCTGGGCACACAGCCGGCTCATATTCCGCCAGCTGTCAGCTAACACCCCCAAGTCCTTCTCCTCCAGGCAGCTCTCCAGCCACTCTGCCCCAACCCTGTAGCATTCCCTGGGGTTACTGTGACCAAAGTGCAGGACCCGGCATTTGGCCTTGTGGAACCCCATAAAGTTGGCCTCAATGACAAATGGGCGTTTCTTGTGACCCAGAGAAAAATACCCTTGTTCTGATGTCTTTAAGGATGTAGGTCCTCCAGACTCCATTGAGCTTGCTCTTCAATCAACACTTATTGCTATGGTAGGTGTAGTTTCACCAATTTAGCACTATGCGATCAGCTAGTTTGAATCACTGGCTAGAAAGTATTCCATGAAACAAATGCAAATCTCTCTTGGAGTAAGCAAACTGAGGAATACTACTATTTGCATATTATTGCTTATACTGATATTTCACTTGGTGTTTATGCATTCATGCTTGAGTTATAATGTACCAAGTTTAGTCCTCCTATCTCATTTTCCATGCTTCTAGTCTTATAGGTCAACCATCAGTATGAAACTGTTTCCACCGTCCTTGCTAAGAATCTTAGAGACGTGATCACTTTGCTTTCACGAAAATATTATTGGGAAAAGAAGAAAACAAAACATTTTATAGTCTGTTTAATCTATTTAAGAAAAAAAAAGTTATTTTATGCATTTTAACTCAAACAGGAAAGTGCAAAGATGAATTATCATTCTTGCTATATTCCAAGAAGTTTCTTCTCCCAAGTTGGACAAGAGGATACAGAAGACCAACCATAGGGATAAGTATTTCTATTTTCTTCAGGCACTTCTCTGTATTGATATTCCTTCATTTCCCTTTTACAATGATTTAGTCCTATGTAAACAGCATCCTTGTGATTGTCCTGTTTATCAGACAATAAAAAATGTTTCAGCTCCTCATAAATTATAAATTATAGCACTACCAACTTCTGAAAGTGATTCATCATGTTTCAGCAACTGTGAGAAGGGCTTTCCCCTTATAGATGGTCACATTTATAAAAACTGAATCTTCTGAAAGTCTTCTAGATGAAAGGTATTTTGAAGGATTTGACTCAAGAACAATGTGAGTGAAACTGCTATGAACAAGGGTATTTGAATGGCAAGAAATAATTTATTTGTAGGAAACTATCTCGCATTCCAAGGCCTTCATTTCTATCATCAATCTACTAGTAGACAGTGTAGACAAAGGTAGACTCAATGTGTAAAGACAACATAAAAACTATATCATGAAATCTGGATTCAATTTTAGTCAAAGTCCTTTATTAAACAGATTATCATCAGGGGTGTCACTCATCTAAGCCTCTGTCGTATGCTTCTATATTGCAGTAAACATTTAGAGCTGGCAGAATCACAAATTATATTTGCTGTTCGCATCATGTCCTTTGTTTTATAGCACCTGACCATACAATCTTCCATTTGGACCTTGATTCAAATATAGGTATCATTTAGAGGTGATCAAGAGGACATAAATTTTACAAGACTTTCTATGGATTTTTATTTTTTTTTTAACTCTATGGAAATTGATGTCAACAGAATATTGCTAGAAAAAAGAGATTAGTAATACTGCAAGAAGACATCACGAAGGAAACAAAAAAGAAAAAAATGAGTCACGTTACAAAAACAACTAAATATGGACCTAGAAAACCATTCAATTTAACAACTCCAAAGTATCTGGTCCTTAACTGTACATACATCTAACAAGAGTAGAAACTGTTAGATATAGATATTCCTAAAAGTTTTGCTTATCATGGGATCTACTATACTGTCTTCCAAGAGAAACCTGTCCTGCTGCTTACAAAAAGCAAAGAACAAATGCTGTCCCCTGTCCTTTCCAGGGTTTTAAAGGGTGCTAGCCGGTAGTCTTTTATAGAGGGCAAGAGGAATGAGGTCTCACATAGATAAAAGAAATAAGACCTCTGAACAACCGAAACCCTTTGTTGAGGTCCCCTGAAACCTTTGTGTTGTCTTGACAATGTCTTGCTTACCTGTACGGCAGAAATGGACACGATACTACGCATACAATTTCCAGAACAGCATTAACTGTGCAGGTGACCATCACAGCCAGAAAACATGACCTAAGGGCTGGATGGATTACATCCAATAGCACTAGCAAGCAGCAGACTTTTGTCTGACAAACCTGATGTCAGTAATCCATTAATCTGATAGCCTGTATTGATTCTACTACTTCCATATTTCTGACATGACTAAATATTTTGGAATTTGCCAAGGATACCGGGGTGGGGGGCGGAGGAGGAAGTAACTTTATCACATCAATCTTTTGAGCAAGATCACTCTAGGATTCTATTATATTTTACAGATATATTTAATATGTTCTTCACTGGGATACCCACAGGCCACAAAAACTGCCTGCAAAAGTTTTGCATCAGTTCAAAGCATATACATATTTGTGTAAGCACCTCAATGTCACAAGTAACAAAAGATAAAAGCAAAACTGCTTTCATTCTCCACCACGGAGAATGCTCAAGTTTCCTTAAAAGAAGTATAGTGCAGCTTACTGCAACAGGTACATCAAGGGAGATGGGTTGCTGATAAGAGAGATCCTATGGTTCGTTGGTTTATTCATCAGGGAAACACTTAGAAGGGAGAAGTCACCTCTGTTCAGATGAAGTAACCAAAGTCTTACAGTAGTCAGGGGGATGGAGACTGGTAAGTGTCATATGGGATGGACTGGGCTATTCACAGAATCACTGAATTACAAGGCTAGAAAAGACCTTTATGATCATGAACTCCAACCGTTCCCATCCTATGCTAAAACCATATCCCTAAGTACCTGATCTACCATTTTTTTAAAACACATCCAGGGATGGTGAATCAACCCCCTCCCTGGGCAGCCTGTTCCAGGCCCTGATAACTCTTTCAGTGAAAATTTTTTTCCAAACATCTAATCTGAACCTGGATTCCATCAACTGATATGAAATATGTGCCCCTTCAGAAGGTCAATGGGTCTCCTGCATGTCTCTCACCTCTGACATCCCCACGGAGGAAGCTTTACATAGGACTCATCACAGATATTCAGGCAATGTAAATGAGTGCTGGCTGTCCATGCAAGCATGTTCACTTTAGATAACAATTTGGGTGTACTAATGCAATGAATTTGCCTTCCCCCCACTTATTCACTATATTCAAAGAGAGAGGATAACTCATACAAAGCTACCTTGATGAAATAGTATTTTCATAAATTTGCTTACATAACTTAGCCTTTAGAAACTGAAAAGTGAAAGATCCACAAGTACTACTCAGAGGCAACTGTTAGTCAGCCAGGAGTTAATACGATCAAGTTTTGCTGAATTTGCCTCATTTAGCTGGGCTGCTGGACAGGAAATAAGCCCCTGGAAATGTTCTGAATCTTCTAAATCAGTGGTTTCCAAACTAGAAGCCCAGCCTCTAAGTACAGTCATGAACATCCAAGAAACCAGCTTCTTCTCATAGTTAAACTAGCATCGTGCTAATGCAATGTTACTAGTTTGTAATTGAGATTGTAACTGAAAAATATTTATGAACTTCTACACACAATGTACACCCAAAATTAACTATTCCAATAATCCTCTTGGAATACTTTAGATTACAAAGTTTTATTGGTTCTGTTGCTGTTGACAACAGAGGTATATTTCAGTTCTCAGTATCTAAGGATTTTTTACCTTATTGACTTTCACTTTATCCAATTTTTGATTTATTAGTTAAAATTACAGCATTCAGAAGCTAGAACACCCTTTCTGGCTTTTGAAAGAACACAGAGATTAACTTCAGAAAGCTGAATAAAAATTTCAAAGAACATGGTAGGTGCAGTTTATAAGGAAATCAGAGCAGTTTTACTTATCTGAACTAATTAGAGAGTTAAGAACTGCTTCTAGGTCGCTGGTTGTGTGTTTTCTGCCCGTGAAATATGCTATGGTGCAAAAGTATACATAGCAAATTATTCTTCTTTCCTGCTGATTTATTTGTATGACACCACCAGTCATAGATGCTAGAATTTTATTGTATTGAGTGTCAGTCAGAGGGAGAAGCACTACATAGGAAGGAAGCACCTCTCCTGAAATTGCTTCTCCAAGCCCTTGTTGCAGAATCAGTGAGTCAAAAGCCTTTTTATTTTATAAAGTCTGCACTACCAGGCCCGAAACACACTGCGTTCAAAAACCTCAGAATATGTCACCTCAGAGGGAGCACAACGTAATTATAACCCCCGTGCAACTAACCCAGCTCCAGAGTTTTTACTATACCTCTGTGTGAGAGCTTCTCCAGGATCATCCTCAGGCGCTGAAGAACAGGGGGTGAAATGTCATACTTATAGGTGTCTAATACTGGTGTTCGCTGACATCTCCCAAATATTCCATCTGCAGGAAAAAGGAAAAGAAAAGGGAAAATATAAATTTCATTTTCTGAGAGGACGAAACGCGTGACGAGATGTGCATTTCCAATGTATCCTAATTATATACTGAAGGAACCTTTTAAAAGCCATTTTTAAAAACTATCAAAGGACTACTGAAAGTCATGAGGCAGGGCATTTTCTATCAAAATAAATAAATACTGGAAAGACTATTAGTTGGAGGATTCTGTGGTACAAGTTATGGATACAGTTCATTTTATAAAGTAATTTCAGACTTCTGCCTCCCATATCCTTTGATGTAAGACTTCTTTACTGACAATGCAGTGGGAAAAGAAAAATATTAATGCTCAGTGCCTACTATGTTACAGATGAAAAGTGCAGCATCCAGAAATATAAATATTAATTTGCAGAAACGATGAGGATTTGCTGAAACATTTTTAATGCAGGAGCTGTGTGGTAGGCGCTGGTAAATGAGAACTGAATCCGTAATGGCTAGCAAAGGCTCATTTCAAGAAGTACCCTCTAACGAATGCAATAAAAGAAAGCTGCTCACGGAACAATGAGATATTAATGTGGCCTAATTTATTTAGCTCCATTCCATTTGTCTAAAATGACAGACTCTTCTCATCAATGTCTTTTCAAATCACACCTTCTAATTAATTTAGCTTCTTATTAGTCTTTATTTAGAGAATTGTTCATTTTGAGACAAGCTTCCTGTGTATGTGTGGGAGGAACGGGGAGTTCAAACATTCAAATTACCTTTCTCTCTTTCATACAAAAGACTAATTCAGAGCCTAGGTGCTTCACATACAATCTGACCATCTGCAATTCCAGGCCTCTGAGAAAGAAAGTGGTTTCATTTATTGTTCAAAACAGTTCTCTTCTATATAGTGATCCAAAGGAAGCAATTTAAATGCAACAAGTTTAATTAGCAAAATATTCTGCTGCAGTACTAGTTTTAACATGGTAATTACTTCTGCTCTGATATTACATCTATGCTCAAAAAGGACAGCTACATCAGATTAGCAAAAATTAACGGTAAGTATTAATTTGCAAATGTCCATTACTTTCTCTGCTACTTCACAGAGCTAAAAGACTAAAAATGGGAACTACTGGCCCAGCTGTTCACAAAACACAAATAATGGCATAAAAGAACATAAACCAATCCAGGATGCAGAAAAAGGGCATTATTAGCCTGCACCGTTAAACACAAATACCTCATTGAAATTAGCCAACTTTTGCTTTCTTTGCCTTTCCAATCCTCCTGTCACTTGCAACTGCCAAATTAAGTTAATCCAAATTAAAAACTTACCTCTGAGCCTAATTTTGCTATTGGAAACTAGGTTTAATTTAGAAACAGCATACACTGATCTGGTTTAGTTTTCTGCCATATAATATATAAAGTAGCCTAACAGCAGATTAAAATATTCATCGCCATTTAAAAACCTGTTGCAGTTTGAAATAAGCAAAGTATATAAATATCAGTCACTTGTGAATGGATGGATAATAGGAATAAATATGGTCCTGATTCAGAAAGGAATAGAAGAACATTTTAGCGTTGTTCAAAATGAAACAAGACTCGAAATAGTCAGGCTCTCCTTTGGAATACCGCAGTTACCGGCTACAAATTTTTAGGACAGTATCTTTCTTTAATAAACAATTAAGATTCCATTATTTTATTTTAAGATAACGTACCTTTAAAACAATTTTACAGTCCATATAGTAATGCACATTAAGGAAACATTAAAAGGTTTTTGTAGTAAGTAACATTTAAAGATATCTCAATGGATGCAAAAGCTAATTCATTCGCAGACTTTCCTCCCCGCCCCCCCCCAAAAACCAGAGTTTTCAGCAACCTCTAGCCTACTGCCTTTGAATAGAACAAAACCCATTTAAATTCTAAAATTAGCAATTAGCACATGAGTCTGAGCTGCAGCATACAATATATCCGAAACCACTGTGACTGCTTAGGGAGAAACTGCAAGTTATTTTGGCTTTTGTACTTGAAATATGGGCATAATAAGGTTTGAAGAGGCTACAATCACGAATAGCGCTCTGCTCTGCTAAATGCAGTACTAAGAGAGTGGAGAAGCGGGAGAATGCCCCAAGGAGCGGTTGGCAAATACCATCTCCAAAATACAGAGGGTCTTTATAGCAGGGATTATAGTTGGGCTGGAGTTGTGCAAATAGTACATTTCATGGTTCAGTTCAGTAGCTTTTCTTTAAAAAGTGGGAATTTTCCAAGGCTTTTCTATTTTTTTTGGGTTTTTCTGGTTGGGATCGACTTGCTTGGGATTTTTATTTTTTATTTGATTGCAAGGTTTCTGTGGCAAGATTTGTAACCTAAAAAAATTAAACTGAGGCAGACCAATTTCCTGGGTACCCTTCAATTAAACTTTCTTAAAACTACATAGATTGTGGGGAAAAAGGGTAGGGGAGAGGATTTTAACAAAGAATATTTGTAAAAGTTCCCCTTGTTTTTCTTTCCTGTTTATCTTTTTATAGATACGGCTCAGATTAGGAAATTACTTTGGTCCATCACAAACCTTATTTTCACTTAAATTACAACTAATGTTTATAAACTGTCCAGCTCAGTCTGCCATAGACTATCCAAAACCACTGTGATCCCTGCAGTGAGTAAATACACGGTGTGTCTTTTCAGACCAACTGCACCCAACCCAGCGCAGGGCAATGTGGAGCTGTTGTGGTGTTGGTGTCCATGGACCGTTTCATGCACCTGTTTGACCTCTCACAGCCTCCATCAAGTGAATTGCCCAAGGTTGTCATGAATTAAAAAGGAAAATGGAAAAGCTCCCAGATTTTATAGCAAATGTCATACAGCAGAGGAGGTTTAAAGCATGAGTGATGCTTTAATAACCGCCATCCACTGTATGCCTATAGCTGTTAAGAGTGTGTTCATTCTGAACTTTGATTAAGATTGTATTCTGAGAAGGAACGTAATATGCAGAAGACATCTGCTCTTTACACATGCCCAGAATCAGGGAAGGTTGAGACAACCCATCAATATGCACATATGGTTGCTATTAAAGTGCTATCATTTGCTAACCGTTAGCAAAAAGTAGTATCTGAAATTTCCATAGGAGTATCCTATAAGTTATACTTAGACCTGAAAACATCTGCGTTAACAGCATGGTAATGTTGAGTTTTAGATGGCTTCTATATTTGTTTCCAAAGAAGAGACTAAACCAGCAGAATAATACACCCAAGGAGACACTGAAATGCTTTTTTTTATGTATTTAGCTATTTCACTAATAGTTTTAGTATTTGAGAAAAAATGTAAGCATAACTTTTTACAAGTAACTATTTAAAATCTTGAATTTTGGCAAATATATATTATGAAGTTAAATGCTGAGATTAAAAGACACAAATTTAGAATAACCCAGGTGCCCAATAAGATCTCAAATAGTGGCAGATGAACCTCTTATTAGAGACAACACCCTGGAGCACGGTACATGTATTTACACTGAATATTTATCAACTTCTAGTGAAAAAAATCACAACGGATAGATTAAAACATGAACAAGTCAAAACACAGGCTCTGGAAGGGTGATTTTTGAGAGAGGTTTAGAAGCAAACAGAAAACTCCCATCTTAATTCATTATTATGGCCCATGTGCCATGAATTAGTGGATATTTATCACTTATATTACCTCCTGAGGAAGGAAACACCGCATTACATGTATGACTGACATCTAAGTACTGAATAATGGAAAAGGCGAGCACAAAAAAACACAGTTCTAAACAGTTTTGAAGAGTTGATGGCACCAGCATGTTCACTTGGCAGACAGACATCATGTGCTTAACAAGTGCTAAAAAGTCTTTGGAAACTCACACTGAGTGACCCTCTTCACCTTAAAGGCAAAAACTACTTGCCGGCAGCTGATCCATTCAATTCTTTTTAAGCAACGTTCCCTACAAAAAAAAAACCCCAATGTATAATAAGCTGTCCTTGGCTATGCCATCCAGGAACCACCAAGTATGGCTACTCCAGCAACCGGAACTAAGATGTGTACAAAACTTGGCACAGTTTTGATTAATACAAAAAAAAACCCCAAAAACCCAGAAAAAAAAAAAGAGAAGTGTAGAATTCTTGTTGCAAGTATTTTGCTACTGAGCCAAGCTATGAGGTCTCATAGAGACACTGGAATTTGTCTGCAGGCTGATGAAAACTTGACAGATGTAAATTAAAAGACTGTGTTCTGCAGGAATTAATTATTTAGATCTACATGCAGTGAAATTTTCGCATGGTGCTGACAAGTGACCTTTGCAAAGGGGCCTTCAAGCAGATGCTTTGTAGCATCCAGTTCTTCTGCACTGCTCTTCGCACTTCCTGCAGCATCTGGAAAGGCAGCAGCTTTCCAGGCACTGACAGTATTCACATACATAGGTTGATCAAAGTTTCAGCTTTCTTGCCCTAATTACCTGATAACTGTTAAAAAATGGTAAAGTAGAGCTTTGTAAGAAACATAAGTTCTGCCCCACATTGTAGGCATTGTCCTCTGTTCCTGTGTTGTAATATAAACAAGGCCACAGACCCAGCAGTGCATCAAATGGCACGAGCTGATGCTTTTGGCTGTACCTTTTCTGCTCTTGCAGTTCATCAGAGAATTTCCTCTAATGTTACTGCAGTGTTCAAGGGACATCGTTCTTCAGGAACTTAACCTTCTGAAAGAAAAGGATTCTTTCTTCTCACTGAACATTACTCTTTCTCCCCAGCTGTTGGTTTAAGGTTTTGCAAGGTCCAAGACTAGTCCAGAACTAATGAAAAGACCAGTACTTGATGTCTTATAGCCCAAGGTTAGAGCTTAAGTTGCATATTAGAAAGAGCACATCATTTTCCAATGGGAAGCATAATATTTGCATCTCAAAGTCTCATGATACTGGACTTCAAGGTCACAGATGTTTAATGTTTTAGGAACTGTGAAGGAGATTATTAAAGTATTTGACTCTTCTCTCCCTGGTATTTCTCTCCAGTATGGTGTTTGTTTTCAAAATTCTTTTTAAAAAAACACACCAAAACAAACAAACAAACAAAAACCAAACCCCAAACAATAAAACCATCCTCAAAATTAAATTAAATGTTACAGTTCCTTGAAGCGAGCATTAACTTGCATACCAGGAGGCTTATTTCAGAAGACATAGTCCACAAACACACGTTTCAACATCTACAAGTTCTTCAGCAAACAGTGTATTTTTAATATTCCATTTATTAAAAAAGACTTGTTCATAATTTATACCTCTACTTTTAAATTCTCTTTAGAAACGAGGTAGACATCATACAGATAGAGCAACAGTGGCTTCTGCAGTGTCATTTCTCATGCAGTGGCTTGAAAATATGACTCCAATGCTTTCAAACAGCAAATGCTTACAAGTCTCACTGCAGCAGTGCGCTCGAAAAGCTGGTGCTTGCAATCACAGTTATAACTGCATCGCAAACCTGCAGCGCTCCACAGAGAACACAGCCTTCCTAGGAGGCCATCTCCCCATGTTAAACTTTTAAAACCTTTTTACCGTATTGTGCTTCTCTCGGTGCAGCCTCGGTAGTCCTGGCCTATTTCCTATTCAGAGCAGTAACAGTGGCATCTAGTGGGCAGCTTCGTGGTCGGGGACTAGCCCTGGAGCACACGCAAGTCACCTTATGGATTTATTACCTTCAGGTCCAGGGGACTTCACCTGGAATACATAGCTACAGCCGCCCTCAGGCTTCCCCATCCTGATGGCTGAGATGCATGCAGAGGTTAAGGCAGCTATTTAATATTAAATAATAAGAAGACTGCCTTTTAAAAATATTAAGAAGTTTGTTTCCATTAAGACAAGTAAGGAAAGTGTGTCTGAATTGTTTCAAAATCATGGTGGTGGCGGCCTGCTTTCGCTAGCCCGTAAGGCACAAAACGTTACACAAAGAAAGTAAATCCTCAGCTGCAAATAAAGCACAAAGTCTGCAAGGAGCAGGTCTGAGAGCAAGTCCTGGAGGACTCTGCTCTTCCTCCATCAAAACAAAAAAGATTGAACCTTCAACAGAGAGGAAGTATCACTCTGGGATCCCTTTCTGTGTTAACGTGCTAATTTAAATGGTGGATTGTACCTTCCCAAAATACTATGCATACTTTCACTTGAGAGGTTTTCTTAAACTGCAACAGAAACACTTACATTGTAGAGAAAACAACTAAAAAATCCTGCTCTCTCTTGAGTACAGCAAGAGGGGGCAAGGAAAGGACCGTTGAAAACCTAGCTAAACTTTAACAAAGCAAGAGGAGAGCAGGCTTGCCATGAAAAGAAGTGCTGCCCGCTTCCAAAACACCTCTAAGTTAAGTTATTCAGGTAAGAGAAGGCAGGGTCTGGATTTCAATGCCTATTTTCTGCTGTTCAGAGCACAGAAACAGACCTCAGTCTCAACCAGGTGTGCATAGGCCTCCCAGCTGCAGAGATAATGGCCAGGCCTTGGGAGGAAAGGGCAGGAGAGAGTTTAAGGAAAGGAAAAAGTAGAGATAGCAAGAAAGCAAGTCTTAAAATTTTTGCTGCGAGAGCTAATGTTCCAGCTGAATAATGCTTGAATAACTTGGTCCTTCCTAGAGAATTTTCCACAGCCTAGGTAACTCTGGGGTATGAAAGCTATGTTTTTTGGCTCCACGTTGAGGGCAAGAAAGGATGACAAAGCAGTGACTGAATCAACATCTTCCACAGCCAGATGACTGCTACAGTTTGTAAGTCACAGAAGCCATCTGCCTCTACTTTTGATCAGGGAGACCAATGCAGACTTGAGAAAACCTTTGACAAAAACCCAAGAAGCAATAATTGTAATATAGTGAGGAGTTTTCTAAACAAAACTACACATTGAATATTAGCTATGAAGCCTCTAAGAAAAAAGTGCTTGCAATCAACATCATCTGAACGGCAACATTTAGGTTTGGGTTTTTTTTCTCAGTAGTGGTACTAAAAAGAGAGGAAAGACTTAAGTATATAAATCTTCCACCAAGAGGAAAACCACTTTAAATTCAACTCTAAGTCAAGTATTAGTAGGCTTGCAAAAAAGCTATCTATTTTTCTTTAACGTATTTAGTATTTGGGCTGCAAGATTAACATGCCAGTTTATACTTTACACTTCTATCTCATTAATGAGAAATCTGATCCATGTATCACTCCCATCTAGAAAAAGCTTTTCCTTTTTTTCAGAAGACAGACAGAATACTGTACCAAAGTCTGACCGCGTCATTATCAGGATATGAATAAACTAGAGAAGTTCAGAGAGAAAGGAAAAAGAGGAGGTAGCCACATAGATCCTCAAGCATTGAACTATCTGAACTATCTGAACTATGGGAACAGACTAAAAGTTGGTTGATGGTTGATGAATTAGTTATGACATTATTGGGAGAAATTGAGTGAAAAGACAAAAATGAACACTCTGAATCAGAACAAGTTTCAAGGAGGGAGAAACTGGTTCTGGAGCCGTTCAAGTCCCTCCTGGAAGAGCAATGGAGCTCCTATTGCTTCCACTGTTTAAAATTAAGCCGGAGCAATAGGGAATGATGAAACATAACAGATTTTTTTTGTTTTATTCAGTATGCATTTATGAACAGAGGTTACTGGAGAGACTAAGAATTTATTTATGGAAGCAATGAGATGCAAATATACTAATGCTTATTTATGCACACTAATTTTCCAAGTATCACCGAGATGTACTTCAGTCACTTCAAGGATCCCCATTACATTTTCGGTTGGTGCCAAGAACCACTTTGGTTCTGGCAGTGTCTTCACTGTGTGATCAGACTGTAGCTGCTCTTGCATCTGTATTCCCAAGGCAAAAATACCTCTGTGAGGAAACATGTTCAGCAAAATGGATTTCTGCATTAATTTTCATTCTGTATTAAAAACAAACTAGTGAAAGTTTTAACTTGTGCTAAATGCCAAGAGCTTACACTTTGAGAGTTAGTTATTACGGGTTTGGAGGAGATAATGTTCTCGTGAAAACATGACTAATGACCATTCCATTCATATTCATCAGCTGCAGTAACTATCAGAGCAAACTGGTCTCTTTCTGACCGGTGAACTTGAAGCTTTCTCGATCTTTGCGGGACAATATTTATTGAGACAGCAGATTACTTCTGTAATCTGAGCTACTGAATTTATTCCTAAATGGAATTGACTTCAGACATTCATGAAATTATAGTAATAAAGATCTCCATCTTGTTCCCTAGCTGTGAAGTCGTACAAAAATTATGGAAAATTATGTTATGCCACACCTGAACACATCAGCAGGAATTTTAAATTTTAGGAAAGGGAGGGGAAGCCCTTGTAAGCTCGAGTAACTTCACAGAGTCCTGCTCCCTGTGGACTAATGAAAACTGTTTGGAGTTATCTCAGAAATGTCTGCACCTTGCTCGAGTATGAAATATCAGCACATCTATAGAAGCCACCAGATCTCAAGCAGCCCCTGGCAGTTTACACACGGGCACTGGAACAGACAAGAACCTCACCTCAAACTTTGACAGAGGGTTGCTAACAGTTTCTGCTGAACAATCTGGCGAGCGTGAAAAACCTGACAGTTTTCAAGAAAACTGCACTTTAATATGGCCAAATGCAGCATTACATACCTAGGACCACCTACCAGAAGCTGCATTTGGGAAAATTATTTCTATCACAATGAATTAGAGGTCTGGATACAGCTGTCCCCCTGATGTGTGACAGAGCCTGAGCACTGCCCATAGCTTTGCTGATGGCAATAGGTGAAGGGCATGAGACATTACCGACCTCCTTGGTTGGTTCAGACCGCAGCGCTCAGCCTGAGACCGTACCAGAGCAAGAGCACTGATAAGGTTTGTGGATATGTGAACATGACAGCAAGAAGTTGGAATAAGGAGGTGATGTCATTCAGCATGCAGCATTGATGAGGTCAGTGTGGGAATGCAGAGTTCTGGTGTCCAAAATTTAAAATGAGTGATAAATTTTGGAAAGGACATTGAGAGCAGCAAACGAGATTATCTATGGGCTGGAAAAAGCCCTACGGTGAAATGTCTCTTCCAGCGCAGAAGCCTTCAAAATAGACGATGATCTTTTGTCTCTAAGTAAGCCCGCAGACAGATGAAATGATATGGGAGCAGAGAGCTGGAACGGAGCTGGGAGCAGTTTCAGAAGTATTTAATTCTACTCAGTTTTGTGTGTTACAGTTTATAACAACTTTTAAGGCTTGTAATGTCTGAAATTATGATAAGAATGGATCTGAAGGGTGGGATTTTCTACTTTTGCAACAGGTGCAAAGACCCCTCAATGCATGTGAAATGTGCAACCCCAAATTGTTCCCTATTTTGTTCCCAGAATACATACAACTCATAGGAAATACTTTACATTTCAGCATAATTACAAATTGTAATGTGCTTTTTAAAATTAAAAGCCGTTATTTAACTGGAGTTTGGGGGCAGAATTTAAGCTGCTTAGAGCTTTAGATTCTCCTGCAATTTGAGTGGTTACATACCAAAGTTGTATACTCAGCATATATACTTAAAAGAAGGCAGCATAAATAAGAATAATTTTGAACAAAGTATTCATGCAACAAAAGGAGGAAATAACAGTTCATCAAAGATGAAAAAAAACCCAAAAACTTGAAAGCCAGGACTACAGGATCAGCAAAAATCCCCACTGAAATAATATTTTACTAATGAGCACCATAGTGTAACTTTCTGAATTTCTCCCTCATACTATATTGCTTATAAAGTGCAGATTCTTTCTTGGGATAACAAAACTGTACAGAAAATAGCCTATCTGTATGTTGTCTTATACTCCAGCTGAATGCTTTTCCAGGCAGAAACCACCTCTTTTTCCACAAACCCCCCATCCCCTCAATATGTTTTGATGGAGCTAACAAAAACGATTACAACCCTCAGTGAAGAAAAGTGCCTTTACCCAAAATCTATTACTCTGAAGCTTCTGCTGGATTACTGAAAGTTACTTCTGTTTCTGTTACTGAAAATAACACACATTTAAATAATATTGCTGACCAAAGGACAATTATTAGATAGATAACTATTCCCCCAGAGCTCTGCATAGAGACTACTTTTCTTAACGTGTCACGTCACAGTTTCACACTTGTGCCAGAGCTTCGCCATTCCCAGTTACAGACTCACAGAATCACTAGGTTGGAAAAGACCTTTAGTATCATTGAATCCAACCTGTTTCTGTCCTATGCTAAACCATATCCCTAAGTACCTCATCTACACTTTTTTTAAACACATCCAGGGATGGTGACTCAACCAGCCATGCCTCCACTCCTGTTCTGGACAGCAGAGAAGTTTGCAAAGGAAGAGCAGCTCCCGGGCGGTGGTATGGACATCGCCAAAGGCTTCTCCAAAGGGAAAAACCTAAACAGCACTGAACACTCAGTGATGAAAGCAAAGGGATAAACCAACATATCCGAAGTGTGGAAGCAAAAGAAACAGGAAATCCAATGGAGGAAATAGCCACCACCTTCTATCCCTAGCCGTATTTCAGCTCTAATTTGCCAGTCAACAAAGTGCTTTTCTGATGAAATTTAATTTGGATATATCAAATCTAGAAAGATTTCCATGCCGTGTGTGTGTACATATTTATATATATAAACAATTTCTGATTAATCAAATGTACGTAGACACTTTTGTTTAATCTACAATAGCATTTTTTCCCAAAGAAAGCAACCAAAATAGTCAGGTTTTTGTTTTTTAATCCAACTTCTGTGTATTTAATAAAGCAGTAATTTTACAGCGTATGTCATTTATTTCTCCAGCCTCAGTAAGGAGACACAGACAGCTCTTCAAAATACTTGCTGCTATTTTCCGTGTTTATGAATGGAGCAGGCAGGAACAGGACAACCCATTTCTCTCACATCTGGAGCGTCACCCTTTCAAATAAACCTGCTCGCCCTGAAGTCAAGAAAGGACAGTCCAGAAAACAGCCTACACATTTCAATACATTCAAGACTTTAAAATTGGCACCCCGAGTCTTTCGCACAAACTTCGCTTGCCACAAAGTTCATCTTCTGCCTAAACCACCGGCTGCTGTCATATTTGGTGCAACTTGTTATGGGTGGAAAGATAAGCAGCAGGGCAGCAAAAAGAGGAGGTTTATCTATGGCAGCTAATCTCCTCAATCAACAGCACTCAGCTCTGCTTAACAGCCGTTGCCAAGTAACGGGGACCAGCTTTTCTTATCGGCTTCATAATGTTTCATTGACTATTCAGACTAGAATAGAAAGCTGTGACACTCAGGGTTATAAGCAGCACAAAATGAAAATGGCATATTATGTGGTATGAAGAAGAGAAATCTTTTAGCCCTCACCTTATCTGGACAGTGACGGTTACTTAAAAAAGAAAAATATAAAAAAAAAAATCATCTATCATTTTCTGCTCTATTTATTTTAATATCACAAAACAAACAGAAAAATAGATCTACATAAACAAGATTTTTTTTTTAACATTGTTGGCAGGTCCTCAGCAATTCACTGACATTACTGATACCTCTTACACAGAGACACAAGGGCTGCGCAGATCCCTATTACATTACTGAACCGCAAGCATCTGCAGCTTATTCTAAAGCTACTGCAGCAGCTTCAGTGTGTTGCAGGATGTCTTCTCACAGCAGGTGGGATATTCCTCAAACCTTGATAACCATTACCAGAGTAAGACAATCTTTGCAGAACTGACAACATTACATTTCTTCAACAGTATTACTGCTTCTCTCTCCTGACTTCAACTCTGTACAGACTCTGATTTTTTGTCTGAATATTGATACTCTTCATGTACTGGAAAAGGAATAGCAAATCCTTGTTGCAGCTCTTCTGGTTATGATTTTTTTTCAGTATACTCACCTTTTCTGAATATCTGGTTACCAAAATTTAAATCTGGGGCCATGCAGAGCTATGATGAATACTAACTGCCATTGAATTCGCATCTTATGATCAGCATATATGGAATTGTATCACTACCCACCACTGGAAAAATTGGTAAATAAGTGAGAGAATATGCTTAGACATACTCACAGAATAAGAAAATATAATGAAAAAAAAAAAAAGAAAAAAATTTTGGACCTTTTTTACATCCAAAAGCTATGATACTCAGAGAGCTATGATCTCCCCAAAGTTTTGTCTTTTATATGTTTACCCATGCCCAGTAAATGAAAGGAATAACCTGTAACTAATTTTACACTCATGGAATTCTCTCTCCTTGACACAAAATCCAGTTTTGGATTTAAGGCAAATATTTATAAGCATTTGGAACTACAAGTACTTCTGAGGGATGCTGTGTTACCCACTATCTTTCCACACAAACTCCAATGCATGCCATTACCATTAAGCACACGCCTAAATTTACACTCATTGCAGGTCTCCAGATGCTACTGGGAATATTTCCATGCTTAAAAACAACCATTTGTCTATGTATTTCTCTCTACTGCAGCTTCAGTGATCCATGGCTGTCTTGCTTTACCACAATTTTTAAAAAAAACCAAACCCCCAAAAAAGCAGTTGCAAAATGCTGCAAGTATCATATCATAGCCTTTATGAAAGTTTAAGGCTTTGCTGTAGCATGAAGCCCATAGGATGAAGATCCTCCACAGGAGCAGATCACCTTTCTTTGGCACTGAAGTTTCCTAGGCAAAGTGATTACAAAGTTCCGATAGTGCTTAGGTTGAAATGGTGGTGGAGTCACCATCACTGGAGGCATTCAAAAAATG
The DNA here is from genome assembly GCA_013400835.1 of Zapornia atra. Classification (NCBI taxonomy): domain Eukaryota; kingdom Metazoa; phylum Chordata; class Aves; order Gruiformes; family Rallidae; genus Zapornia; species Zapornia atra. The sequence continues at coordinate 119,012 of VZTU01030413.1, forward strand.
TGTAGAGGTGGTACTTAGGGAGATGGTTCAGTCAGCATGATGGTGTAGGGTTGCCAGTTGATGATCTTAGAGGTCCTTCCCAACCTTAATAATTCTATGATTCTATGAAATGTCTTATGTGATCATGATACAGTGTGATATGACAATAGTCTCACTTTCAGAACGGGACTGACTCCTGACAGTGAGGTTGAATGCACCCTCAGCAAGTTTGCAGATGATACCAAGCTGAGTGGTGCTGTAGACGCACTGGAAGGATGGGATGTCATCCAGACAGACCTGGAGAAGCTGAGAAGTGGGCCCATGTGAACCTCATGAGGTTCAACAAGAAGTGGTCCAAGGTCCTGCACCTGTGTTAGGGCAATCCTTGTCGTCAATACAGGTTGGGAGATGATTTGCTAGAGAGCAATCCTGCAGAGAAGGACTTAGGAGTGCTAGTGGATGAGAAGCTTAACATGATCTGACAATGCACACTCACAACCCAGAAGACCAACCATATCCTGGGCTGCATTAAAAGGAGCATGGCCAGCAGGACAAGGGGGGTGATTCTGCCCCTCTACTCTGCTCTCGTGAAACCCCACCTTCCAGTACCTGAAGGGGCTACGGGAAAGCTGGGGAGGGACTTTTTAGAAGGGCATGTAGTGATAGGATGAGGGGGAATGGTTTTAAATTGGAAGAGGGTAGATTTAGATTAGGGATTAAGAAATAGTTCTTCACTTCAACGGTGAGGCACTGAAACAGGCTGCCCAGGTAGGTGGCACAAAGTACTTAGATGAATGACCTAGAGCAAGGTTACCAACTTCTCTGCTTACTTGTCTCCTATTTTTCAGTATTAATGAGAATAGAGAAATTTCAAACAAGAAAAAGTGTTATTTCTAACAACAAATAAAGGCAATGTTTCTCTTCATACTAAATGGCCTGAGTTTTAGGGAAAAGTATTTTTAAATCTGATTCAGCTCACCAAACCTTGCATATGAAATTCAGAAGGTAAGTTAGGAGTGTAGTTGCTACAGGTTTCCTTCAGAGGTAACAAAGACAGCGAGGTACATGTTGAAGGTGATGGTACATGCTCACTACGCTAAAATCTAAATCATTAAATCGAACAGATACACACCTTGATATCTGAATAAAGTCACAAGACTTTGATAAATGGATTAGCCAGAACAAAAGAGCAAATTCTAAAAAATTCTGTGGATTCAACATTAGCTGGGGTGCTATCAGTTTTTCACCCAGCTTGGCTCTTTGGCTAATGGATACTAAGAGGAGGTGTTACACCCATTTCAACTTGTTTTAATACAATAATAAAGTACAAGGAGGCTCAAATAGAGGTCTTGAGGTTCCTTCTGTCACCAATTTATAAATTTATTTCTAATATGAATCTATTGATTTATCACTAATTGAATCTATTTGAAATTATTATTTGAATAATTTAAGGAACATGATTTTAACCAGAGTGTGACAACACAAAAAAGCCTAAATGTATTTCCAAATATATCCCCTTTGCTACAGTTTTGTATTTCCAAATATATTCCCATCACTACACTTCCATGAAGATACATAAACTGTAGAAAAAAAACTGGGAACACCAGTAATTTTACTTCTTAAGCCATTTGCTTTTTGTTCTGAGCCAGGGAGACGGTGTTAAGATCTTAGTCATGGAGAGGCGACAAGGTTCATTAAGAGCAAATGATAGCTCAGACTGAAAGAAGCAGAATGTATTTCATCTTTTCATCTCAGAAGCAAATGCAGCCTGATATAAATGAGACACTTCTTCAGCCACGACCACATAGTGAGACACAGAAGCACTGCAGGTGATTGCAGGACTGTAAGCTTCAAGTCCCATCAAGAAGAGTGCATCAACTGTTGGGGCCAAACACTGTTATGTTAAGATGTATCCACCACCTGAAGTTACTTCTTAAAATATTATTACAAGAAAAATAACCAATTCACTGGCAGTTCATAAAAAGTATCATAGTTCAAAAATCTATTTAAATTTCTCTTTGAATAATTTATAATTGTCCCTTTACTCCTGTGCCATATCAGAAGCGAGATTACTTTTGAACATCCACATCAAGATCCCCAAGGGCCAGATTTTCAAAGCTGAGCAGATACACTTAAGGGGCAAAGGAATAAAAATATTAGATAGGCACAGGTATGGAGATCCACAATTTTGTGTGTGCACAAAATCAGTCATACAGGCTGCGTCACAGGCAAGCAAATCCTAGCTGCAAGTGCAGATACAGGAAGAATTACCATATTATGATGTACAACTTAGGGAAGATGGCTAGGCCAAATCTGGGGCAAAGGTTACTGCTGCTGTTTTGACTTCTATCCCACGGGGATTCTGTTCCAAAACTGTAATTTTAAAATCTCTGTCATGTTGTTTCAGTCCTTTCATATTTTTAGTATCTGGAGTGGAAGGAGGAGGGAAAGGAATCAGCTGAACAAAAGCTAGCAATGCTAAACTGATACTGGAATAAAAATTTTTGCAAAGCAATATGGAAAAGAAAATCTTAGCTTATATCTAGTACAAAATCTTTTACTCAAAACCAACAGGGCTGTCAGTAATTACAGAGAAATATAGTTTCCATACAGATCCATCATTAGGCACCATTCTAGTAGAACCATTAGAAATGCCATCTTTATACCTACAGGCAAAGCACTTATGCTGAGCTGCTTCCATACATTTAAGGAATTGATTTCAAGAGCACTCTGGTTTGGATTTCCTTTTTTTTTTTTTTCCTTTTCCTTTTGGTAAGAAGGCTTCAGAATAATTTCTACAAAACCAACATGGATCATCTTTAATTACTGCATTGCAACCATGGCTATTTAAAAAACCAGTCTCAGCAAAGTAGATGACAAACATTAATGAGCAGTAATGCACACATGGTATTGTAAATGAAAGGATAATGAAAGCAATTTATTTGAAAATTAAAATATGATTAAGAATGGCAGTCTGTTCTAGGACCCAGATGCCAACAGAAAGCAACCAATGTGCAAGCAGACTGTCATTAATTTGGGAACCGTATGAAATTGCTTTCCTTTCTTTGACAGTTTTTTAATATAAAGTATCTTAACTAATAGACAACATGTATATGCTGGAAGCCACAATGCCTATGGAGATTTTTAAAAGAAATAAAGAACACTATGGGGAAAGTCTCCAAGAGAGAAAGAGAGAGGGAAGTACGTTTAGAAGATATTCCAAAATTTATGTTAGGTAGGATGAATTAAACTGCAAAAGTGCCTTTCCACGCTGACTCTGGAGAGACTGTCAGTTCTTAACTTGCACTCAGCAAAGCGACTAATTAGATTTCAGGTGAACCTAGAGCATTTCTCCACCTGCAGATGTTCGCACCAGCACCCAGCCAGGAACAGGACACTCAGGGAAAGCCCAATAAGTAGGTACACTGAAGTAAGCTAAACACATGCAGAGGAGGTCTAGAAGAAATTAAACCAAAATATTCATCTCCATCACAGGATTTAATAAGCCTGTCTGAGACTATGCAAATATGTTCAGGATCTAAACTGGTTCCACCTATACAGTGTGGGATGCTAGCTAAAGTCTACATCACTTCAAAGACCTCTGAACTTTGCTCCAAATCAGAGTGTACTACATACCTTGGAAACCTGACTTAGTATTAGGTACTAAAATAACAACGCTCTTCTTTTGGGGGGTTTGTTTGTTTGTTTGGGGGAAGTTTATTGTTTGGGTTTTGTTTGGTTTTTTGGAGGTGGGGTTTTGTGTTTTGTTTTTTTTTATTTTAAAGTGCTTGCTTATCCCAAGTTGCCATTGGCACAACAGCACACAATACTCAGCAGAGTGCTAACAAGTTGTCATAGTGTTATAGATACACTCATTTTTAAGCGTTCGAGTTTGAAAATTTCAACCTAAATAACTTCATCAGAGGCAGTATGTCAGAGGTGCTTGAGCCCCATGACAAATTACTAGGCCATACATCCCCAAGACCTGCAAATATGTCAGGATGTATGAAAAAAAATACATTGTGAAAGCTTTCCCTTTTTAAAGAGACATGATTAAAACACAATGGCTATGCTGAACAATGCCAAAGGATGGCTCTGTCCTGATGGTACTAAGCCACAATGGTATTTGTTTTGTTCCAGCTGCAGCAGGTCAGGGTTAGGTATCAAACATTTATCAGTCTGATTTCAGAAATTAAACATAGCTGTTTGGATAGCTGTTTGCAGGGAGATAAATTTCCTGTTAAGACATATATTCTGTTACAAAAATCCACTTCATAAATATATTAAGTTGGACCAAATAGCATCACCAGCCACTCAAGAGGTGACTATCCCGCTGCACTCAGTGCTGGTGTGTCCTCACCTCAAGTACTGTGTGCAGGGCTGGGCTGCACAATTTCAGAAGGATGTGATGTCCTTGAATGTGTGCAGAGGGCAACACAGCTGGTGAGAGGGCTGGAAGGCATGTCCTATGAGAAGCAGGACTTTAGTTTTAGCTAGTTTGTAGAAAGAGAGGCTGGGGGGTGAATTTATTCCTCTTTGCAGCTTCCTGAGGAGGGGAAGTGGAGAGAGAGGTTCTGAGCTCTTTGCCATTGGATCCAGTGATAGGACACATGGGAATGTTTAACAGCTATGTCAGGAGGTTCAAACAGGACATGAAGAAGCATTTCTTTATGGACAAGGTGGTGACACACTGGAAAAGGATTCCCAGAGAGGTGGTCGATGCCCCGAGCCTGTCAGTGTTTCAGAGGCATTTTGACAAGGCCCTGAACAACATGCTTCAACTTCTGGTCAGCACTGAAGTGATCAGGCAGTTGGACTAGATGATTATTGTAGGTCTCTTACAACTGAAATAGTCTATTCCAACTTTCAGTTTCAAAGCAAAACAGAATACCATACTATGATAAGCAGGATTTTGTTGTATGTACAAAAAATTTCTAAAGTGTTTACAAGATATTTAGACTAAGAAAAATCAAGGTAATCAATAACTTATTTCACCATACGTTCCTGAATAAAATTCTATTTTATGCATATAAGTCACTTATCACCCTATCAAAAGGCACCCCAGAAACACAAATTTCATCAACATGGCTCCCAAAAACTGGGATTTTTCCACTGTATCCAAGGTCTGCAGAGAACTTCTTACTCAATACCTAGCTGCACAGTAAACACAAGGATGTAGCAAGGGTGTACACTACTGAACACAGCAGACATCTTCCATCCATTTTTGCCTTGGGGACAATATTAAATAGAATATAATAATTTATGCCTATACTACAGTTGTAGAAGTAAATGTCTATATTTCCTAAAACCAAATTGGCACATTTTTAGGGGTAAAAGCTATACACCAGCTGAGCTGAACTGGTACCTTATCACCACAAACAGCAGAGGAAAGACAAAGAAAAGAGTTTTATCTGTAGAACTCCACAAAAGGCTATTCCTTGGCCAGAACACATTTTTCCCTGGTACCTTTTTTTTCCCCTACTTTTGCATGGCTTTAGCTATTACTAAATTTTACAATGATTCTTAGAATTATCAGCTTCTAATTATTTCTTTTCTGTCAGTCAAGCCAATCACTCAACACATCTTCTTAAAAACTGCTTCGATCTCTGTTTGAACAATGCCACTTTTGGGTAGGTGACAAGGGCTAATCATCAATGAAAAAATATAAATAGAACCAATGGCTGCTTAAAAATATATTTTAATCCTTAAGAAATCCACTGGGATATTAACAAAAGGTGGTTTTGTCTGCAAAAAGGCATTAACATAGCCATTTATAAAACTAATAGGAAAGCGAGCACTGCTCCAGTAATAATGAAAGTACACTGCAGAATAACATTATGGAAATAGGATACCAAATTGAAGAATTGACCTTGGGGCCCTGGCTTATCCTGGATGAAGATGACTTGTGAAATGAAAATTTGGCTGTAATTTGCTCTTGCTTTGCCTAAAAGGTTGAAGGCATTTCTATTCCAAATGAATAAAATGACTGTTAATTTCCTAGCATTAAGCGGGGTGTTCTTAAATATAGTTATTTAAGTGCATTCAGATACATTTTCAAGTCTTATTTTTATCCTTAGAAAAACAGAACTGGTTTTCTGTGATTTGTATCATAGTCAATTTCTAACAGTTAATTTTTAAATCACTTCAGAGAGAAGTGCCTGCTACAGCTGAATCAGTTGGATACACTGTACTTATGTATCAAGTGTTTATTCTTGATTTAACAGGATCCATTGGTCTGAGCATTTGATACTATAAGTGAATGTGAAATACAGAATATAAGGACATTCCTTCAAATAATCAAACTGCTTTCAAATAATGGTAAAAAATTATAATCTGTTATAGAAGAAAATTACAGCTAAAAATAGGAGCTTCATAGTTTTAGTTAACCCGAGACTTACTCAATAATGGCCATCAGTGAATCCATTTCAGGCAATGAGTAAATGTCAAAATATGATGGTTACAGTCAGAATTTAAATAAATCGAATCAAAGTGAAAGTCACATAGATCATCCTACATTGCAAAGCCAAAGATTTGCATACAGTATTGACCTTAAAGGTACCAATCAGACATTAAATAGCACCAAGAACCAAAGGAAAGGTACTTATGCTATAAGATCCACAAATCTTCGTACATGCCTTTTACACCAGTCGTTTTAATTATTGTTATCATAGTAGTGCCTAGCATTCTCAATTAATTGTTTGGAAGATATGTTTGAAATGCAAACATACAACAAAAAATCCATCCATATATATTTAACTATATTTTATATGTGCATATATACAATATGTTAATATTACATATACATATGAAATAAAAATATAATTTTAAAAAACTCTCCCCCAAAGAGATTACATTAATAAATCAGTATTTATGGAATTCAGATACAGATACACAAGTAGGAGCATGGCAATACCAGCCAGAATAACAAGCAATATTAAACACAGTCCAGTTCCCTGAGTATACTTTGTATGCTCCAGAGAGGAGAATTTCAAGAAGGAATCTGAAGGACTGTTTTAAGTTGGCTTATGAATGGTTACAAACAGCTTCTGTCAAACACGGGGGATATATGGGGGAAGGGCAAAGGTGCTTATTTGAAAATGAATAAGGAGAAGATAAAGACTTAGGTAACTGGTATAACAGAAAAAGGAATTAAAAACGGTATTATTTATAAGAAATAAGCCTAATACATTCTGAGCCTGCATTCAAGATGAGAAGAAGTCTCAAATTACATGTGTAAATGCAGATTTGCTATGTATTTTCCAAAATTTCAAATAACCCCCCTCATACTTTTCAAACCAGACACCTTTTATAAAATATTACTTTTCCGTATATTATTGATTTTCTTTGATTTAGTTAAGTGGAATCAAGTATGAACAGTGAAAACCCTTCAGAAATCAGTTTCTAACAAAATATTATGGAGAGGCATTTGACCAAGGTGTTTTTTTTTTTTTTTAAATTGTTTCATTCTACATTAGATTAAAATTTGATCTACATCAGAAATAACACAAAGTAATAGAATTTATATTTTACGTGTTCATCAAACCACTGTCCCAGTCTAAGAGAGAGCCCATCAGCTCCATATGCACTGGTAAACTAAAGCACACTACAGAATCCTCCTGGGCGCTTGCATTTGGCCTGCACAGGTGATGTTAGGAAGGTCTTTGGCATGTTCTTTTCCCAACTAATACTCTTCCAAACAAAGAGCTACAACATTTCAAGATGCACTTACAAGAGGCAGTGCATATCTGTTTGCCTGTCGATCAGACATGGACCACTCTACGCTGCTCAGATGCTGGCCAAGACAGCGGTTCCTTGTCATTTGTGTCACCCGTATAGACAGACATTGTTAAACATGCAGCACAATCAGTGGATATGGATTTTCTTAAGATTTTTCTTCTTGAAACACCTATGCCTCTCACAAGCATCTGAGACCATTAACAGAAGGGCAGTTTTGTGTAACAGGAAGCATAGCAACTTATAGGATAAGAAGAACAAAAGGAACTTTCTCTAGTATTTGTTACACATCACACAATTCCTCTAATAAAAATATATTGAGCTTCATCTTCAGGACATTTCTCTCTTTTTCCTTCAACATTCCTACCTGAAAGTCATACTCCAGTTCCCAGTCTTGGAAGGATCCTCTAAGCCTGATTCTGAACCCACCCGTGAGTCATTAGTACCACTCTGTGCTCATGCTAATACTGGCCTTTAGTTTTTAGCTTAAATAGTTCTTCTCCCTCCCTGGTATCTTATCAATAATACACTTACAGATATCAGCTGCATCATCAGGTATCATCTCTCCAGCTTAATCTGCAAGGCTAAATCGGATGTCCTCCTCTAGTTCCCTCACTGATGAGAGACCATTCTTTAATCTTATTACCAGCCTTTTTTTTTTCTGCACACACTCCAGTTTCCACTGAATATTCTTCAATACATTTGAAAGAAAATGTGCATATAAGTATTCCAGAGAACATCTTGTTAAGGCTATATACACTGCTACTTGTTTATCTCTGCCTCCATGTGCCTAGAGAGGTGCATACTAAAATTGTCCATGGCTTTTCACAGTAAAATCGTAGTAAGGATGCACAATCATCCCATAGTTGAAAAATACGTCCAGACCCTTCTCTTCCTCTGCCATTTCCAACTGAGAATGTTCTAGTAGTCAAGCTTTGAGTCCTCGGCTGCATGACCTTTTACTTTGTACTGCTCGTATGACTATCATTCTACTTCTCAGAGCTACATGTTCTTTTCAGTGTGGTAGTCCTCTCCTCTTTTTATCAAGAAAGTGGTTTAGTATTCTGTCAGCATTATCTTAATGTTTGTCCTAAAGTCCCCAATCTAAATATAAAGCGACACCTGTTACAAAATCACTTTTTCGGAAATTCTTTTACAAAGCTCAGTGCAAGAACTTCTCTCTGCCTATTGCCATTAAGGCTTTGCATTTGCTTTACAGTTCCCTTCACATATTCTGAAATTTAAAGAAAAGTTTTGTATGAAGACCAACCAAATCCTTTACTGAAACCCAATGTCCAGGAAAAACCCAAGAAAATCTTTTCAGGCCACTGGTATGATGCAACCTGGGGAGATTTCTATTTCTTCTTCCCATTTAACTGGGATCAGATTTACAGGCTTGCATTTGCCTGCCTGGCACATTACTGTCTTTTCTCCACCCTCTGTTGCTCCATTTCCAATACTTGCTGTTGTCTGCCAGTTCTTCCAGGGAACTGCGATGGAGATTACTCAGCATCAAGTTCCTCAAACGGGTTTTTCTTTGGCTATAGTAATTTTGGTTTTGCTAATGATTCCTCACCTCGGTTAACATCAATTTTATAAAAATCAAGGCAAATTATTAACAGAGCCATAGGACTGCCTCCTTTGAAATTTTCATCAGGATGAAAGTAGTTCAGTAAATCTGTTGCTACCTTTTTACCTGGAATATGAACTGGTGAGGGGCAATTTTATGAACTGAAGCTTTGTTTGTGTGTCTCCTGTCCATTTAACAAGGCTGCTTTTTGAATAACTACTTCCAGATAGATATTTTAATAACATGCGGTCTGAGCAGCCACAGTCATTAGCTAGGCAAAGGAGAAAAAAAAATATATTCTGATCATTATATTAAGTTTCTTGGCTGTTATTTAGAAGATTAATGAGGAAAGCATTAAGGGAGAAGAATAAGAAGATGCCTGATGCAATAACAGTGTCTCTCAACAGATTTCAGAGGCTAAAAGAAAAATCTGATATGTAGATGCCCCTAAGAGCATTCCACGCTTCTCACACAGGTGTTCTTTCCTTCTCACTCAGCAATCACCTCTTGGTCTTTTCCAAAATACAGCACTGGAGCTGTTGGTAAGACACACAGGAGATTACATGCTCACAAGTAGGCATCTCTTCCAGTACTTGCACACATACCAGTTTTCCTGGAAACCACAACAGTAGTTAGCATCATTTCTGTGGCTTTCCTATATGGTGGCACTTAATATTCTAACAGTTCCTTTAGAAAATGTATGTAACTCTTACAGGACAAGAGAACAATCATAGAGTGATAACTACAGGTATTTCTCACATCAGTTCATATAATTCACTACCAAATAATGATATTATGTTCAAAAGTTCTTAAAGAAATGTTTCAGATTTGATTCACGCAAGTACAGAACATGCAAATTTTTAAATAGGATTAAAATATATGAAGTCTATCTATCATGTTTCATAGTAAAGACCAGCAGTGTGGTCAGGAAGAAATTTCTGCTCTGAAATTTGCATGCAGTCTGAAAGTTGTATTGTTTGCTGAACCTCAAAGTGTTCCTTTTTTATTCTAGCAGGAAGAGAATTGTTAATGATAAAAGCCCACATCCAGTCTTTGCTGGCTTGTTATTTCTAAGATAACAAGTAAACAGAAAAAAAAATCCCACAGTTTGTTAAAAATCTAAGATAGAGAATACTTCCTCTCTATTTCAATTTAATAGTATTTTTATTACTAGACTTAAGCTGGAAGTCTAACTAAAACAAAAAAACCCAACATGAAAAAGAGAACTGACAAAAATAAATGACACAAAAAGCTCTCAACTCTTCAGTGTTCAGAAAAGTGAATTAACATATTTATTGAATTACATTGGCAATGAAGACAGCAATATATTGAAATTCATTGATTTTTTTTTCTTGACTTAAAAGCAACACAGATGCTTATTACAAAACAGCGGTTCCTCTTCTCATTTTTATCAACCCTTTTTTAACAGCCACTGACATTGACAGTTTCAAGCTTAATTGTACATTCAGCATGTACTGTTAATGACATTAGATAAATGGATCACATCAGAATGCAGTATCGTCAAAAGAGACCACGTGCCAATCTTACAAATTTAAAATCAAACAAGCTACTCTGTAGACCCTGACTCTTCAAGTTGTTTATCAACTGCGTACTAGAGAATATTTTGAATGTCATTATACATCAAAAGATGAAAGATGTGCCTACCACAGCCCATGTTCCATTTATACAATGAAATTTAATTACATGTTATAACTATGCTGTCTTAGAACTGTGGTAATTAAAGGGGTACAGTGCATTGGTGTTTTATTCATTGTAAGCCCTTATTTTCAGAGGGCTTAACTCAGCCATGCAATTTTACTCCCTTATCAAAGGGAGGAGCCCGTCACAAACACAGCAATGCTTGCTGCAACTATGCTCAAATACAGTTGAAATTTCCTTGCAGCATCATTAGGGATGTTTAAAATGAACCTAAAAAATTCTTCCCCATTGCAATACGCAAGGACTCAGAATAACAAGTGTTTGAGGTATCAGTTCATGCTTATGGGAATGTTTTTTTGGTATACATCTCCAATCAGATTTCTGAGCAAAATACTCTTGACCTCATGCAAAATGTTCTTTCTGCAAGACCATTATCAGCACAAGTAGCGAGCCTCCCAAATAATTAAGAACCTTTTTGGAAGCATGAAATCTAGGTCCTTAAGCAGCAGGATGTTTCGAAAAAATTTTCACCTGTCCAGGCAGTTGCAAATTACAATCCCTGCATCTACATGGGCAACCGAGCAAGACCCGGTGGCTGAGTGGAGGCAGTTTAATTGGCTGGCCATACTCCACAGGAGCAGTGAAGACTGGCTTGGAGAGGTGCCGAATTAACACATCTCACAGATTTCCCAGTCCCCACTCATTCTCTGCTTTATAAAACCAGCCCTGCCCCCACACACGTCTTCCAGACACCCTAGATAACACTGGCCAGCTTCATATATGTGCAGTAGCACGGAATGTCCAGAGCTGACTTCCAGATGTATACAGGCACAGGGAGAAATAAGCACTGTGTTTCCTTCCCAGGCACACTCTGTACATGGTCTCCTGTATCCTTGATTTTCCAGTGAAAAGGGAAACAAATCCATAATATCAATCACCCATAAACTATTCAAGAATCATGGTACCTTCATTAGCCAAATCTGGCATTTTACCTGTTGTTAATGCAAGGCTACTTAAAAATGTGTCAGTGACAAGTTTTCAGGGAGTATAATCTCATAGGATTTATTGCTTCAGCACAAGTCACACAGCCTAAGGTGCGTGGAATTTCTTGGGGTAGGAAGCTGGGCATTTTCCCCAAACATATATAAAATACAGTTGCATAAAGCATCAACAAAAATAACCCCCTCCTCAATTCACTGGACGAGGTATATGATTTTTAATAAACAGTCATCCAGTGTAGCACAGTCCTGTGACAGCCAACAAAAGGGGCAATTTAAGGACGGAGCACTGCCTTGCTTCTGCAGATCTAAGACTTGTTTTAAGCTTTTTTTTATTTTTTGTGTGTGTGCACGATCAAATCAGCATCAACCCAATTATGCCTAAGGTCTATCTTCTTGTTAGATGGCAGGGTCAGTCACAAATGAGCAGCCTCTTGCAATTTTCCATCGAATCAGCTCTGTAATTTGAGAGCTAATGCAGACATCTCATGAAAACAAATCATCAGACAGGGTCTGCTGCCCCCCCCTCCTTCCCAAAATGAAGCGTTCTGAGGGATTTGGGTTTCTTTCTTAAAAGCCAATTCTCATCTCTGTGAAAGCCAATCTATAGTAAACAAAGGTCCGTAGACTTTTTGAGAGCCCCATGAATATTTCAAACCCCTGTGCACCTTTTTTTCCCAAAAGTATTCTCATTTTGATTGGTAAAAGACAGATTACTAATTTTACCTACACAACACACCCTGTGCGTAAAGATACTTTGCAAGAAATAAGACATTTGCATGAAGCTGCGGAATGGAAATCTACAGTCATAAACTTCCTTACTCAGCTTGGGAGCCCAGCACCATTACATTAAACACATTCAGGAAAGAAAACCCACAACAAGCCCTTTATGTTAAGTGCTTTTCATAATTCATAAATACCTAAAATCTTCAGCAAAAGCTGGTTATTTCCAACAGGGAGAGAAAGCGGCTGTGCATAATGAACTACAGACACAAAACAAACTTGGGCTGTCTCATTCACCCAACCTCTGCCCTCTTTCTGACAAACTAAGCCACTGAATCTATACATCTAAACTGCCAGCGAAAACAGTAGGATGATAAGGAAGATCCCTAAATTATTCAAAGTGGTTTCTGGGCTTCAAAAGATTCCTTCACTTTGTTCCTTTATATATCTATAGCTATTTAAGTTTGCCTCCGGCTCTGACACAGGCAGCATTGTGCCTGTGATGTTGAAAGAGAGGCGCGATTCTGCAAGTTCAGGCAGACGATTCCCCGGCTGGAGCCCACGAAGAACAAGACGGACACTTTGGCAGGTCTTGGGATGCAAGGAGTGTAACTCTAGAGAAAGTCATTCCCTTCCCCCTGCCTTTCTATTTTCAATTTCTCCCACACTATAGCACTTCTGTGTATGCCAGATGGAACTTGTCAATCTTTCCAAGGTTCAAAAAGTAAGATGCTATTAACATATGCTTTTACTGCTTAATAGCATATAGACAGTGCTCCCAACGGGGGCTTGAGGCTTCGAAAGAGGAAAAAGAAAAAGATACCAGAGTCAACATCCTGCCCTAATTCACAGGTCTACCACTGGTAGAGCCCACAAGCATTACGCTGCTTTTTTGTACTTCTCTAATACCAGCAGCCTCATTCTTAACAGCAGACAATAGGCTGACAGAGACACCAGGCTCAGGAAGGTGTAGAGCTTTTCTAGCGCATTGCCTCTTGGATACAGTTATCTTTTTATTTTCATATCTGCAGAAAAGATTGGAGGTAATACCCTTCTAAGTTCTGCCAGCTGCTGGCAAAAGGCTCCTGAGCCGCACAGCCTTTCATACAGACTCCCACTGAAGTCAATGGGATCACTCACATGAATGCAAACTTGCTAAATCAGGCACTCCGGAGAAATTGAAAAGCCATCTGCTAATTAACTTTAAAATCTATTTTCATCGGATATGTGAATATACTGTATGCATTTCTCCGCGTGCTCCTTGGCTTTAGGAGCACACAAAATGCAGAAAAAGAGTGGGACCTGCAAGCAGGCAGTCGGGGTGAGGACGGGGACCTTGAACCCCAGGCTGGAAAGGTGGGCCCGGGGGAACCTAATGAGGTTCAACACTGCCAAGTGTAAGGTGTTGCACTTGGGTCGGAAGAATCCCAGACATAGATACAGACTGGGAGAAGAGCTCCTTGAGAATAGCCCTGCTGAGAAGGACCTGGGTGTCATGGTGGATGAGAAACTTAACATGAGCCAGCAGTGTGCTCTTGCAGCTCGCAAGGCCAATGGTATCCTGGGCTCCATCAGAAGAGGGGTGGCCAGCAGGGACAGGGAAGTGGTTGTCCCACTCTACTCTGCCCTCGTGAGGCCCCATCTGGAATGCTGTGTCCAGATCTCGGGCCCCCTATACAAGAAAGATGTGGAACTGTTGGAAAGGGTTCAGAGGAGGGCCACAAAGATGATTAGAGGGCTGGAGCACATTCCCTACAAAGAGACCGGGGGAGCTGGGCTTGTTCAGCCTAGAGAAGAGAAGGCTGCAGAGGGACCTCATTGCAGCCTTTCAGTACCTCAAGGGAGCTTATAAGCAGGAGGGGAATCAACTTTTTAAAAGGATAGGCAATGGCAGAATAAGGGGGAATGGACTAAAACTAAAGGAAGGAAGGTTTAGATTAGATATTAGGGGGAAGTTTTTTACAGAAAGAGCGGTGAGGTGCTGGAACAGGCTGCCCAGAGAGGCGGTGGATGCCCTGTCCCTGGAAGTGTTCAAGGCCAGGTTGGATGGGGCCCCGGGCAACCTTGTGTAGATCCAGGCCTGAGGTTGGGGGCCCTGCCTGTGGCAGGGGGGAAAGGAGCTCTATGATCCTTGGGGTCCCTTCCAACCCATGCCATTCTATGATTCTATGAACCAAGAAAGAAAAATAATAAAGCTCAAAAACTGTTTTTCCCTACTTACAATGCAATGTAACTAGTGCAGTCTAACTTAACAAGGACTTTGTAATTTGGCCCTAAATTCATTATGTGCGAGCCATTGCTGTCAAGGGGCTGGAGAAAGTGGAATAGCAGCACTGCAGAGAACTCAGAGTTGGTTGCCCTTGGAAAGGAAGAGTCTTTGAAAGGTGTTAGAAAACCAGCTGTGACTCAAGACCAGTTCACAAGTATGGCCAAGCAAAGGATATGACACCTTGTACATCAATACATGCACTTGCCTCAGCTACCATCTATTTCTGAACAACTTGCATTTCTACAAACAAAATGGAAAGGAGGAACAGAAAAAACTACCCCACCATTCCCCTAGAAGATAAGCATCTCTTTTCTTCCTTTAAATCTGTTTTTCAACAGCAATTCAGCTCTGTCTCTGCTTCCACTACCAGTAACATCAGTGACCCAAGACTTACAAGAAGTGAAGGTCACTTTCTTGGATAAAAGGGATTTTCTAATACATATGGCTTTCTGGGTGTTTTGCTTTCTTTTGGGTTTTTTTTTTTTGGGGGGGGGGGAAGGGGGTAGCTTGGCCTTCTGAAATACTGGCTGATTATTTTAGTTCCAGAAATCTCAAGAAGCAATTTCATACTTTAGCAAGGATAGCGCCGTGCTCCACACACTCACTGGATCCCTACATGCTCCCCCTCTATCACTGTGATATATTCACAATCTAAATATCTATATGTAAGCCCTATAAGCAGGCTTCACCTTTCCAACACATCTGCAACAGTAATCTTTAATAGAGAGTACGTAATGAGGTGTGATATTGTCTATACAAACATACATTATGTATCACGTACATAGAGAGCAGCACACCTGCAGATACAGTGTCCCTTTACCATCATTCAGGCTAACATGCAACTGACAGCAGTTTTGGACATGTCAGTCCAGCAACCACTACCTACACATGAAAATGAAAAGCTTTTAAATCAGCCTCTCAGTGGGCCTGTGAAGCTGGACACTTCAGATATTGGTCATTCAAGAGATGTCAACCTAGGTAAGTGATAGATGCCAGATCTTTGAGTTGTAATATATTTAAACATAGATTTGAAGCTCTTTTGAAGATTTTAATGATTCTGAGACCTTGACTGTAGAATATACAGTAACTAAATATTTATCATTAGATTTCCAGTAACTTTAAGGCCCACAGTGAAGCAAGTTCTTTAGTAACATTTTGCAACAGCCATTTTCTGTGCATGTGGTGGAACACATAGGTTGGTGACATTCCTTTGGGACGGGCTTTCCTTCTGCATCCCAAAATGACTCAGTAGCAGCCAAAAGAGGACAAATCACCCAAGCGAAGATGTAGCTGGGGCACAATTTCCATCATGACTCTATTCACAGAGAAGAGAGGCAGGAGGAGAAAGAAAGCAGCAGGAGTTGATATAGCCTTTATGGCCAGGGGCTGCACCCGCGCCTGCATTAAAAGTCATGTCTCTATTTCTAGCGCCCTGGATTAAACCAGATACCATCTAACTTGCCATTTATTTATTCACACTGGGTTTCAATCTGCAGTGTGCATTAGGAATGGAGCACTGGAGGATTATTTAATACAGAAGCTGACAAGACTGCCAGCAAAAAAAAGTTTTCTGTAACTAAGCCAATAAGCAGTGTGCTTAAATTTACCCAAATCATAGTTCCTTTTCTTGGGCATTTCCTTTCTGTATCAGATATTTGACTTTTCTTCCTACTCCCAAAATCATCTAATCACACTGTGTGCTTTGAAAAGGCCCTTTAAAACCAGCAAACCATCATACAGATTCCCTCCTGCGATTACTGAATCAAGGTTTTTGATGGGGAGCTGACTAATTCCAAATTCGCGAGCAGCAAACCGTAGCCAAGGGCTAACAGTAAGCAATATTGCTACATATGGCAAGAAACGGGCAGGTCCTGCCACAAAATCCATTTATTGTGTACCTCTTGTCGCAACAATAGTGCCTCAGGAAAAAATATATACTTTGACCACGTTACTCAAAGATTGCAAACCACTGAGTAATTATGACCAAAACAATTTGTGCCTTTCATTACACAAATGTATGTGTTTGCAATACATGAAGATACAGAATGGGAAATAATCTGTATTGACCAAGTGACAAACACGCAGGACCAAGGTCTTTCAATATGTTGAGAGGGATGTCTGCAACGGGGAGAAATACATTCATGAAAATTCAAAGTTCTTACCTAATTGAATATGGAGTAAATGATTCTTCCCTTGCATGTTCTTTGTTTATCTTTTAGGGACATGGCAAAAATTAATCTCTGAATATAAGGAATGTTCATATATGGAAACTAGACTCCACTCGGGTTATAGGGCAAGGAAATCCAAAATAACAGAAATTACATGCAATGTAAAAATGTATTTCCAGTTGTTCTGGCAGTACCTCATAGAAAATTTGTGAAGATACGCAATTTATAGCCTGTAACAACAACTGAAAGAAAAATAACATTAATCTAGAAAAAAAAACCCACAACCCTGCCATTGTCAGAGCCACGATACAACTGTAATTCCAGCAGGTTAGGATGAAGATATAATACAAAGCAAAGCACTAACATAATTTGCTTTTTCTAAGAATCTTTTTTCTTCTCAGTGCCTTCTGCCACTACGGTTGCAATATCAGTTATTTTCCAATCTTTTGCAAATGGAAAAGGGGGAAGGGGAAATAAAACATCTCTTATTTCCTCATGTTTGGATTTTCAATATTTTCTTCCCTTGATAGCTTCTCCTTTGAGCAGCAGCAGTGTCAATTCCCCAAGGGCAGAATTCGGGTCTCAGAAATACGTACACAGCATACAAATATTCCATAATGCTCTTTCTAATAGTTTGTTAAACTCTGAGAAATGTTATCTATGGAAATACATATATGCATTTCATAAACCCCAAACCAGGTACTGATGCCATCTGCATTGAGCCATAACAACCATTTATTAGCTTTATAGCAACTGCTTATGGTTTCTACAAATAACTAAGTTTGAATAGCTCCTGGGATGATGAATACGCCTATCAACACGCAGACATCTCTGTGTAGTCCCCAGAAACCATCTTCCAAGTCCACATCACAGTGTGCAGAAGCTGCAACTTTGTGGAGCATTTCAGAAATTACTGGGCAGACCTGACTACAAGCTTTCAGCTCTCTACAGAGCTGAAGAAAGCCCTCTTTGTACAACTATCCGCCAGCCTGCCTTGAGCCTGAATTTATTCCTGGTGTCACTGAAGGACGGTTCTGCTTCCACAACCTGCGAAGCTCTGGATCACTTTGCCAATTAGTATAAAAGGTTGTGCTGAATTTGTGACGTGGGGTGTAAGAACACAGCGGCCACCACAGTGGTCACAAAACACCCAATAATGGAAAGAACTTTTAAGTGCTCCTGATTATAGATTAATCTGCTGATGCACAAGCAATAGCCCTTTCAGGTCATAAAATTAAACACAGCAGACTTTTTCTTAGTATATGCCAATGTTACACCGTCCCCAGTGAAGCTAATTTGCTGGGCAGACTACTATTAAATCAAGTCTGAAGGTTTGCAGCAGCAAGAGCACCCTGCTGTCAAAAATTTCACCTGCATATATTGTGCTCAGTTTTTAAAATAACCCACAACATTTTTAGGAAGATAGCTTCCACTACCTAAAGGGCAAATGTTAAGCAAAATGCCAGCATATACACTGGTACAATTCCAGCTTACCTCTGTATATTATTCTAGCTCTAAATGTTTTGTTCTATAAAACTGTTTAACCACCAACAACCATCCCAAGGCATGTGTAACCCGTTTATTTTTCTTCATATATACTTCTAATAAACATTGACACCTGCTTCTCCTCCTAGACCTTGCTCCTCTAATTCATTAGTTCGGTTTGAAGTCAGCCTGAAGTTGAGCAATATGAGCCTTTTATCAACCAGATATTATTCCAGTATTTTCTGAGGGAAGTTTTACATAAGCTGATACGCTTCATTGTAATTATGTAATGGGTATAATTTATCACTAGCAATGAACATTAGAATTTTTCTCATGCTTTACAAGTCACTAGCTAGAGACTCCAACACTTGCACGTGTCAATGCCTCCAGCTTCACTCACCTGAAGAAACAGTCCTTGTGAACTACATGTCTAAAAGCATTTTCTTATCCTAGAGTCAAATTCATTTTCAAGAAACTCTTTTAAAGGCTGAACTCACAAATTTAATGAAGTAGTTCTCTACGCAACATTAGAGATCTCTGAACATCACTCCACAGAGAAAAAGTTCAGAGCATGAATGAGTTACACAGCTGAAACACAAATCACAACGCCAGTAACAGCAATAGAAGTTCAAAATCACTATTAATGCTGTAATTCTAAGCTCTGAGTACTTGAAAATAGCATATCTACTTATAAATATTTTTTTAATGCCTTCCTGGTTCTTTGGCCTTTATACCTAACCTTGACTGGCAAAACCCTGTTCAATTTTATTAATATATGATATGCATACCGGATACAGATACAGACACAGACGTGATGGGTGAGCAATTCATCTGGTAAAAGCACAAAGTCTATCATCAGGTTCTATAAATACCATCAGGATTCTTCCTTCTTTGTTTTTAAATCGGCCACTTTCAGACAAAATGTAGGCAGTGATTGCCAGAGCTATGGCTTAGGCTGAGATGCTGCAGAAAGTGATTATGGCTATCAACGTAGAGTGATCAGAATAGCGTGTTCCCAGGTGCGCTTTCCAATTCAAAGAGGCCCTTGAAGTTTTAATGGAAATGTGGTTGAAACAAGACAACAAATGCTAAAATACTAGGAAAGATTGTACTTCTGATTAAAGAACAAAACTTCTAAATGGAAAGAAAGGTTATGGCTGTTTTATACTGGTTCTATGAAAATAGCCACTCTCAGGGAGTCATCTCACAGCACGCTAGTCCTGAGCCACCATGCTAAAAAAGCCACACAACCTAAAATGATGTGCTAAATAAAGTAAACATTCATTATGTATTTTCTGGAGTTATCACCATCTTCCTTTTACCTCAATTTTACATACAGAGTTGTCACAGGAAAAAATTGGCCAAGTCACAAGGTTTAAATGAAATCAAGATTGAAGTGGTTTATTGATTTATTAATGGTATGTAATTAACTGGCAATCAGCGAGCTATACATTCAGGATCAATATCAGCAAAAAAACCAGATAAACCACAATACCAGGCACTTACGAAGTGAGAGTAAACGCTTACAATTTTCTAAGCACTCTTCTATCTCTAACCCCCAAAATTTCTAGTCCCCATGGACACATTGACACAGTTTGCTGCATACACACAACTTACAGTGTGTGAGGGCCCCTCCCTGGTGGGGTGCAGGTTCCTATTTACAAGCACCTCCTTTGGGAGATGTGGGGGCTCAAGCTCTGTGCATGCCTGTCCTGCTTTCTTCAGCTGAACAATTTGCAAGCAGTGAACAAGATCTCCTGGAGCTATGTATGAATCCCCAAGGTAGGTGCCAGCAGTGCTGGATACCTACAGCCTCCATCAGGGAGGATGCACCACCCTGGACTCAGGCTGTGATACTGATAGGCACTATCCAGCACTGGCAAACCCAATTTGATTGCTGCTCTGTTCCTGTTTCTCTCTCCTCACCGTAGCAAGTTCTCACGCTTCTTTTACACTTCTTTTCAATGCACCTCTTTCTTTTAAGAAAAAAAAAATAATTCTCAGAAGTCTCTGGGTAACTCCCTGGTTACCATTTAAACAAGCTGATAGTCCTGTTAAGCAAACTTTGTTCTTTTTCATTTCTGCTTTAGCACTGCCAGTTTTGGGGCAAACATCCTCTTGGGACATTTTGGGCATTCTATTCACATACAATGTTTACTCTTGCATTCCTCTTTGTGGTTATCCAGGCCATGTTACTAAGAGGAGAAGCCATGCTGACTCCCTCATAAGTGTTACTAATAGGTGATTATATATAATAAAACTATTTTTCCTGGACATAGGACAGGAGACATGATGAACCAAAGTTTAATGGTCGAGTTCAACCGTATTACATCAGTGTTTATTGCTAGGCATATAACTGCTAGCTCGCAAAACCAAATTAGTAAGAATTAATACCACAATGAATTTGTGTCCTCAGCTTCTAGAACTGAAGACTAGTTAATAAAAATAATGACGTTAAGTTATAATACAGCATGAATTAAGCATGGGTTCACCACACAGTGACATTTTATTCAACAACAAAATTGAGAAAGAATCGAAAGAATGCTTGCAGTAACACTGATATCAGAAAAAAATAGTAAAACGTAGAAGTGTAAGGCAACATAGAAGGAAAAAAAATGTTTTCAGGAGGCAGGAATTACAAAAACTTTAAGAAATTGAGAGAGTGTGCACGTGCAATAAAAATAAAACAGTCACTTGCCACTGATGACTTTTCTAAGAGGATGCCCTTTGGTCCTGCAATGTTAGTCTACTTCATAAATACATGCAACCTTTGGAGAAAATATTGCCTATTCATCATGATAAAGGACACTGAATCTGTTATTTTGCCTGAAAACATCTCAGATAACTATAATATTAAGATAAGAACGAGGAGAACAGTGATGCACATCACTGGAAATGGATAAACAAACTCTTGATACTTCAAAGATAGCTCAAAAAGCAATCAACAGGGCAAAGAAAGGACCTCAACATAATTGCAAAGCTCAGCCATAAGGTTAGTCACATGCATTTCAAATTTTCTGTTACATGTTTTGGGTCATAAGTGTGCAGAGTTCAAACTGAATAGTTTACTGGTAAGGAAGAAGCATGGAATTTGCTCTCAAAAATCTCAAAACATAGAGGTAGGGGTTATACACAGAGAGGAAATGAACAGAGACACCGCGTGAAGCACATCTGTCTAGTGACCTGTCCAAGGATGATTCCTGACCACACCTTTTGCATTTGCTAAAGCCATGTTTCTCCTTTAACTGCATCGTCCTGACCAACAAGGAAGAGGCAAGCAGGCAAGGTTCTGAACCCGAATGTAGAGACACTATCATCTCCCTGTAGACTCTGTGGGAGTCTGAGCTCCACACCCACCAAACCACCCTTTGAGGACCCTAGAGATGACAGGAAAGGATTAATTTCCTATAGGTGCTTTTAAGTGGTTTGGGCTAAGTAGATGTCTCTCCAGAAGGGACTGGATTCCCTTCACCTCTTACCACGGTCCAGTATCTATTCTGTAAGAGTACCTCTGCAAATAGATAAAAAGCCCCCCCCTCCTCCTGGAAACTACAAGTTTCCAACATCCTTCATCTTAGGAGCCTCCAGCCTCTACTCATTAACGTGCAGACATCCCTCAAGCCACTCCTCCTTTCCTGCAAATACAGGGTTTGAGTTTTGGCCCTGCGCAGTTTCTCATCTGTGCTCATCTCCATAGGCTGCACACCTACAGTTCCTTTGCATGGTGTTTACATGGCTCAGTGTCAACCCAAGCACATCACTCACCAGGAAGATCAAGATCATTGCCAACCCCTACCCCAGCAGAAACACCAGGCAATCTATACAACTTGAGACCTGGATGGCCAAATCCTCCTTTCTGAAGCTCCCTTTGAATGTGCCAGGACAGTTGGTCCAACACCTGCTGGGGAATGCACCCTGGCCACATCACTGTCATCACTGTGCAATCCAATAACATCTTCAGCAGTACTGCTAGGTCCATTTGCAGCCCCTGACAGGGAAACTGTCATGGAAGCAGCTGATTTCGTGGTTCAGTTCCTCGTACACCCTCATATGTAAATACTTTTTAAAAGAGGAAATAAATCAAGTATCATAATTCTACAGTCTAGGGAGAAATGGGAATATCGTAGATGAACATTCTCAGCTCCAAGAGCTGGTTTTGTGGAAACCCCGTCTCATGTAATATACCTAGAAGCCTCAGGGGTTCAATAAAACCCCAATACAACCTTTTGTTGCTATATGCTCAGTGTTGGCAGCTTCAGCCTTATTCCCCCAGTCTCAAATCTCCCAACTGGTGAAACAGCACTTTTCCCCCATTATGTAAACTCATCAATCTTGTTGAAAAATGTAAATAGCACAGTAGCGATTGATACTGAAACACTTATGAGTAACTTAATAGTTATGTCTTCAGTAAAGGGCATGGATATGGTGTGCAGTATACACAGATTAATATGAAAAGAAATACAGAATAGGAGCCACTCATGGAGCGCAAAGAGGCATCCTCAGTTCTCACATTTAAGCAACTGTTTAAACATGGACTTCCGTAAACACAAGTCTGGGCAAGTGAAATGCCTTTGGGGATCTGGTCCACTGATTCTCAACCTCTTTCAGGTATGAAGCAACAGGGTAGAAAACTGAAATTCTCTCTCCCACTCATGCCAAAAATAAGTCACTTCTGAATGTTAGATAATAAATATCACTAGTGACATCATCCTAAAGGGTAAGAAGTGATTTATATGTATATGAATAGACATGGAGGACAAATATGACCTATGGGAATATGTTAAATGTCTTCATGTGAAAACTAGAACTCTAATATTAACAGAAAAATTGTCTCTCAAAGATGTTTTCTTGCAGCCCAACCGGTATCAACATACACATCTACTAACATTTGTGTTGGGTAACTAGATAACACACCTGATCATCTTTCAAAAGGGCAAATGTCTTGGTTTTGTCAACAGTATACAAATACTGGAAAGGAAAGAAAGATAAAGTAGTTTTTTAATTTAAGATTACAGATCTACTAACCTGGTTTGTAAGCCAGTGATATAAAAGTTCAATTTCCAGAGCTGTGATTTTGAAACAAAGCAATGTCATTAGTGTTACCTATTCAATTTGAATAGACTTTGCAAGCTTTATTTACAGTGACAAGGAAATGGATTTGGACTATGGTGTATGCCTAATAAGTAAACATCTCCAATGAAAAAAACCAGGTTACCAGTGCATAAAGTGGATTTGGGAACTGTTTAACCATGTTTCTTCTTGATATTCATTACAGCAGGCAACCAGGGCAACTATATGACTTTACGCTGTTTATTATAATTTCCTCTCCTGAGAACTCTAGACCTTGACAACTAGAAGTTGTTGTGCCAGCCCTCAAACCAAACTCACTCAATGACCAATAGCGTTCAGTTTTGATGGGACTGTGGGATCCAAGTTGAGAGTCTAACCATACTCAGTGCTGAACATGAGCCGACAGTGTGCGCAGGTGGCCAAGAAGGCCAATGGCATCCTGGCTTGCATCAAAAATAGTGTTACTAGTAGGAACAGGGAGGTAATTGTCCCCCTGTACTCAGCACTTGTGAGGCCGCATCTCGAGTACTGTGTCCAGTTTTGGGCCCCTCATTACAGAAAAGACATTGAGGCCCTGGAACGCGTTCAGAGGAGGGCTACTAAGCTGGTGAGGGGTCTGGAACACAGGCCTTACGAGGAGCGGCTGAGGGAGCTGGGATTGTTCAGCCTGGAGAAGAGGAGGCTCAGGGGAGACCTTATAGCTCTCTATAACTTCCTGAAGGGAGGTTGTAGTGAACTGGGGGCCGGCCTCTTCTCCCATGTAGACAGTGACAGAACTAGAGGGAATGGTGTCAAGCTGCGCCAGGGGAGATTCAGGCTGGACATTAGGAAGCACTACTGCTCGGAAAGGGTAGTCAGGCACTGGAATGCACTGCCCAGGGAGGTGGTGGAGTCACCGACCCTGGGGGTGTTCAAGGAAAGACTAGATGTTGTATTGAGGGACATGGTTTAGTGGGAGCTAGTAGTAATAGGTGAATGGTTGGACTGGATGATCTTTTAGGTCTTTTCCAACCTTGATAATTCTGTGATTCTGTGATTCTGTGAAATGCTTCTGGGTCTTGACATGCAAAAGTCACAGTAACACAGTATGCTCAAATCACTTTGATAGCAAAAAGCCAGTCCCTTAGTTTAACAAGAAATTGTTCTGCTCATCCCAAAATTTATCTGCAAGGAGAAAGCACAGAGGAAGTGTAATCAACTTTCATGACTTTGCGTAAGAGTATGAAATAGAAGAATCTTGGAAATCCTAAATTTTGGAGTTTAAGCAGTATTCAATTTCAGGTTTTTAAAACTTTTTATCCCCCTTGGGGGGTGGTGGGGTGGTGGTGGTGATGGGGGTGGTGTTTCTTAATGAGTTTGACCTTAACTATCAGAATTAAGATCTGGTAATTAGGAGAGCTTTCTAATAATTGAAATAATTGCCCTAAATTTAAACCACTCCTAATGAAAGGCACAGTAGCCAGGAGAACAGCAGCAGTGTTGTAACTCAATGGAAATAAATCCAAACACCACTCAAGTTCTTTCCCTGTTATTGTCTGCATCTTGCTCAGGAAGGGTTTTTACTACACTGTCAGTGAATGAATCACTTCACTTTCCAGAAGCAATATTGGGCAACTGTTAATTTCCAATGATTAAGTAATTTCATAAGCTAGACACAAGCACTCAGAGTTCTGTTATTGCTGGTTTTCTCCAAGAAGCTGTAAGGGTAAGAAAAAGGAATGGGAAGACAAAGGTATGGTATGGTATATATGGACTCTGTAAGATTTATGTGAACAAAACAAATGAAATATTTCTAAGCAGAAGCAGCACTGCTCATCACAGCAGCCTGACTACCTTGAGAAAAGCCAGCTCAGGAATCATGAAAAGAGAGAGAAGAAATAGCTTCCATGACCTGAAAACTTTTCTAAGGTAAGATAGAAAATTAAAGTGGTAAGAGAAAAGATCTGAGCATAAGTTTTATGTTTTGCCTTGATTTTTCTTTTCTGCTTCTGACTCTTCTTTCCCATGAAGTTACATCTTGCTTTTTATTTTTCTTTACTGAAAATAAATTGGTGTGGTAGTGCTGAGATTTGTTTCCCCCTTAAAATAATCCTGTATTTTCTGCCATCCTAGATATGAATGCTCACTTGAATTAATCCTCCTGATTGCCTCTGACTAGTCTTTAAATTGCTGTTTGGAAAGCATATAGACTGGGGACTTTTTACCTGTTAATGGCTTCATGAAGCACATGGGATAACACATCCACATTTCTTCAGCCACACAGAGCAGACAACATGGTGAACACTACCCTGTGCAGTCTTTTACTTGCAGAGTATTTCCACAGAGGGAAGGTAAAAGGCATGTGAGCACCACTGAGCAGGATATGCTCCCAAAACTCTAAATCTGTATTAAGATTGAGGATGAAATTCAGGAAAACTCATTCCTCTGGGGACAATAAAATGTTCAGGAAAAATCTGACCCTTTTTGAAAGCAAATAAAGCTGTACAGCTATGGGCTTCCACTGTTAAGCATTCACCAAGAATTTAGCATACACCTAAGTAGTATTGCTGAATGCTTAATAGATTTCCATAACTTTTTTTTATCCTACTCTATCCCAAATAAAAGACTACATTCAGCATAATTTTATTTATTTCACATAATGCCATAAAAAATACAACAGAACTTTCAGGACACACGGGTAAAATCTAATGTGTCTACTTTCTTTCTTGCACAAATTAAATTTGCCATTTCACTACTTGAATTCAAGTGGGGATATAGCTTCCAGTAGATTTGAAAGTATCAGCAGTGAAACAACACAGTTTTTGAATCATAAATGGGATTTTTTGACTGCTGGCATTAAAAGGACTTTGGCATAAAAGTGCCATATTTTATATTTAAAAAGCAGTAATTAATTCCATACAAAGCCAACAGCTCACTAGTGATACAGTTATCTTTCTCTATTTTCCTCAAAATCCTTATGGTAAGAAAATAAGCTGGTTGCATTCAGTAGCTGCAAACATTTTCATATAAGTACACAGTGTTAGTCAAACTGATGACAACAGACTCAAGTATGGCCAGTAATTTATGACATCTGCTATTCACAGAAAAGAGGAGGAAAAACACTGATCATGTCTGCCTCAGATGCTTTGTTTCAAAACATGTCTAAATTAACAGGTAAAAATGCTAGAACCTCTACTTTTCAAGGAAAAAAAAATTAAAACCCAAGATTGAATATTTGTTGTAAGCCTACATAAAATACCATCAGTAGACGAAAGGCAATTACTATTTGTTGGAATTCTACTAACCAATCATTCTGTCTAAAATTTGCTCTACCACCTTGCATTTTTTTAAGCACTCCTGTACAGACCAAAAAGACTGGCATGGCATCTTTATGATCCGTATGTATATAAGCTAATCGACATTAAAAGAAACATTCAGCAGAATACTAGTGAATTCCTTACCAAGATGAAGTCAAACCTATGCCTACAGCTTTTGGTCTAAGCTTCAGACATGTAGGTTCATTAGAAAAAGATTTATAATGCTTTCCTCATACCTTGTCAGTTCAATTAATTCTCTAGTTGAAAAATGGAGAACACCAGACTGTGGAACTTTTTAAATTTTTAAGATATTAAGTAATGTGACAGGTCACAAATTTGTGCTGAATTATGAGACATTCCTTCACCCAGCCATGAGACCGCCCTTTTGGCTATATACTTTATAAAAGTATCTATTTTTATATCTATGCAATACATCATTATTTATAAAAGTATTCTAGTAGATCAAATAGAAATAAGACAATGCTGAAACTGTTCCTGAAAGAAC
The DNA here is from genome assembly GCA_013400835.1 of Zapornia atra. Lineage (NCBI taxonomy): Eukaryota > Metazoa > Chordata > Aves > Gruiformes > Rallidae > Zapornia > Zapornia atra. The sequence continues at coordinate 146,468 of VZTU01030413.1, forward strand.
CTGTGCTAATTTTCCTCACTTTCTTTAGATGAGGTTTGAGACTAGATGCCACAACTACTGAAGATCTGAAAGACTGACTGTTAGTATTTAGAATTTCATTATTAAAAAATTGTAGCATACACTGACTTACATTAAGAATGGGCTGTCTCCATCTGATTAGTCTTCTGTGTTTAATACATTTATTTACAAAAACGTCTCATGTAGGAGTCATATATACCTAGGAAAAATCATTAGCTCATTTCAAAACCCAAAGATTAACCACTGGATAAGACTAAAAAATGTGGCTAGTAGGGTTTTTTCTAGCTTTCTGAAGTTTTGTTACTATGGCCAGAACAGAAGTTGAACAAGATGCAAGTTCTGGGGAACTGCTTCCCTTCAGCTGGCTGAGATGCTCCAGGTCAGCGTTGCCATGAGTTTGACACATTCCCTTTGAGTCTGCTCTAAAAGCAAAAAGCAAAAGCAAAATGAGAAAAGACAAAGGAGAAAGCAGAAGAGATCAAACTACAGTAAATTGGCCAAGCTTCAAAGCTGACTACTGCAGTTCTTAATCCAGTTCCACAATTCCCACATTCTAGCTCATTCTTCTTCCAATTACCAAGTTCAAAATTGACTTTCTAAGTAGAGCTTTCATTGAAGGGCTAAGCCTTAGAGTTACACCCAATTTAGTCTTAGCTTGGGTGAAAGTATCCACAATGGACATCACTCATCTCATACCCACTCTAGTTCTACAACTATCTCATCAATACACAAAGGCTTCTATGAATTATCTCAAGGCTACTGGCACCAGCTACTTAACTCAGTCAGCAACTAGAAACCTTGTTTCATCTTCATCATTACAATTCAAAAGTTTTCCACACCAACTCAGTTAACAGGTTCCACCTTGAATGGCCTAGAAACAGTCTCCAGTTACTATATTTCTCTGAGCTGAATTTTAGCTTGTCACCTGAAACTATGATCTTTTGCCGAAAACGGTATTAACACAAGCATCCCTTCAAGAGGGGGCCATGCTGGCTGGAGGCACAAGGAACGCATGGCAGTATCACACCTATAATTTTGTCTCTGAGAATGGGATACTGTGTTCTGCTAAGGATAATCCATGACAGAATGGACTTGTAGAAGAATAACACCCTGTACAGCCTGGAAGTTTTGGAGCATGACCACAAAAGCCCAGTACCCGCAGTGGATTGAGAACTTCTGTGTGAGCAAAGTGACCTGTGAGATGGATGAGGAACCTACCTCTGCTTCTTGGTAAAAGAACTACTGACAAGCAGAATCAGGTCATCGGGTAATTTTTTTTATCTGGAACGTACCAACCTCAGATTTCTAGAGCTCAATAAAACCTATTTTTAGTGAAGATAGTTCTTTGCATGGCACTTCGGCTGGGTAAATTTCTTCTCCCACTTCAGCGTGGGCGTGTATCACCCATGTCATTCCCAGTTACTGTTCTCACTGAGCTCTCATGGAAACTCAGCATCAAACCTTTCATCACCTGGTAAGATATCAGAATGATTTGCAGTATAGCATTTTTGTTCAGGTGCTGGGAACGTGGTTACGTGCAGACTCACTTCTGTTGTATGCTGTAACCTAATCCGTTTACCTGCCATGCAAATGCTAGCCAGCAAAACTAAACTTTAAATTTTAAAAACCTTCAAACTCAATATAGGGGTTTTAGTACCTGGACAATGAAGATGGTGGGATACTCGGTGAATAAAAGTCTGAAAATGTCTGAAGCCTTTGAAACAGATCAAAAGTAGAGAGATTTGTTTGATCTAATTTGATTTAAAAGTGAATATTGAAATATTTAACACGCTTAGTTCCCGCATAAGAAACTTACTGTGCAATTCCTCTCTTTTCCCCAACCTTGAAATCTCTTTCTGATACTTTCACCAGCTTGTGTGCATGTGTAAAAAGCTTCCTTCTAGATCTAAATATGGTAATCAATGGGAAGAAACCAAAGGACAACTGTGGCACAATCCTCCATTCGGCAGCAAGCTGAATTGGTTTAACCTCCCAGTCAAAACGTACAGGACATGGAACTGTTTGCTCCCGTGTTCGTAGGAAATTAATATTCTGGCAAGGTGTACTCAGTGTGTGACTGAATGCAGAAATTATATCATCAACAATAAAATAAATAAATCACGTTTCATACTAAGACACCATGCCTTCCTTTAGATGAAAATTATCCTTGAAAACAGACACAAAACATAATCAAATAGACCAGGGAAGAATGAAAGAAAATCTCAGATGGGTTTAAGTATTTGAGATAAAAGACATATAAAACAACTTTGGATGTATGGAAAAAAACCCACACTTGAATAAAAATACATAGGAAATATTAAACAGGAGCAATACTTTTGTGCTTAAGAATCCACATTTTTTCCTTTCAGTGATCCCCAGTGAAACCAGTAAGAATTTATATAAATATTCACTGGAAGAGCAACATTGAAATATGCAACAAATGTAATAGAAGAAACAAAAGGGTTTCTTCTGGAACTGTGCTCACTACATGAGAAGGAATTTCATACCTTCCTTTTATATTAGTACTTTATAAAATTCCTTCCACATTAAAACAAGAATTACAGCGGAGAACATAGAATCAATTTTTCTTACTAATAGTTTAATAGTAGGTAAACATTTTCATAAACAGAGGTCCTATCATTCAACACAAGTCGTACTGCATATTGGAATACTATAGTCTTTTTTTTTTAAAAAAAGATAAATTTAAAAAATAGCAATTCTCACAGCTTAAGTCTGCCTTCAGCATTTGCATCTCAGTCACATAATATGCAGTCACGGTAAGTTGCTATTTCGCTGTCTAAAACTAGTTAATAAATTTCTCCACAGATGACCTTACAAAAAATTATCTGGAGAAGAAAAGATTCCATTGGATAAACTGCTGATTCCTAATTGATAAAATCAGAATTCCTAAACTGAGCCACAAAGTCAAGACAAGGCTGATTTCACGGTCACTTCCACTTTGTGTTTTCCTTTCCCATCGTTCATCAATTCACTGCAAATACCACATAGTTCTACTTGCAGTGCGCAATGTAGACCAAAAAAACCCAACCAAAAACCAAATCAGCCCCCACCCCCCCAGATGCTGCCATGTTGAGGCACTGTCACACTCTCTTCTTAATGTCCCTAGCTGCCCTCCTCACATAAAGTCCAAGTTAATTCTCTCTGTATGACCGACTTTTGTAGGGATGCAACTACTCTGTGCACACATGAAAGGAGATATTTTTTAGAGGGGTCAAAAATGACCCCCTCCTCTCCTAGCACTGGGACCAGCAGCAGTGTCACTTCCATACAGGTGAGAGGAGGTGACTGGACTGGTCCAGTGTAATTATCATTTCAGTGGAAGCCACAAAATTTATTATGTTTTCCACAAAGTGGATTCAGAGCTTGATAAAGGTACAGAAAAGCATTACCTTCCCCCTGCCCTTCTGAAATCGTTTTGCTGGCATTATTCTCAGAGTCAATTATCTGGGTGGCAGTCACTGGACAGCTTAGTGGGAAGCTAAGCACCCACAGCCTGGATGGTGCCCAGCACTCAGGCTGGTACCGTGCCCATGCTGTTTGCTGCGTGGGAAGATTTCAGCCTTAGGGCATAGCAGCATTCCAGTACCAAATGTCTCACTTTGCCCAATTACAGCTTTAGAAATTCACAAGGTAAATATCTGGGGCTTACTTGGGTCATCACATCCTTCAGAGCACTTCATTTCACATGTTCTGGGACTAGTTTAACTATTTTAGGCACACATATCAGCAACAGAGGGAAAAAAAATGTGTAAAACCAAAGCTGAAACCAAATCAGCATCAACAATACTGAAAAAGAAGCACAAATGAATCCCAGAATCAATCGGCACTTCAGCAGACATCTTTTCTACAAGTCTGTGCCAGAAAGTTGTGGAGAACAGGAGGACTCCACAGGACTAAAAACTGAAAACAATGATGAAAGACAGGCTGCACTGAGACTAGGTCAGCAGCAATACTCCTCAACTTGGCACAAGAAAAATTAATGGAAGTTTCTTAATTGGCTAAACCACATCTGTCTAACATTTTGACAGAATTAACAAAGAGAAGTAAAGTCTGTTGCTGCCACTAAAGCATGTTAATAGAGATCTGATAACTTACATGATTATAAGCCAGTCATCTTTATAAATATTTCTATGAGAAGTAACATTTTCATAAGCTAAAAACTCCAAGATCTTGAATGACACAGCTCTTTTCCAAGTGAATTATAAGCAAGTGGCTCCACTGATTTCAGCAGGATGCTCCTAGTGAGCAGGGATGACAGAAAAATGCCCCACAGATACACATATAAAAGATTTAAAAACAAACCCACAAACAAACAAAAAAAATCCCAGTAACAAAAAGTTCTTTCTGGACTCCCATTTACCCTTTCAAATGCTATTTACCCAGTGTGATGCAACACCATGTCAGAGCTAGCCAAACTATCACATTTATACAGCACCATGCAGCGATATTAGCTGAGGTCTCACAGAGAATATAACCTCATTAGAGCAACATTGTGCATGGGCTAATTAGGCCTGCCTCTCAAGCAAGGCTAATTATTCCCAGTACAGCACCATACTGATATCGCTCTGCTGCTTCTGGGTTCTGGAGCTAGATTATTCAGCAGTAGCTCAGGGATCTCTGCCCCACGCTGTATTCAAAATTGTAAACAAACTCATGAGAAATGGTGGTATTGTTCTGAGATAGCGGCATGATGCACTGCACTGTCTCACTTCATCTATCAAGGACATAAAAATGAAGGATTAACATGTCTATGCACTGAGATCTTGACTTAAATGGGAAATTCCATCACAAGTTGTGCTACACAGAAAAGTTGGACTGAGAGGAACAAATATCCCAGTACTCGAGTCCAGGGTGGCTGCCATCATCTCACCGGGCACATGCCACGCTACTCAGTAGACCCTAAGAAACTAAGAAGTAAGTGAAAGCTAGAGAGAAGGTCTTATTCTGTTGGCCAGGCAAAACTCTTCAAGTGTAAATCAGAGCTCCTGTACTGTGATGAAGTACTGAACACAAATCTCTGGGAAACCTTGGCGTGGCTTACCACAAGCTTCAAGGCTTAGCAGAGTTTATTACTGCAGATACAAAAGCTGATGGCAAGTCTGTGGCGACAAGAGGCCTTCCAGAGCCCAAACCAGAAATGGAGAGGGAGCTGGGATCAGAGACAGCTGCCCTGGCAGCACGCTACATCCCAAGTCTGGGTGCAGCTGCAGACAAGACTTGTGCACCAGGTGGATTGAACCAGGCAACAGAGTGATCTGCATCAGATAGGGAAGATCTGTAGAACTGTAAAAGGAAAGCCAGTGTTTTTACATAAAATATACACAGAGGGGTCAACAGCATTTTTGTGCGTGAGGCAGCCAGGAAGCTTCCTATTTAATTCAGTGGAGAATTCTTCTGTGTATCTTTAATTCTGGTATCTTCTTATGGAGAAAAAAAAGCAAGCTTTGAAATAAAAAGGCAAGGTGAGGTCTCTCACATCACCACAGCACCGAATGCATCTTGTTTCGACACATCTCTAACAAGCAGCTTCACATACAGGAATGAAGACTTAATAAACTCCGCTAGGATTTGAGCCCTGCATTGCTGTCACATGCTTCTGCGATGAGACTGGATTGCCAAGAGCCTTCTGATAAGGACAGTGGGTTTGTCCAGTTCTCGTTGTGATGCCAGGTGACAATAAATCTAGTTTCCAAAAGAAACTCCAATAGGAAACATGAAATAACAGAAACGGGAGCTGATGTTTTAAGCCATCAGCTTTCTTTTCTAACTGCCAGTTGATATCAGTGTAAAGATTTGAAAGTAAAAATAATAACTCCTAATAAAAAAACCCCACC
>VZTU01030413.1:152765-169289 GCA_013400835.1 Zapornia atra
TTTTTTTTTTTTTTTAATTTTTGGTTTTAACCATGAATGGAAGAATATTCAGAGCATTGCCCACATCTCTCACTGCAGAGTTTAGACCCCCTACCAATGCCCCAAACACAGCATTTTAACTCAATCAGAAGAGTGGCAAATGCCATAAAGCCCACAAGTACTACTGCAAACTTAGACACAAAGATATAAAAGTCATAAAGAGCATAAAACTCTAGACATCAGGAAATACTGATTTAGGGAACAGAAAGGAGAAAAATATTCAAAACTAATTAATTCATAAAGAACATTTAAAAGTCACATTCTACAGGAAACATAAACACTGACAACAACTGAACATTTAATCTTTAACATGTACATCCATTTTCCACTCAATTTTCAGAAAAAAAAATATATTCTGTACAAGCTAACAAAATGAAAGGTTTTCGTAACTCAAAGCTTATCCCATCCAACCTCTGCACTTGTAAACTGTTTAACATGCCAGTGCCTGATTGTTTCTGATAAAAAAACATCATATATCTTGCTAAAGCTGGTGATGTGCCAAGCACTCAGTGACGCGGTGACAAATAGCCATCTCGATTCCTGACAAAATACTCCCTCTGCTGTACAAAACACACTGCTACATAAAGCCCAATGCACACATATACGTATTTCAACTAAGAACAGGTCACGGGAATAGATGTGGTTCGTAAATCAGGGAAACAGAGACTCTTTCCAGAATGGCCTGGCTGAAAATAGAAATATCATTTGCATCCACCAGATAGATCGGTTATTTGTGGCTTAGTTCAAACAAACAGGATGAATATACCAAGGTATAAACATATATAAGCACTGAGGCCCCAATGACTCTAGCATTCCTAAACGATTCAGCTTTGTAGTGAATGTTAGAAAATAAAGGGTCAAATACCCAGTTAAGACATAGATTGATAGATCAAAAGACAAATATCTAAAGATAAGGAATACAGAATAAATGCATTCAGCCACAGGTTTGTTTTGTTTGTGTTCTCCTGCTTCTATTCTACAACCAGAATTTGCTTCGATTCAAAATGGTCTGTCTCTGTAGTTTCATCATGCCTCTGTGGCAAATAGTCAGGTGGTTAACAAGACTGGAAAGCTTAACTTTTGTTATGGGCTGAAAAAAAAATCAAGATAAATTTTTCATTTTGAAATTATGTAATCCAAGTTACATAAAAGACATGGAAAACCAAAGACATTCAGGAGCCCACACCTGGAACAAACTGAAATGGTTGCACTGAGTACACCAGAATGAAGACCTGTCCATGCCACATAAAACCAGACCAACCTGCAGTACATGAACTCCTGGAGTGGCATCCATACACCATCCATATAGCAGTTTCTGAGCCAAAGAACATGGAAAAAACTCTCCAACATTGTATCACAAGTCTGTTTTAATATTTAGCGTGTACAACCTCTCCCCCAGAAAGCTAAACACTTCTAGGAGAACACCAAAGTGCATGCATAGCCACAGAATTAAATGTAATTATCCATAAAAAGAGGTACAATTTTCAGCTCTTATTAAAAGTTAAAAATAGGTTTTAAGGGTAGAGATGAGTTGGGTTGGGGTTTTTTTTGCACTGAGATAGTTCACCAGTCTACTTCACTTATATTAGTAGTGCCTAAAAACTCCTCCTGCTCCAGGGTCTTCCCTTCATAAGGTTTCAAATCACAGGAATGTATTTAATTAATTAAGGAACAAGATTATCTGCACTGGATATGTTCAATATATATACATTTTGGGTTTATTCCACAGAGGTGTTAAGTTCTGAGGTCTAATTTAAGGTGTATTGTCATTATGCATTAAATATCATTAAAATTCAAATTTTATCAAGGTATCATGAAATTAATCTATAGAAATTAGCCATTGCAGGGCTGAAAGACAAAGGCACCTTAATAATGCTGGCTTATCTGGGAATGCAAAGCCAAAGAGAATTTCTTTCCAGAAATTCCATTAATTTTTTTTTTTAAGCAAAAGCTAAAGACTAATTACTTCTAAGTGTATTAAGTAGTAGCCAGTTGTAGGGTTTTTTTTTTTAATTTTAACATTAATAGTTGATAGAACTCCTTTTTTATTTCAGAAACATGTCAAGAATATCTAACCATCGAGGGAGCAGTATTCAGAAGAAATTGCATTTTTCTCATAGGAAGCACAATAGACATTGTTTGCTCACTAACAATTGCAGCCAGCTGCAGCGTATGCTAAATTGCATATACAGGAGGGGAAAAGATTGTCTATATTGTTCATTTCACACCCCTTAGTATATACGTCACACGGGATGACACCAGGAATAACAACTCCATTCAAACCAAGGATCAGGACATGATTTATTACAGCCACAGCATCACACTATAGTCCACGTTCAAGGAAAACGTGAAAAGAATCGGCCCTTTGCAGTATAGCAATACTGCCACAGGATGGCAGAAAGAACACCTGATAGTTTCACTGGCTTTGCAGATTCCCAAGATGCTGGTGAAAGCCCACAACCAGCTGAATCCTCTGCTGCCCGCCTTCTGTTGCGATTGCAGCACAAGCGCCAATTACACGCAGGGGCTCACTGGCAGAGGCTTGCATGACATTGTGAAGCGCCTTAAACACTGTAAGAATTACGAGCAGTTTTAGTGCTACTCATTTCCACCTTATAATCTCTTAAAAGCCACAGAAATAGTTGTGGTTTATACCTCGTTGGGAAAGAAGAATCAGCTGAATTTTTAAACAGTATCATCAGTCCTTTTGTAGCAGGTGGGACATCCCCTTATGCCAGTCTTACAGCAAAATTAGTGTGATGCACCTCTGAACACACAACCCCACAGATGGAAGCTCTGTCAGACAAATCTTCAGGCCTCCTGTTCAAAGAACACAGTTGTTTGCACACAACATGAAGGAGAAGCAGGATACTACGGAGAATGAACCATCAGCCCACTCACATCAAAGAGCACTTCTTGTCCTTACGCTGGAAGTCATCTCAGGAGGTATTTTATTTTTCCTTTTCTTTTCAAGCTGTTTACTACCACTAACAGGTATTCAAGAGATGCAGAGTAACTTGGAGACAGTCACTTGATAAATAATTGAACTCCAGCAAGACACATCCTGAAAGAAGTTTGCTTACATGGGATGTTTGCCACCTTTCATCCCACAGCCTTGCATTTGGATGTCATTCCTGCAGTCACAGGATTAGCAGCAGCCTGAGAATGACCAGAAATGGCTGCTCACTCGTCTACCCAGCCCTCTGCTCACAGCACACTTCTGCTTGTTTACAGCACTCTGGTAGGGAGACTCCAGGATGCTTCAGTCAGTGGCTCCATCCCTCTCCTTTTGCTCCTGCAGCCTGATGTTCCACAGGGAGGACTTTTAGAAAGGAAGTCTGTGAGAAATTTCTGAGCTCCTTAAGTTCAGAAAAAGCAACCACAGCTTTGTTTCTTTAACCAAAGATGACTGGGTCATACTTAAATCTTTTCAGTTTAGCAAACTGAGGAAAGCGTCTTCATTACTCGGTTGCTGAGTCGCTCTCCGTCATATTTGAAGAGTCGTGGCTGGCAGGAGAGGTCCCCAGACTGGAAAAAAGTTCACATCACTCCCATTTATAAGAAAGGGAGCAAGGAAGACCTAGGGAATTACAGGCCAGTGAGCCTCACCTCTGTGCCTGGGAAGATCACAGAACAGATCCTCCTGGATGACGTGTTAGAGCACATGAGATGAGCGTGTGATCTGGGACAGCCAGCACGGCTTCACCAAGGAAAGGTCATGCCTTACCAATCTGGTGACCTTCTATGATGGAGTGACAGCATTGGTAGATAAAGGGAAGGCAACCGCTGTTATCTACCTGGACTAGTGCAAGGCCTTTGACACAGTCCCCCACCACATCCTTATCTCCAAATTGGAGAGATGTGGATTTGATGGGTGGACCATCCAGTGGATAAGAAACTGGTTGACAGAACATAGACAAAGGGTGGTGGTCAATGGGTCTATGTCCAGGTGGAGGCTGGTGACAAGCGGTGTCCCCCAGGGGTCTGTCTTGGGATCGATTCTCTAGCATTTTCATCAATGACATCGATGATGGAATTGAGTGCACCCTCAACAAGTTTGTGGATGACACCAAGCTGAGTGGTGTGGTTGACACAATAGAAGGAAAGGAAGCCATCCAGAGGGATCTTGACAGGCCGGAAAGGTGGGCCCCGGGTGAACCTAATGAGGTTCAACACTGCCAAGTGTAAGGTGTTGCACTTGGGTCGGAAGAATCCCAGACATAGATACAGACTGGGAGAAGAGCTCCTTGAGAATAGCCCTGCTGAGAAGGACCTGGGTGTCATGGTGGATGAGAAACTTAACATGAGCCAGCAGTGTGCTCTTGCAGCTCGCAAGGCCAATGGTATCCTGGGCTCCATTAGAAGAGGGGTGGCCAGCAGGGACAGGGAGGTGATTGTCCCTCTCTACTCTGCCCTCGTGAGGCCCCATCTGGAGTACTGTGTCCAGATCTCGGGCCCCCTATACAAGAAAGATGTGGAACTGTTGGAAAGGGTTCAGAGGAGGGCCACGAAGATGATTAGAGGGCTGGAGCATGTTCCCTACAAAGAGACTGGGGGAGCTGGGCTTGTTCAGCCTAGAGAAGAGAAGGCTGCGGGGGGGACCTCATTGCAGCCTTTCAGTACCTCAAGGGAGCTTATAAGCAGGAGGGGAATCAACTTTTTAAAAGGATAGGCAATGGCAGAATAAGGGGGAATGGACTAAAACTAAAGGAAGGAAGGTTTAGATTAGATATTAGGGGGAAGTTTTTTACAGAAAGAGTGGTGAGGTGCTGGAACAGGCTGCCCAGAGAGGCGGTGGATGCCCCGTCCCTGGAAGTGTTCAAGGCCAGGTTAGATGGGGCCCCAGGCAACCTTGTGTAGATCCAGGCCTGGAGGTTGGTGGCCCTGCCTGTGGCGGGGGGGTGGAGCTCTATGATTCTTGGGGTCCCTTCCAACCCATGCCATTCTACGATTCTACAATCACAGACTCCAAGAGATACTTCAGACACATTTCTCCCCCACCCTGCCTCCCAGGAAAGTAATATTGCAAGATTTCATCTTGATGCTTTCAATTCTCACTGAAATCATGAGGTCTACACTTTTTTTTTATTACACCAGGTAATTTTACCATGTCTGTTGAAACAACAGTTGAGACACACCACTCTGTTACTGCATTGTCAGAGCCTGAGTTTGGTTTAACTTCTGCCTTGTTCTCTACCTATGAAATGGAAGACTTTTCACATTAAAATTGCTGTATCTCTTTCCTGCTGAAAGAAAAAAGACAAAGAAGTGACTGATACCACAGACATGATGCTTTTGCTTTCGCTGAAAGACTGCTACTCACTTACAGAACAAACTTTTATTTGCTAATAATTGGGATTTTTTTTTTTCCTAGATTTTGGATTCAGCAAGCTCAGTCAGTTGAACAAATCCTGTATTTTATCTAATCCAGAGAAATGAAAGTGCTGTTTCAATTAGTGAACTTGAGAAAAATGTTAACTATATCCCAGTCCAGTCCTTTCTGTAGTATTTGTAATGTAACATATTTCCAGTCATTTAGCAACAGACTTGTTAGCTATGTTCTGCTGGTAGTAAGAATCTTTTTGCTAGTAGAAAAAAAACCAACACATTTCTGCATTTATCCAACTGGAGTTAATGGAAGCCAATAGCCTCTAGAGCAGCTTTCGTTCTTCCAGACTACTACACATTTCCTCTCGTTTCTTCCTTGGAAAGCATTGTGCACTGTGCTATGGTTTAATAAGGCTCAGTTTAACCAATTTGAAGCAGCCCAACAGTAGTCTTAAATTAATTACAATGTCATCCAGCCCTTCCCCTGACATCTGAAGATGGCACCTCGTGGCAGCTTCTCCTTTAGCATTGTCTTTAAGAGTGATACACGACTGCAATTTTCTTCCATCTGCTAGGACTGCCAGCATAACAGTGAGCCTAGGGACTTTTTCATGTTGCCAGTACTTTCAGTGATAACAGATTTGCACCTTTAACACATACAGCAATATTTGACTGTGTGGTAGGAAAGTACCAGCTTTCAACCTGTTCTGCGTTTGTATCTACAACTGTGTCTTCATTTTATGCAGCACCATTGACAAGCTACTGATTTTCCAGCATTGCCAGCCCTAGTTTTCTTATTTAACTAGGCTTGAAAGTTGCTATGCTTGGATAAACAAATGCATCCTGGATTTCAGGTGCACTTTGGGATCTGCAGCTACGTAGAAACAGGCAGACCTTCAATGGTAGAGTCATTTCTAGAGCACAGACCATGTGGGATGTTCATTCCCTTGTTGTATCTGGGGGCAGGGGGGTGGGGGGGTGGAGTGTGTGTTGTTAATAAACGATAGTGCATTTTACTTGACTTTCTCAGAAAAAGTTTGGCTTGCTTCACTGGGTTATGGATGTATATGAACTGGCACTGTGAATTGTTTTCTCCTTCTTTCCTTCAGTGAACCTTAGCAATTGCACAGATTACCCTAAAAGCAACCGTTGAGTCTATATACTAGCTCTAGAAACAGTAGCTGTTCTAATTGCTTTTTAGTTATGTTTTATTCATAATTCAGTGATTGGTTTAAATCTGCATTTGAGCAGTTTTCATGCTTCCTAATGGTTTCACCACTGAAATGCCTTGCCTTTCTGCTACCTGCCATTGATTGCTTCAAGCAGGTTTAATTTATTTAATGATTGAGAATACAGACCATAATATTAAATATGTTTTCATGTTCAGCCCAGTGTAAATTTGTGCTAAAAATAAACACGAACAGCTTTACATAAGCAGCAAAGAGTCGTAAGTGTACACTGGAGCAGCTATGTTAAAATTATAACTGTATCGTGAGGATGGGTGAATCAAGAACAATTGAAACACCTCTTCACTGAGTGTATCACACACGTTTTCTCCATTCCTCATGCACAAATCAAACATAATTCAGAGTCCTTACATCTTGATGGGTAGGGAAAATATTACTTTGAAGTGAATTTCCAAATATTGCTTTGAATATCATTTCAGGAAGGCTCTAGATATTTCAGTAAAGTTCTTTTTAAGAGATTAGGAAAATGTCTTACTGTTATTAAGAAATATAATGCCAACCAGGTCTTATGTCTTATGTGCCTTCCCATTCTAACCAGCTTTCAAGAGTCCAGCTCCAGTTTTCATTTTTCTGTACATGACACCAAAAACTCCCCTGAACATTTTTCCTGGTATTAAATTTCTTCCAAATGTAAATCACTTCATGCTACAAATTAGCAAGGATTGCTTGTCACCTTTACCAGTAAATGGCAGAAGATAAGTCTACTGCATTCTTATATTTGGGGCCTCATTACAGGTTGGCCTTGACCCCCAAAGCTCTGAAAGATCTTAGTTTGATAACCTGCTGGTAAACATGAAATAATCTTTGAGTTTGCTCATTCAACTTTTTACACAAGAAAATATTACAGAAGTTAAAGTTAGCCTAAAACTAGAAACAAGTCTAAAAAAATAAAACAGAGTAACACTGAAGAACATTAGTGAAATTTTAATGTGCATTTGAATTTTTACTTTTACGTTTTTTTGAAGGCAATTTGGCAGAGTAAGTTGAAAGAGGGAGCCCAAAAATGCATTCTTTAATATCAAATCCTGTATATCTGACTTAACTCCAAATAAGAACTTTATAAGAAGAAAACTTCTAGCAATCTCACATAAAATCTAGAAGAAAATGATCTTCCAGTATCTAATTGAGCAGCCTGTTGCAAAGCTCTTCATATCAGTTGTCTTCTCAACCGCCAGCAATGGGCTTCAGAGTAAACGTCCTTCAAAGATTTTTTAGGAACACGTTCCTTAAAGGCAAAAGAACGACTATATGTGAGTATATCTGACTGTCTACACATCAGGGTAAACACCGCAGCATTTATCTGCACTGCATTCACAATTTAAAGGCAATCATTTTAAGAGCCAAGTGAGATAATGGTGATGATAGTGGCAATTTTGACTTCAGAACACAAGATGGCAGCCTCCAAAAGGGAATAGGAAGTTGTCTCAACTTCGCAACAGCTACCGACCTTTTCCTAGTGACATTAGGTCTTGGACTGTAAAGAATACAAACTTTACCATCCTTTTCATATGGATTAATCACAGAAGTCATGAGTAGAACCCAGAAAGTAAATATAAAGCTAAGATGTACTTCATTAAGAGCAAAGCATTATACAAGTAGTTTAAAAGAAATATTTCACAGATTTCCATCTATGACTTCTCAACAGGCTTTGCTTCCAAAGGAAAATATACCAATTACTATTCCACAACCAAGATTTACAGGTAAAACTTACTAACATGTACCTGTAAGAACATGCAAGAACTATTCACACCTGTATGATACAAAAATAATCAAATTAAATCCTTGTTTCCATAAAGAGACAAATTTTATACATGTAGGGCTTTATAGCAACTTCCAGAGCAGCAGCTGAAAGCCAGATTTCAGCTACTAATCCACATTAAATTTCACTGATGTTGCTGGTTACCTGAGACTCTGCAAAGTACGTCATACACTATGCAAAGTAAAGGCCTAGCAGTTTACTTTTCTGCTTAAATAATATGAACAAATAGAAACTCCATGGCTGGGCTTCATCTTCTGTCACCTCTACCGACAAAAATCAGAGAAGTTCTTCCAGACTCTCATGTAACAGTGAAAGATTAAACTGCAGATGTCATAAGAAAATCTGAAGGAAAGATAATCTAAAAAGCTATTTTTTGACATTGCTTTAACCTCCACCCAGTTTATTTATACAGTAATCACTCAATCATGGGCTGTATACATGATCCCACAACAAAATACAAGTAACTATCCAATGCAATTCCATTTTAATTCACAGCACAGTAATAATAATGACTTAATTATGTCTTAATAAGTCATAATATACTTAAAATATATGACAAAGTCAAAACAAAACTATATTATAAAAGCGCCTCTGTGGTTTTCACCTCTAATCATCAAACCACAACAAATCAACACACCACAAAATTTATAACCCTAACGACTGATGAATAAAAAATGGACACTTTCCTCAAAGACAAGTCCTGCTTTCCCTTTTTTTTTGTAATCAAAGTTTTTACTCCCCTTTCTTTCCAGACACAAAGTCCTTTCCTATAACATTAACTACTAAATCCTTGTCCAAAGGCACCTATTGCCACCCACTGACCATAGAAGCCTCAAGAATTTAAGGCATTAAGATTCCTAGAACTCTAAATTGCTACAATTAGGCAAAATGAATCCCACTGTCAAAGCTGGAGCATCCAAATGAATAGGACCTGTGTTCATAACCATGAATAACAATGTGACTGACTAGAAGTTTAGATTTACAGTACTTATTTATCAGTTTAGACGGGACAAGGAAGACACCATAATGACAGCAGGCATCCTACTTAGAACCATTTTATCTGGAAGGTTTCTACATCATTCAAAAAATTCCACACAAGCCATATGATACCTCAAACAATTTGCAACATAGAAGATCAAATTGACAAAAAACTTTCATATTTCAAAGTTTAAAGACAATTTAAAGCTTGAGGCTGGCATACAAGATGAGTGTGTAGGCAGGCAAAATCTTTTGCAAGAGCAAGGTCTGAAGGATGCTGCAATGAGAATCGTAACTAATACAACAGATGGTAGAGCACAGCATACCCTTGTATTCTGGCACATTTTAGACACAGGTGCAACCAAATGATAGGCAGTAACTTTCTCTACTCAAAGATTAAAGTCCTGGGAAGCTGAACATATTTTGCTTCCATTTTTTGTCTCTTCTACACAGTTCCTCTGGCTCTCAATTCTACAAGGTCTCCACCCAGGCAAGCTGGTATCTCAGGCAAAACAGGATGTACGTTCAGACCTCATGAGATCAGACAGCCCATCACCCACCTCCAAGAAGGAGCAAAAGTCTCTAAACCATTCCTATAGGCTATATCTCACTACGAATCTATTTCCGTACTCATTGTCTGTGGGTTCTGGGCACTCTTCCACAGGCTTTCCCCTGATATCTCATGACGTAGTGCTTAAGACACTCCTCAGTACAGCGAGACCTTTTTTCTTCCCTCTCAGGCTTTTCTTTTTTTCAGAATATTGATTCTTTCATTGGCCTTTCCTCACATTACTCCTACATTGCTCTGAATGGACCCCTTCAAGTACCAAACCTGGGCATTTCTCCAGAATAAGCTTCACAAAAGTGCTGACCAGAATAATATTATTATCTCCCATATGTTTGACATAACATTCCCCCTTAAACATACCAGTAGGACGCTTGATGTCTGTGTGATGTGATTATGGGACAGACTCAAGAACAGCTTGCAATGCACTTCATATCACAAAGCATTTTCCACTGCTTAGCCAGCCCTCCCCTTCCACACTGGCTATACTACAGATAAGTGTGGGACTTTACTGAATTGCACTGCATTTATTTCAAGCCATGTCTCCAGTATTTTTTTAAGTCATTACAGGATTCAAGCCTGTCCTTGAACATGTTGACAAGCCCTCCTGGCTTGTATATCACCAGCAGATTTCATAAGCACGCTCTCAGCTCTATCATGTAAATCATTATCAAAACATTGAAAAGCACCAGATAAACATCTCCAAACAAACAGACGCGGCTGGTCAGCAACTGCCCCTATGGAGGAGTTTACTGGAGTCACAGGGTGAGAGGACTCAGCACAAGCAAAACCAGGCAATCCTGCTGCCCACAGGGTCTCCACCAGTATGAGGTCCAACCCTGAAGTGGGTTTTGTTCCATTAGTGATGTATGCACCAGTGTAAAGACTTTCATATGAACAGGATTTGTACAACTTGCTGCTGAGAATGTGTCAAAATTCTCCTTAAAGTAACGATTTGAACATATTTACTCTGTAGGTTTGGCCATGTGGCTTGTGTACCTTCTCAGAGGATGAAGTTAGATCATAAGAAATCTTTTGGGGGTTTTGGTTCCGAGTTGGGTTTGGTTTGGGGCTTTTTTTGACTGGTTGGTTTGGGGCTTTTTTTTTTGACAAATCCATGTTGTCTGTTAGTTACTTAACACTTTTTTTTTTTTAAATCAGGGAGAGGTTTATAAACAGGCAGGTGAATTATAGGTGCTCCAGCCTTTTCCCAGAAATTTAAGTGAAGCTGAGAATTCATCCTCTCCCTATCTAGCATCTTCCTATTTTTGAGTTAGCACTATGCTACCCTCTATTTTTGCCAGAACACCAGAACATCTCTATGAATTCTCTAAGATTTCTACTCTAAGATTCAATTGAATAAATTTCACTGCAAAGCACCTGGAAAGAGGACGAGGCAATCTCAAATCATCTCAGTTAAACAGTTTCTGACTTTTGCTTCTTTCCTGTTCCAGCAGAATTGTTACTCCTCTGACACTTGTGTCAACTATGCAGAGCTAATTTTTTTTTGCAGACTTAGTACTGAAGGAGGGAGAACAAAACACTGTGATCTTCCCAGTAATTTTCTGTTGTTATCTTTCCATTGGGTAGCAAAACAACTTTGTCATTAGTCCATGCAGCAACGGATGGAGTAAGAAAAGGAAGTAAATATTCTCATTTCCTCTCAATTTTCTCATATCATTCCCAATTCTATCGCATTAGAAGGACTGGGTTTGTTTATTTACTTTTGGCTTTATTCCTGATGAAGAATGAAGAAGTTGGAAAAGAAAAAAATAATTAAAAAGGTCTGGAGGATCTACCAGAATCTCAGGTCCCTGCTACTGCAGCGCCTGCACAGCTTGCTCTCACAAAGATAAAGGTTAAAGTGAAATCAGGCTGTTCATGTACCAACCTGCAGAAAAAACCAGCAGGCAGAATCAGAAGCTGAAGACAGCGTTGTGGAAAGCAGCACAGCTCTGATTGCAGGCACCAATCAATAATCCTGAGAAGGAGGACTACTGCTGGAAAACATATCATTAACAACACAAAAACCCCCAGGAACTGAGGAACGTAGCAGTGACCATCAATAATAATTTGGTTTTGAGAGCACTTCTGCAGATAAATGACTAGATAGGACTGCTCTGGTTTAGGGGAAACTGTCACACTGCACTCTATTTAAATAAGCATCATTAAAAAGAAATACTCAAACAAGCTATACTTTTTCTCTTCACCCTCCTTTTCTACAAAACGGTCTTATATTAGTTTATCTATTTCAGAGTTTGGTAAGCATTTCAGTAATTGAAGGTGGTGTTAGTACAACACTACCACCTTCACTGCTTTTCTCTCTAAGAAATCCTTTGATTTCATACCAGGAAACACATTTCAGACAAAACCTGAGTTTGGGCAGGGTTTCCATCTGATCTTTCGCGTCAAACACACTCTTTGGCATGGAGACTTACAAAACAGAAGGAGGAAGGTGTGTTTACAGTGGTGGTTTCTTTCGCAGGAGTCATACAGTGCTGCAGCAGATCTCTGCTTCGCCCCCATGGTTCCTAAAGCCCAGCACTCACATTCACCCTTTCTCAAAAAACGGTGTTCAGTCCCAGTATCAGACTAGAGGTCTTCCAAGGCAAAGCACCTCCAGAAATCTGCATAAGCCGTGATGTCAGGTTTGCAAACCAAGTGTTATGCTTGGTAGATCTGCTCCAAATGCACCATGCTATACACCAATATAAATGCAGCCAGAATTTAGCTGAGAAATATTTTGTCTTGATTCAAAAATCTACAATCACATTTACACAGTCTCCTTCTCTCTCCTTTGCAAGGAAACATTCTGTCATACCAAATGGTCCCATGCTATTGCTATTTACTCATCCTGCGAGTTTTCTTTCCTCAGGAACAGTGAATTTGTTTGCTAATTAGGGTCTCCTCATGCCAGATGCTTTCTTCCCTTGGACTGGATTGTATTTTGTGTCTCCCTCTTGTGCAAGAAGGACAGAGAGCACAAGAGAATATCTGAACCTAATACCCTTTTTCACAATGTACGATTTGAGGCACATGCAACACCTACACAGACGTCAGCAATGAGCAATAAACTAAGCTTTATAGTTGTTTGTTTGTTCACATTTCAAAGGCACTGACTGGCAGCATGACTCGGAGCTGCAACGTCACACCAGGCGCCCCAGGCTTACAGTCAAGGAACAGGTAGGATACATGGAGAAACAACCCAGCATGACTGTTAGAAGCACAGTTTCCACAACAGTCCTTCCAGGCTGCACAGACGTATCCTCAGGGGTAGTGGCACAGACCAGATGGCTTTCCATTCACATTTCCTCCCTTTCTGATCACAAGGCTCCCCTCTCAAAGACTTCTTGTACAGCAACAAACTCACCTATTTTCCTGAAGAAATTCCTAACGAAACAAATGTTAACACTGCTGCTAACCACAGTGCTACCTTAGAAATTTAAGATTTTGCTCTTTGCAAAGAAAGAGACAGCAAGAGGTGAAACAAAGAACAGTAAGGTAAAAGAGAAATGCTAAGAGATTTCCTTCCATGACTGTGAACTGTGGATGACAACAGGGACATACCTACTCTTAACCTACTTTTCTCAGAAAATAAGACTGGAGTTCCATTACATACTTCAGTGTACAGAGAAGAGGTGCCAGGACAAACACACGTGGTGAGAAGCAACATGCCATCAGCCTGGTCACATTATCATCAGGACCAGGATTAAAAAAGAACCAAGATGCTTGAGGTCTCACAGCCAAATGCAACCGAGTGAGAGAGGCCACAAGTGATGTTTTGCCTTTGGTGCAATCAGTAGGATTTATGCATCAGTTTCACTCAAGGTGCTGTGCTCCAGCATTTCCACAGAGTAATTCTCATGGCTTAAGTTGTATTGTTTCCTGTTTTATGAAATTACCAACCCAGTTTAGTATGGGACTTAAATATTTTGTATAATAAAGCATCTGTGCTAGTATTTGAAAAATTATTTTGCAAATAAATTGAGGTCAAGACCACAAGAGCCATAAAATGTTGCACATATTAAAGTCAGAATATCATGGCATCTCTTACATGATAGATATGCCCTGTAAAGTGAATTACAAATATTTGCAGAAATTACACATCTGCTCTAAAAACGTCAGATCTTGCTGACACTAGGAAAAACACTGGAAGAGTTATGGGAGCAGTATGCTATAGATGAAAATTCTCCAATGAGCACATTTTGATTAATGTTGCTGCTGCATTCACTAACAAATGACAGGCAAGGTCACAAGTAATTTCAGTAGTCCTGTATACTGCATCCTCCATGGCTGTATAAAAGCAAGCCCCATATTTTACAGGAACACTTCCCTGAGATGAACTAAAATACCTCAGAAACAGTAATAATATACATAAACCTGTGAAAGTCACCTCAGGTATCCGTATGTATAAAACTATAAAAATATACTTCATATTTTCTTATGAAAGATCAAGATATCTTAAAAATTTTGAAGTTATTACATTCATTTTTTCTCTCTGTGGTAGCCTGTCTCACTTGAAAAATCTGAAGAGCTAAAAGGCAATCTGCAACTTTAACGCAACAAAGCAAAAGGACCGAGGATACAAATTACCTGGCAAAGCTGGGACATTACTTGACTTTGCCTACTGAGACAAGCTCAATTAAAGCATGTCTGAAAAAACACTCTCTTACTTTGTGAGAACTAAGTTACGAAACATCAGAAACCCCTATACCTACCTGCCATTCAGATGTAACCTATTATATAAAGCTTAACTCTGGATATTAGATAAGATGAGCAATGGCTCATCTGAGGAGGAGGAGTAAGCAGTTATGTTTGCATTTCACAAGGTTTTTAAATCAGCATAAGGGAATAACAGGTTCTTACTGGAGCCTTACCATGTCAAGCCCACACCAGCACAGCTAACTCTGAACTCCCTACATATTCTTCACTGTCGTGCTGAAATCCACCTCAACTCATTAACAGTTGGGAGTGACTTCCATCACACTGACTTTGAATCACCCCCAGCTCATTTATAATGTCTGTTATTACTAAGTAAAGAGCTTTTCCTCCAAACTCCCCACTGCCTGCAGTCAGCATGAAACACACAATGAATAGACGGTCTCTTCAGCCAACTATTTTATTTAACAATATTCTAAACAGCTTAAAGACGCTGAAAGTTGGTTACTTTTCAACCATATTTAATGCCACCTGATTTTATTGGGGTTTATATCAGCTGCAAGTCCTGCCTTTAATCTCAACTGCTCCTATTTGCATAGCTAAACAGAAACAGACTGCTGCAGGGAGGGAAGGAGGAAATAATGCACTTGATGCATTTAATACCTGGCCATCTGGTACCTCAGAAATGTGTTCAACTGCAAAACAGCAAGAAATTAAAATGAAAGAGCCAAAAGAGGCTTTGCTGCAGCAAAAATGCATTTATTCTATACAAACAGGGCTACTGGAAGCTGATGCAGAGGATATACTCATAAATCCATAATGCTAATATGCAAGGATTATGTGAATAGAAATAACATAGGTAAGCGGTATCAATGGAAAGATGAATAAAGTCTCTGTCCTTGAAATCCTTATTTTTATTTTTTATATTTTTTCTCTTCTGTATGTTACCAAAAGAGTGGGAAGAAAGCTGAACCCTTAAGGATTTTCTCTTTATCCAGAGAAGAAAAACAAGAAACACCATATCGTTAAGCTGCTTCAGCATTCTCAACAACGTTTGGTAGATGTCTTGGGAGAAACATACAGATATTAATTTCTCATTAACACACTATATGACTGCACTACTGAAAAGAGACAATAAGTCTACTTCAAAGAAAGGCCTTAAAACAGGTACAGATAAATGGGGTGATCCCCTCTCAGGAAAAAAAAAAAAATTAAAGGTCTTTTACTGCTTGAAGGAAACTTCTGCATGGGGGAAAAAAACAAGCACTGAGCTGCATGTTCTGCAAAGACACGGGATCTACTGGCAGAAATTGAAGAGTGTAAGTTACTCAAGGACAAGCTTTCCATCACTTCTATGTGGTAAATGCCCATATCTCTAAGTTAACATAAAGCCTGTGCGCACACAACTGATCTGCCCACTGCTGATAGCCTTGCTGGGGTAAGCACTTTGGGCACAAAACAATAAAAATAAAACATATGTGGAAGGTCATGCAATTTCCAGAAAACTCTTTCACAAAGATCATTACTTTTAGACATACATTATTATTTCAAACACTGATGAGGCATCTGGAAGCTCAGATTGTGAAAAACGGTAACTAGGAATTCTACAATTGTAACATTTTTGTCTGATATTCAATCCTCTTAGATGTGTCATGATAACTGCAAGACTTAAGACTATCCAGTTTCCCTATATTAATGCTCTTTATGAAATACAAATGGCCTTAAAGTGAGGGGTTTTTTCCAGTTATCTGTACTAGTCAATAACTGGAATTCTGTTATTTTTGCCACAAACCCCAGTAACAGGTGATGTCAAAATAGCAGAAATAGTGTTGGTACTATACCCAGTTGGGGCAGAAAAAAAGTTCTGGTGTTAGGGTCTTTTTTTTAAAAAGAAGGACCTTGAATTAGTGTTTAACTCTTTACATTCATTGTAATGATAAAACTTGAAG